>JBAMBS010001126.1:0-328573 GCA_037044455.1 Zygothrica quintamaculata | reverse complement strand
CAGGATTGGAATCGGTGACCTGCAAAACATAATAAAACAAAACATATAAATTAATAATATATAAATTAATAAGTCAATTAATAGAAGTAATCCAATTTTAATTAGGACATAAAAATAGATTTTAGTAAAAAATTTATAAGAATTAGTTTTAAATTTTTATTTTACAGTTTGTTTTTTTAAAATTTTTATATTGCATACTTCATAGGTACAAGAAAGTATTAAAAAACTTTTAGCTAAAAATATAAAAAAAAAGCTATTTGTTACAATTTTTACTACGCTGGAGAACAGTTTATAAGATTTTAAGGTATATTTATAATTGTAATAACAATAATATATATATTTTATTAGCAATTTCGCTTAGCTATTGTAGAAGCCTTATCAGACTATAAATTACAAAATAATTATATATATTATATAATAAGTGATATATTATATGATAATAACCATATATATGCGTTTGTCTTATGTATAGCTTTATAATATATTCTTCAAGCTGTAGATAATATCTTCAACGTATTTTTTACTTTTCTTTATATTAAATTATAACTTAATATCTAAGTTAACCCTTCATATTGTTGGGCACTGGTTTTATCAAACCAGTGCCCAACAATATGAAGGGTTAACTTAGATATTAAGTTATAATTTAATATAAAGAAAAGTAAAAAATACGTTGAAGATATTATCTACAGCTTGAAGAATATATTATAAAGCTATACATAAGACAAACGCATATATATGGTTATTATCATATAATATATCACTTATTATATAATATATATAATTATTTTGTAATTTATAGTCTGATAAGGCTTCTACAATAGCTAAGCGAAATTGCTAATAAAATATATATATTATTGTTATTACAATTATAAATATACCTTAAAATCTTATAAACTGTTCTCCAGCGTAGTAAAAATTGTAACAAATAGCTTTTTTTTTATATTTTTAGCTAAAAGTTTTTTAATACTTTCTTGTACCTATGAAGTATGCAATATAAAAATTTTAAAAAAACAAACTGTAAAATAAAAATTTAAAACTAATTCTTATAAATTTTTTACTAAAATCTATTTTTATGTCCTAATTAAAATTGGATTACTTCTATTAATTGACTTATTAATTTATATATTATTAATTTATATGTTTTGTTTTATTATGTTTTGCAGGTCACCGATTCCAATCCTGATCCAGAATGTACACTGCTTACTTATCTGCGTGAGAAGTTGCATTTGTGTGGCACAAAACTGGGATGCGGTGAAGGAGGATGTGGTGCGTGCACAATAATGATCTCCCGTCTGGATCGACGCGAAAATAACATAATTCATTTGGCAGTTAATGCCTGTCTAACACCTGTGTGCGCGATGCATGGCTGTGCGGTAACAACTGTGGAAGGTATTGGTAGTACAAGGACACGTTTACACCCCGCGCAGGAGCGTCTAGCAAAAGCTCATGGATCACAATGTGGATTCTGCACGCCAGGTATTGTGATGTCCATGTATGCGTTGCTACGCAATGCTTCACAGCCTTCAATGCGTGATCTTGAGGTAGCGTTCCAAGGTAACTTGTGCCGTTGCACGGGATATCGTCCTATTCTGGAAGGATACAAAACATTTACCAAGGAGTTTGCTTGTGGCATGGGTGACAAGTGTTGTCGTGTCAATAGTAACAGTTGCGGAGGTGGTGATGAGAAGGAAACGGATGACAAACTTTATGAGCGCAGCGAGTTTCAGCCGTTGGATCCTAGTCAGGAGCCAATCTTTCCGCCGGAACTGCAGTTAAACAAGGCATATGACGAAGAGAGCCTTGTGTTTCGTTCGGACCGCGTATCCTGGCATCGACCAACAACTTTACAGCAACTGTTGCAGCTGAAGTCTGAACATCCAGCTGCTAAGTTGATTGTGGGTAACACTGAAGTTGGCGTAGAGGTAAAATTCAAGCACTTCCTCTATCCTGTGCTCATAAATCCTGTAAAAGTACCAGAGCTGTTGGAAATTCGTGAATCGGATGAGAGCATTTACTTTGGAGCTGCAGTTAGCCTAATGGAAATCGATGCCTATCTACGAAAACGCATTGAGGAGCTTCCTGAAGCGCAAACCCGTTTCTTTCAATGTGCCGTAGACATGTTGCACTATTTCGCCGGTAAGCAGATACGGAACGTAGCTTGTCTTGGTGGTAACATCATGACCGGTAGTCCTATCTCCGATATGAACCCTGTACTAACTGCAGCTGGTGCTTGTCTTGAGGTGGCCAGTCTTGACGAGGGCAAACGATCAGTTAACATGGGTACTGGTTTCTTCACTGGTTATCGGCGCAACGTCATTAAGCCACAAGAGGTTCTTCTGGGCATACACTTCCAGAAAACTACAGTAGATCAGCATGTTGTTGCCTTTAAGCAGGCAAGGAGACGAGACGATGATATTGCCATTGTAAATGCTGTTGTAAATGTACACTTTGAGCCAGGTTCAAATGTTGTGCAGAGTATTCACATGGCTTTCGGTGGCATGGCACCCACAACAGTTATGGCTCCCCGTACCGCTGAGGTAATGATTGGAAAGGAATGGAATCAGGCGTTGGTTGAACGTGTTTCGGAGAGTCTGTGCACAGAGCTGCCATTAGATGCAACCGCGCCAGGTGGTATGATAGCCTATCGACGCGCTCTGGTAGTAAGCTTATTCTTTAAATCGTACTTGGCAATCAGCCGAAAACTCTGTGATGCTGGGGTCATGCCATCGGATGCTGTACCTAAAGCAGAGCTTAGCGGTTCTGAAACCTTCCATACTCCTGCTTTGCGCAGTGCACAGTTATTTGAGCGTGTTTCCAGTGAGCAGGCAACACATGACCCAATTGGAAAACCAAAGGTACACGCCGCAGCATTTAAACAGGCCACAGGTGAAACCATATATACTGATGATATTCCCCGGATGGATGGTGAGCTGTATTTGGGCTTTGTGTTGAGCACAAAGGCTCATGCTAAAATAACAAAGTTAGATGCCAGTGATGCATTAGCATTAGAAGGCGTCCATGCCTTTTTTAGTGCTAACGATCTCACAGAAGACGAGAACAAAGTTGGTCCTGTATTTCAGGATGACCATGTTTTTGCCGCTGGCGAAGTTCATTGTTGTGGACAAATTATTGGTGCCATAGCAGCTGATAACCAAACGCTTGCCCAACGTGCTGTCCGCTTGGTGTTAGTGGAATACGAGGACATAAACCCAACTATTATCACAATTGAGGAAGCTATCGACAGCAAGTCGTACTTTCCGAACTATCCACAATATATTACTAAAGGTAATGTAGAGCAGGCCTTTACTGAAGCAGATCACGTCTATGAAGGTAGCTGTCGTATGGGTGGCCAGGAGCATTTCTATTTAGAAACACATGTAGCTATGGCAATGCCCCGTGATTGTGATGAGTTGGAGATGTTTTGTTCATCACAGCATCCTTCAGAAATACAAAGACTAGTGGCACAAGTACTTGGTCTACCTGCTCACCGTATTGTGTGCCGTGCTAAACGTCTCGGTGGAGGTTTTGGCGGTAAGGAGTCACGTGGTCTTTTAGTGGCAATACCCGTTGCTTTGGCTGCGTATAAACTACGACGCCCAGTGCGCTGCATGCTGGACCGTAATGAGGATATGCTCATCACTGGTACACGTCATCCATTCCTCTTCAAATACAAGATTGGATTTACTAGTGAGGGTCTCATTACAGCCTGCGATATTGAGTGTTACAATAATGCTGGTTGGTCAATGGAACTATCTTTCGCGGTAAGTTATACCCTGATATCAATATTTTTTCTACTCTTATTAATGATAAGATTTTTACATCTTTATTGCTATATTAATTGTGTAAAATTTTCTTAAGGTCTTGGAGCGTGCCATGTTCCACTTCGAGAACTGCTATCGCATTCCAAATGTGCGAGTTGGTGGATGGGTGTGCAAAACTAATTTACCATCTAATACAGCATTTCGCGGATTCGGCGGACCCCAAGGTATGTTTGCTGGAGAACATATCATTCGGGATGTCGCTCGTATCGTTGGACGTGATGTATTGGATGTGATGCATCTAAACTTTTACAAAACTGGTGACTACACGCATTACAATCAGCAACTGGAACGATTCCCAATTGAACGTTGCTTTTTAGACTGCCTCAATCAGTCGCACTATCACGTCAAAAAAGAAGAAGTTGCACGGTTTAATCGGGAGAACCGATGGCGTAAGCACGGCATATCATTGGTGCCTACCAAGTACGGCATTGCCTTTGGTGACAAGCTTGAAAATCAAGCTGGTGCATTGATTAATATCTATGCCGACGGTTCGGTGTTGCTATCACACGGTGGTGTTGAAATTGGGCAGGGTTTGCACACTAAAATGATTCAGTGTGCAGCTCGTGCACTTGATATTCCTGTAGAGTTAGTACATGTTTCGGAGACGGGCACAGACAAGGTTCCCAATACTTCTCCTACTGCGGCCAGTGTTAGTTCTGATCTAAATGGCATGGCAGTGATTGAGGCATGTAAAAAATTGAACAAACGCCTGGAACCCATTAAGGAGTCGTTACCCTCAGGTACCTGGAAGGAATGGATTAACAAGGCGTATTTTGAGCGTATCAGTCTATCAGCTACTGGTTTCTATTGCACTCCTGACATTGGATATAATGCTGAAACTAATCCAAATGCACGTGCTTATAACTATTACACAAATGGAGTAGCAGTGACACTCGTAGAGATCGACTGCTTAACAGGTGATCATCAGGTACTTAGTACTGATATTGTTATGGATATTGGTTCAAGCATCAACCCAGCCATCGACATTGGCCAGATTGAAGGTGCGTTTATGCAGGGATATGGTCTGTTTACTCTTGAGGAGCTTATGTACTCACCGGAGGGCATGCTATATTCACGTGGGCCGGGCATGTATAAAATACCTGGATTTGCAGATATACCCGGTGAGTTCAATGTTAGTCTACTCACCGGCGCACCAAATCCACGCGCTGTTTATTCATCAAAAGTAAGTAATATTAGTAGCCTGGATCGTACTTTCTTATATTTATGTAATTTTCCCTCGTTAAGGCGGTTGGAGAGCCTCCGCTCTTTATGTGGAGCTTCGGTATTTTTTGCTATCAAAGGAAGCCATTGCAGCAGCTCGCATGGACCATGGTCTAACCGCATGCACTATCAACCTAGAGGCACCAGCAACGTCGGCACGCATACGCATGGCTTGTCAGGATAAATTTACTAAATTGGTTGGTACCTTTCGATTATCTAATAATTAACTCGTATACCTAGCATTAAATTTTATATATTTCAGATTAAAATGCCAGATGAAAACACGTACATACCTTGGAATGTTGTCCCCTAGGAAATATACAATTTTTTCTTGTTTTTAATTTCAATTAAATGTTTGTATATTTAATATTATTGATTTTTAATTGTTTGGTAATGAGAAATGTATTCTTCCTAAGACTTTCTTATTATTGGTAATATAAATTATTTAATTAACAGTAATCAAAGATTAAACGCATTAATAGTATGGACAAAAATAATTTTAAATAACTGAAAAGAAGCGTTATGCGATAACTCAGAGTCAATTCATAATTCAAATTTATACACATATTAACTGATATTTATAACATACACTTAAATCGAAATCGTTTCTTTTTTAAGAAATGTGGCATCCCTATTGCAACATCTGGTTTTCCCGCGTTTTTTACGGTGCATATGGTTTAAATAATTCCGTCATGGTACTGTTTTGATTAATAGTAACTTTTTTTTAATTAATTTGTCAATACATTTTTGGAAGATAAATTGCTTAAAATACCTTCTTTAGGACCCCCATGAGATGCTATCTACAAATGTTGAGCTTTAATTATTTTTGTGGTACCATTAGTGATTGATGGCCTGCAGGTTAGTTATTGGTGTTTATAATAATGAATATATAAGCTTTGCTCTAACCAAGTCTTTTGATTAGATTATTTTATGAGTACGATTTTGATTCTACATTTAATTTTGAATCTATGCCAAAGTTCAATATACTGAGGTGCAATTAATTTTATTTGCATACTTTAAATGTGTATCAGGCGTTAACGTTAAGCAACTAAATCTTCCCGGCATATGTTTAATAACATGTGTTTATTAATAGTTAATAATTCTGGCTAACAGATTTTTAAATTAATTATTTTTATATGACCTACAGTTACCTGACTTACATATTATACGAGTACATGCACTCGTATTATGCATATTTTTAAGTTCATACATGTGTTGCAATATCGTCATAAATTGCCTCGCTCAATATTTTCCGATCCTGCTATGTGGCGCTCGTTTATTATCTTTAAACTGGCAAAACACGAACTTGAACATTCGGCGTCAGAACGATTTCGTTGCTTGTACGAGCCGGTTGTGTTTCAGGGTGCGGGAAATTAAACAAGTTTATTTAAGTGTTTTAAACACCTACATATATTATACATTCATGAGTGTATATATGAATTACATAAATACAAACGTTATAAAACATATAAAAAAATCTATTTAAAATACTAATAAAAGTAAATAGCAATAAAAATGTCAAAGACCGAGAAAATTATTTCTGTTTTGGTTTTTTTTGTGAATGGAAAAAAGGTAAAATAATTTTTTTTTTACACGTTTGATTTAATAAAAATATATTTCGGCATGCTTACATTAATTTATATAGTGATAAATATATAAACTATATCGTCTTTTATCAATTAATGTAAATTAATTGTATTCAATATTTAATTGAAATTATTACCAACACTTTAAAAGTTAAATTGATTGGATCTTGGGTGCTGATAACAATTGACCCAGAGTGTTGTGTTATTGTTGATTGAAGTCAAAAGAATATATGTACGTCATAAATGTATTCAATAATATACATGTGCATGTGTACATTTGTATATATAATAAGAGTTCTTAACGGGGGTTGTCTTCAGATCTAATCAATATATAATAATTGATTTGATAATATTTACCAGGCCGGTTTCACGGAACTATCAAGAAATTTATGAATAAAATAAGCACAAATTTGGTAATTCACCTATATGAACCATATTGAACAATATAATTAATTGATTACCTATTATAAAATTCATAACATAAAGTTAAGACATAGCTTAAAGTATTTTTATTAATGCATAAGTTTAATTATTTATTCAGATAACGTAATCAGATATCAATATGTAAAATTAAAATTAATAAAACTTAAGTAAATATATATATATATATATATATATATATATATATATTTATATATTGTGTTTATATGCATCAAAGCTAACTAACCTTGTACTAACAATCAAGCAATCCCGATCGATTCTATAAACAAAATTGCAATCTTCTTGGTGGTGTGTTTTTTCTATATTGACAACTCGCTGATAATGACTGATAACACGTGGAACCAGGGATAGGCAACTGGTATAACATAATAGTATCAGGCTAATACATATACCATGAACTGATAATTAATGGAACATTAAACAACTCCCAGAATGTAAAGAAATTACAGTAAAGAAGCAACAGACAGAGTGAAAAAATGAGGAGTGAGGGTCTATTTGTAATGAATAAGATTCAACAAGAACGAATGGGTACTATAAGCAATAGTGATCGGGTGTAGATTTGCGACGGCTGATAAACCGTTGCTAGTTACTGTTGCTCCACTTTTATTAATCTACTTAACACATAGCTTTAAAAAAAAAACATGATCCGCAACGTTTTTTCTCTAAATGTTTGACACGAAATGTTTAGGAAAATGTGTTAGTTTTAGATATGAAATTATAAATTATATTATATAAATATAAGTTAAAAAATATATATATTCCAGCAGCTGTTATAATATATTATAATCCGATACAAAATAAAACACAGTTACTTATTTAGTCACTAATCGCATTATATGAAGAGCCAAGAAATTAAATTTATTTGTGTTATATTTTAAGTTGATAGCCTGATTAGACCTCCATAATAGTTAAGTCAAGTTGTTAGTAAAATAATATGGGAATCTAATGAATCTATTTAATGAATTTATTTATTGAATTCTAGCCTAGTAAAAAATATACTTTCTAATGTAGATCATGTTTCTTTTTAAACATTAATCTATCTATAAATTATATACACAAGAATCAGCATATAAAATTTTTGTATACGTATTTTACCTATAAAGTATGCAACATAAAAAGGGTTTTCGAATTTTGAGCTTTATTATGATAATTAAAATGCTAAAAAGATAAATTTCTATATTAATGAATTAATGAAGATAATATTTCCTTCAATAATTTATCTATAGTGTTGCTATGTAAATTGAATTGTATTTCGATCTCTGCAGGTTACTGATGTTAATCCGGATCCAGAATGTACACTGCTTACTTATCTGCGTGAGAAGTTGCATTTGTGTGGCACAAAACTGGGATGCGGTGAAGGAGGATGTGGTGCGTGCACAATAATGATCTCCCGTCTGGATCGACGCGAAAATAAGATAATTCATTTGGCAGTTAATGCCTGTCTAACACCTGTGTGCGCGATGCATGGCTGTGCGGTAACAACTGTGGAAGGTATTGGTAGTACAAGGACACGTTTACACCCCGCGCAGGAGCGTCTAGCAAAAGCTCATGGATCACAATGTGGATTCTGCACGCCAGGTATTGTGATGTCCATGTATGCGTTGCTACGCAATGCTTCACAGCCTTCAATGCGTGATCTTGAGGTAGCGTTCCAAGGTAACTTGTGCCGTTGCACGGGCTATCGTCCCATTCTGGAAGGATACAAAACATTTACCAAGGAGTTTGCTTGTGGCATGGGTGACAAATGTTGTCGTGTTAATGGTAACGGTTGCGGAGGTGGCGATGAGAAGGAAACGGATGACAAACTTTTTGAGCGCAGCGAGTTTCAGCCGTTGGATCCTAGTCAGGAGCCAATCTTTCCGCCGGAACTGCAGTTAAACAAGGCATATGACGAAGAGAGCCTTGTGTTTCGTTCGGACCGCGTATCCTGGCATCGACCAACAACTTTACAGCAACTGTTGCAGCTGAAGTCTGAACATCCAGCTGCTAAGTTGATTGTGGGTAACACTGAAGTTGGCGTAGAGGTAAAATTCAAGCACTTCCTCTATCCTGTGCTCATAAATCCTGTAAAAGTACCAGAGCTGTTGGAAATTCGTGAATCGGATGAGAGCATTTACTTTGGAGCTGCAGTTAGCCTAATGGAAATCGATGCCTATCTACGAAAACGCATTGAGGAGCTTCCTGAAGCGCAAACCCGTTTCTTTCAATGTGCCGTAGACATGTTGCACTATTTCGCCGGTAAGCAGATACGGAACGTAGCTTGTCTTGGTGGTAACATCATGACTGGTAGTCCTATCTCCGATATGAACCCTGTACTAACTGCAGCTGGTGCTTGTCTTGAGGTGGCCAGTCTTGACGAGGACAAACGATCAGTTAACATGGGTACTGGTTTCTTCACTGGTTATCGGCGCAACGTCATTAAGCCACAAGAGGTTCTTCTGGGCATACACTTCCAGAAAACTACAGTAGATCAGCATGTGGTTGCCTTTAAGCAGGCAAGGAGACGAGACGATGATATTGCCATTGTAAATGCTGCTGTAAATGTACACTTTGAGCCAGGTTCAAATGTTGTGCAGAGTATTCACATGGCTTTCGGTGGCATGGCACCCACAACAGTTATGGCTCCCCGTACCGCTGAGCTTATGATTGGAAACGAATGGAATCAGGCGTTGGTTGAACGTGTTTCGGAGAGTCTGTGCACAGAGCTGCCATTAGATGCAACCGCGCCAGGTGGTATGATAGCCTATCGACGCGCTCTGGTAGTAAGCTTATTCTTTAAATCTTACTTGGCAATCAGCCGAAAACTCTGTGATGCTGGGGTCATGCCATCGGATGCTGTACCTAAAGCAGAGCTTAGCGGATCTGAAACCTTCCATACTCCTGCTTTGCGCAGTGCACAGTTATTTGAGCGTGTTTCCAGTGAGCAGGCAACACATGACCCGATTGGAAAACCTAAAGTACATGCTGCAGCACTAAAACAGGCCACAGGTGAAGCCATATATACTGATGATATTCCCCGGATGGATGGTGAGCTGTATTTGGGCTTTGTGTTGAGCACAAAGGCTCATGCTAAAATAACAAAATTAGATGCCAGTGAAGCATTGTCATTAGAAGGCGTCCATGCGTTTTTTAGTGCCAAGGATATCACTGAGCACGAGAACGAAGTGGGCCCCGTCTTTCACGACGAGCATGTTTTTGCCGCTGGCGAAGTTCATTGTTTCGGTCAAATTATTGGTGCCATAGCAGCTGATAACCAAACGATTGCTCAACGTGCTGCTCGTATGGTACGGGTTGAGTACGAGGACATCAAACCAATCATTGTTACAATTGAGGATGCTATTGAGCAGAAATCATATTTTCCCAACTATCCACAATACGTTACCAAGGGTGATGTTGAGCAAGCCTTCACTCAGTCAGATCACGTCTATGAGGGGAGCTGTCGTATGGGTGGCCAGGAGCATTTCTATTTGGAAACTCATGCAGCCTTGGGAGTTCCTCGTGACACCGATGAGTTGGAGCTATTTTGCTCCACGCAGCATCCATCCGAAATACAAAAACTTGTATCACATGTAGTTGGACTGCCTGCCCATCGCGTTGTTTGCCGCGCTAAGCGTCTTGGCGGTGGATTTGGTGGCAAAGAGTCGCGTGGTATATCGGTGGCTCTACCAGTTGCATTAGCTGCCCATCGGCTTGGGCGACCTGTGCGCTGTATGCTTGACCGTGACGAGGACATGCTTATCACTGGCACACGTCATCCATTCCTCTTTAAATACAAGATTGGCTTCACCAGTGACGGTCTCATTACAGCTTGTGACATTGAGTGCTACAATAATGCTGGTTGGTCAATGGATTTATCCTTCTCGGTGAGTTTTAAACAAGCTAATATGTGACTCTATAACTGAAAGGTTATTATTATTATTATCTTAATATTATCTTATACTTTAGGTCATGGAGCGTGCCATGTATCACTTCGAGAACTGCTATCGGATTCCAAATGTGCGAGTTGGTGGATGGGTGTGTAAAACCAATTTACCATCTAATACTGCATTTCGAGGATTCGGCGGACCCCAAGGTATGTTTGCTGGAGAGCATATTATTCGGGATGTCGCTCGTATCGTTGGACGTGATGTGTTGGATGTGATGCGTCTAAACTTTTACAAAACTGGTGACTACACGCATTACAATCAGCAACTAGAACGTTTCCTCATTGAACGCTGTTTTGACGACTGTATTAGACAGTCACACTACCACGAAAAGAAGAAAGAGGTCGCCCGTTTTAACCGGGAGAATCGATGGCGGAAGCGCGGCATAGCTTTGGTACCCACAAAGTTTGGAGTGGCATTCGGTGTTATGCATCTTAATCAGGCGGGTGCATTAATTAATATATATGGTGATGGGTCAGTCCTGTTGTCCCATGGTGGTGTTGAAATTGGACAGGGCTTAAACACAAAGATGATTCAGTGCGCTGCGCGAGCACTAGGCATCCCTATTGAGCTAATACACATCTCAGAGACGGCAACGGATAAGGTGCCAAATACATCACCTACCGCGGCCAGTGTGGGTTCTGATATAAATGGCATGGCAGTACTTGACGCTTGTCAGAAACTTAATAAACGCCTGGAACCTGTCAAGAAAGCATTGCCGTCAGGAACCTGGAAGGAGTGGATCAACAAGGCATACTTTGATCGGGTCAGTCTCTCAGCAACTGGGTTTTATGCTATTCCCGGAATAGGATATCATCCTGAAACAAATCCAAATGCACGTGCTTACAACTATTACACGAATGGAGTAGGAGTAACACTAGTAGAGATCGATTGCTTAACAGGTGATCATCAGGTACTAAGTACTGATATTGTGATGGATATTGGTTCAAGCATCAACCCAGCCATCGACATTGGCCAGATTGAAGGTGCGTTTATGCAGGGATATGGTCTGTTTACTCTTGAGGAGTTAATGTACTCACCACAGGGCATGCTCTACTCACGGGGACCAGGCATGTATAAGCTACCTGGATTTGCAGATATACCCGGTGAATTCAATGTAAGTCTACTCACCGGAGCACCAAATCCACGCGCTGTTTACTCATCGAAGGTAAGTGTTATATACTCTGCGTAATACTCTTATTATTATTATATTTTGAATCCCCCACCACAAAGGCGGTTGGTGAACCTCCGCTCTTTATGGGAGCTTCTGCATTCTTCGCCATCAAAGAAGCCATTGCAGAAGCTCGCATGGAACAGGGTCTAAGTATACACTTTAACTTAGAGGCACCAGCTACTTCGGCACGCATCCGTTTGGCCTGTCAGGATAAATTTACAAATTTGGTAAGTAGTTTGGTTGTATAATTTTCCAGAGCTTACCAAACATTTTGTACTTTTTAGCTTGAAATGCCAGAGGCGGGTACATATACACCCTGGAACATAGTTCCATAGGTACTGATATTACCTATATAAATAGGAAAATTAAATTTTAAAATTAAAAAATACAATATAATAAAAACCCTAAATAGTTAAATAATATTTTTTTCGGTAAATAAGAATATTAAAGAAATAAAATAAACGACTTTTACTTTTAAACACTTGGTGTTCCAATTAAAGTTTTTAAATAATATTTAACATACAAATTAATCTTATTTGATGCATGGTACTAACAACTTTTACAATAGTTATGAATGAGATTGCTTAAATATATTGACTTATAGTTTTTATTGGTTCTCATACACAATGTTTTCAATCCAATTTAAATAAGGATATATCTTTGTATAGACGCCTGGTGCATTGGGTGCTGCACAGAATTTTCCAAATGATGTTATGCCTACGACAAAGGCAACACAATTATTTTCGGGGAGTACAGCATGGAGTGGACCACCTGAATCACCCTGGCAAGTATCCTTACCCCCTGGTAAGTAGCCAGCACAGAATTGTGTATTAATGATACCATTGGGCAATCGACGTTCTTTACGATAAATTTGTTTGCACAACTGTTGGTTTATCATATTCAAATCAACCTGTAGCAAAACGTTAGATTTACCACCAAGAAATTCAGTACGACCCCAGCCAGTGGCCACAACAGTGTTAAAAGGCAGATTCGGCATTTGCCATAAACAAGCTGGGCGCACGCGATCTGACAATTGTGCCAGCTTGGTCAATTTAAGGAGCGCAATATCGTGATAGTAGGATGATGAACGATAGTTTGGATGTAATATTATTGTTAGTATTTTAATGTCCTGCTGCCAAGGGCTAGTCTCGTTAAGCAGTTTTGTGCCAAGTCGCACCATGTCAGGTGGTTTACTGTAAACGAATTGTATGATTTATAGCTATGATTATTAAAGTGTTATAACTTACCTACCCGTTGTTGCACAATGTGCCGCTGTGACGACATAAAGCTCGCTGATTAACGTACCTCCACAGCCCCACTTGATGTCACCATTGCTTTGTGTCCAACCCAATGCGGTCATATGAGGAAAAAGGTTTTGTAGCGTTGGGGTACCACCCACAATCAATGGTATAGTGGGCTCGCACTGTTCTCCTGATATTCTGCGTTGGGTATCTCCTATCCGGATCCCCCTAGTTGCATAATTATACTCCTGGCATTCTAAACCAAATAACTTTTAAATTAATAGCTTTAAATTATTTTTAATTTATTAACAACTTACTAGTAGCGCTGCTGCGCTGCGCCTCTACATGTTTTTCACCTAGTGGGCAACAAATGACCGGCACGTTGTTGCGATATGTGCAAATATCAATATAGGTGCCATGCACGCGAAATTCACGTATCACATGTAAACACTGATAAGATATGATGCAATAGCCGCTGCGTCCGTCAAAGCTACGCTTGCAAAAGGCTCCCTCAAACAAGGGCTGTGGGGAGTTAGCCACTTTATCGGGCGCATCGTCAAATTTTAAAATACTTTCATATAATTCCCCATTCTCATTATCGCTTTGTTCGAAATCTTCTTCTGAATACTGGGGCCAAGACTGAGCATATGTATACTTCGTTTTTTGGTAGCTTATTAAATCAAAATCACAGGATGCTGCTGACAACTAAGTAAATTAAAATGGTTAAGTTTTCTGCGAATTTATACCGCATACCCCTTTGTGTTTGCATTTGTAAAAGAAACAAAATCAATGGATGATTCCAAATTAATGACCAAATTTGCATTTCTGCATTTGTCGTTGTTGTTTTTAAATAAATGGTCCATTTGTAGGACTGCACGTAAACAAAAACCAGCAACGGAACGAAAGCTATTTGCGATAGTTGAAATGTGCGCGGTGTGCCCCTAGCATTAATGAGGGCTTAGCTTTTGTGCTGCCAGACTGTGAGCAGACTGTGTTTATTAATACAAAAAGCTGCTTGCTATAGTTGTTAGTCAAGGTAACCATGCACCAAGTTCAAACTATTAAATCGATAAGGAAGGTTTGTTCAACGGCTTTTCTTATTTTCAAATTATATGGGCAGTAAGAGTAAAAAGAAACGTAATAGCAAAGATTCCACATCAAGTAATGCTGGCAGCGGCGAAGGTGACGATAAGAAGAAAAAAGATGGTGGCGGTGCTAGCAAAAAGAAAGGTGCTGTTGGAAAATCCATTGGCTGTGATATATTCAATGATGCTGCAATGGAGAATGCGTACTATGTATGTCACAATGTGCAGGTAATAAATAACTGAAAATTTAAATGTGTATTTTTCCAACTATTAAACATATGTGACTTTGTAGGATGTATTAAAATCTCGGGGTTTCCCCTGGCCTGATGGACAAAAAAAGAAGAAAAAGGGCAAACGCTAACGAAATTTTATTTATATGCCTTTTAAATTTTATTTATTTCTAAAAGAAAAAATTTCTCTTTGGCAACTTTTTAGTTATACCTAATATTGTTTCCGTTGACAACTGCAGTATGTCACGAATACGTTGGGAGCTGAAATAAATATAGACGTACATTGGTTTTTCTTTTTATTATTATTATTATATTATTATTTTACTCACTTATTATCGCTTGTTCCAGTTATAAAAGATTTAGCTAAGCCATTGACAACATGTTGTTTAAAGAAAAAGCAGTGCCCCAAATAAGCTAAGCTTGGAGGTATAAGTAGCTTAGCCCATGGTATTTGCTGTAAGATAGCCAAGAGTGTATATTTGTTGACATCGAGTGTACAGAACTCTTGCCACAAAACTTGACTAGCAATCACAAATGCTAAAGACATAAAGGTAAGGGGTGTCCGGTTAAGAAATCCAAATGCTCCACCGCTTAGAAATGCTGCCACTAAATTTGTATACTCAAGATCCAATCTATCAACCAATACACATTGTATTAACTGAAAGGAATACAAAGTAAATATAAAAACTTTTATTTATTTTAAATAGTACTTACCTTATATATGCCCATATAGCTGAGCATAAAACTTGTAGATTTCAGCTGTAGCTTTTTAATGGTATTACGTAATAAAGCATTGAAAAAATCTAAAGCCAATCCAATGGCTAGATAGGTACGTAATTCAAATAAACTCTGCTTAAAACGCTTAACCAATGACCAGTTCTTGTAATCTGAGGCCATTATGACTGGCCTAATGAACCAAAAGCCGGAGTAACGTTGTGCCTGTTGCTGTCGTAGTACTACTAAGGAGCTCAACATAAATATCATAGTTTGGGCGCCACGAGAATATACCAAGCTCATATTCAATTGACGTATTATACCTTCGATTGCCTGTTTTATAGAATATAAAAATGTGGAAGTTCTTCAATAACATATATACTTACCGCGTACGTTATACCTGTGGCATAAAACTGCACAACTTTTGGTGGTGCTACCCAAACAATTTGGCTACCTAAAAACGTGGCAAGATACGGCGTACATAATGAAATGAAACGTCCATATAAACGTCTAAAGCTGCACATAAATAAGTATATGAGTCCGTTCATAAAAGCCGCAAAGCTGGTAGTTTGTAGATAGTTTTTCAATACAAGCCAAGCACGTTTTTTGGTTTGCTGGCGCCAGTTTAAAATGAACGGAAACTGATAGGGAATGGAAAATAAAACTACACTGATAGCACTTATCTAATGTTTTATACAGACCAACAATAAAGGTAAATAATATTTTGAACTGGATACATGATTTCGGTATATATTCCAAATCAGGGCTTCAATGCAGCTCTGGTCCGGGCGACTATGTAATATATGCCCACAATCCAGACGATTTAAAGGGAACTCAAATATTTTGCTGTGTGCGACCATTTTCTGGCAAGGTATTCTATAAGACTGCTAGATTCGAGCTTCGGACTTGTAAGCGAAGCGCCAAACCACAGCTGATCCAAGTCGAAGGTTAAAATGCAAAGCATGTAGCAAATCCATATATTTCTAAATAAGCATAACTACTTCCATTTGAATACGTACTGTTTTCTTATAAATATTTTAAATTGTAAATTAGATCATTCCTTTAGCCAACTGCAGTTGTTCTATGCGTTTGCTTATGTCTCTAGCGCTGTTGTGGGAAGCATTTAATAAATATCTTATAGGTTGACGGATTATAATAAATACTTACTAATTGGCTGTAGTGCTGTTGATGATGGTACCAGTTAGAGTGCTTACACTTGTTGGTTGGAGCACGTACATGTGTATAAGGTATGCTAGGGTAAGTGGAAATAGTATGTCGCTGTATCCAAACCGATTCTTGGTAGGTTCTTTATTATATTTGCCCCAAATTGTACGGCTAGCTTCTAACAAGGCATAGCTTAAAACTGTCAGTTTGGGATAGCATATAAAGCTAAATCCTCCTAGAAAGCTAGCCAAGATTTGCTTAACTGTTTCACTCACGCCTTTTTTAAATTCCAGGTAACAAAGCGTTGCCTATATATTATATATATATTTAGATTAAAGACTAAATGAATTTATAATTTAAAGTATTACCCTGTAGATGCCTATATAGCATCCCAGCCAAGCCATGGACTCTAGGCGCAACTCTTTCCAATGCCAATTGCCAGTTTTTGCGCAGCTTACGAGTGCTCTAAAAGTATCCAAAGCCAATCCGATGAGAAGATACTTTCGCATGCCCATAACTATGTACTTTCCATTACTCAGAGATCCTTTTGCTGCCAGTGTTTCCGGTTTAAGAAACCAAAAGCTATTGCGCCATTTTTTTTGTTTTCCTATCATAATCATGGCACTACAAACCATGAACAATAACGTCTGCAGCTTAAATGAAGCAAACAAGCCTTTGACCAATGGATTGCCTTGTTGCAATAGTAGGCTTTCTATTAGCTTACCACGCCAAAGTAAAAGTTTTCCATGATTTTAGTTCGATTAACATACGCATATGTAACTTACAGATTGAAAGATTGCCGTGTGCTGGAGTTGCTTAACACGCAGGGGCGTGAACGCAATGAAGGAACCTCCTAGCATGGCTGGTACAAAGAGCAATGTGTAAAGCCGAAATTCACCCAACAGTTGACTTGATATTAAGAACGTACACTTGTATTATATTCATATGGATAGTGCTCCAATAGCATACCGTATAGTACACATAGATATTGATATAAGAGAAGCATTCACCACACCTCCAAATACCAACTGTGCGTAGTACCACAAAGCATCCCGTAGCACCCACCAATTAAAACCACGCAAAGAATGGGTTATTAAATGGAGCATAGCCACAGGTAAATAGTACTTGGTATTTGACAAAGCAAATCGATATAAATTTTGGAGCGCCGAGCGCTGACAGCTGTGCGGATGAAGCAACTCATTACAGTTGCGCCAGCCAAGGAGCTCCATAAAAACTTTACTCTGTGCGCCCATCGCAATACGACTAAAAGGTGAGAGACAACAATTGGCCTGTAGCTAAATGTTTGCATAATGAATTGCTAATATATAATTAACATACGCTTAGTACAATTCCAATACATATACAAAATAAGAATAGGTAAATTTATTTGTTGTCGAAACGTTGGATAAGTCTCTTAATTAATCTCTTCCACGTTGGCAGTATTTGAATCACGCTTTCCCTTTTTGGTTGGGTTTGGTTGATTTGTGTTTCCATGCAATTTGGACATAATTGGGCCAATGACACGCTGACAATCCTTGAGATGATGTTCATATTCTTCTTTTTCGGCCAAGGTATTGCTGTCCATCCAGGAAGTTTCCTTTTTACATTTTTCTTGTACTTTTTGGCAATCAGCAGCATTCAAAGAACTTGAGGGTGCATCATCTACGGCTTGCTTGCAACCATAAATGTATCCCTCTAACGTATTTCGAGCCACAACACGCTCGCGCTGACGATTATCCTCGTCCTTGTACTTGTCTGCGTCAGAGAGCATGCGATCGATTTCCAGCTTTGAGAGTCGTCCCTTTTCATTGGTAATAGTTATCTTTTCAGATTTGCCAGTGCTGTTATCCTTTGCATTGACATGCAAAATGCCATCAGCATTTAAGTCAAAGCCCACTTCGATCTGCGGTACGCCCCGTGGAGCTGGTGGAATGCCATTTAAATTAAAAGTTCCCAACAGATTGTTGTCCTTCGTCATGGCACGTTCTCCCTCGAAAACTTGAATTGTAACTGCATTCTGGTTATCACTGTAAGTAGTAAATATCTGTTGCTGCTTGCAGGGTATGCGTGCATTACGCTCCACCAGTTTAGTCATAACACCACCAGAGGTTTCAATGCCCAGGGACAGTGGTGCCACGTCGACCAGCAAAACGTCTTGAATTTGTGAGCTACCAACACCCGTAAGTATAGCAGCTTGAACAGCTGCACCATAGGCAACAGCTTCGTCTGGATTTATGGATAAATTCAGCTGCTTGCCGCCAAAGAAGTCTTTCAGCAGTTTCTGTATCTTTGGTATACGAGTGGAGCCGCCTACAAGAACAACATCATGTATAGCGTTCTTTTCCATTTTGGCATCATTCAGTGCCCGCTCTACTGGTTGAAGCGTTGAGCGAAATAAATCAATATTTAGTTCCTCAAAGCGGGCACGTGACATTTTGGAATAGAAGTCAATGCCCTCGTGAAGTGCATCAATCTCCACAGAGGCTTCAGTACTAGACGAAAGTGTGCGCTTAGCACGCTCACAGGCAGTACGCAAACGACGTAATGCCCGTACATTGGTGCTTATATTGGTCTTGTGCTTACGTTTAAATTCCTCCGCAAAATGATTGACCATTCGATTGTCAAAGTCTTCACCACCCAGATGTGTATCTCCAGCCGTGGCCTTTACCTCGAACAGTGATCCTTCATCAATTGTGAGTATAGAAACATCAAAAGTTCCACCACCCAAATCAAATATCAAAACATTACGTTCTCCCTTCAGGTTCTTATCTAGGCCATAGGCCAAGGCGGCAGCTGTTGGCTCATTGATGATGCGCAGTACACTTAGACCAGCAATGGATCCAGCATCCTTAGTAGCTTGCCTTTGCGAATCATTAAAGTAAGCTGGCACTGTGATAACAGCATTATTAACCTTATCACCGAGATAAAGTTCGGCAATTTCACGCATTTTGCTTAATACCATAGAGCTGACCTCTTCAGGAGCAAAACGCTTGCGTTCTCCCTTGAACTCCACCTCAATTTTGGGCTTGCCTCCATCATTTATGACCTTGAACGGCCAATGCTTTATATCCTCTTGTATTTTTTTGTCATCAAACTTGCGTCCTATTAAACGTTTTGCATCAAATACCGTATTCTTTGCATTCATCGCAACCTGCAGTTAATTGGAATGGATTTTATTTACAATTTGCTTTTGATAGTCCAAAAGTAGCGATCATATCAAGCATTATATGATTTTTAATATATAACTATAACATATATGGTTTTACATTTCCTTATTTGTATCGTTTTGTGGAATAAAATTTAAGTTACCATTTTTGGAGGAACATAGCTGTTTTATAAGGTATATCACTCACCTGATTCTTGGCTGCATCACCAATAAGGCGTTCCGTATCATTGAAGGCGACATATGAAGGTGTTGTTCGATTGCCCTGATCATTGGCTATAATTTCTACTTTATTATTCTGCCATACCCCAACGCAAGAGTATGTGGTGCCCAGATCAATACCAATTGCCGGTGTCTTACCCATATTAATTGAACTATATACACCTGTTCTATGCAACTGAACCGTTTGATGCTGCTGTCGCTGCTTAACTGATTTCTGTTCTCAAACTATACAACGATTTCGACGTTAGAATTATATACAAAAAGAGCCAAATATACTTTTTGCAACATATATATATATATATATATATATAGCAAATATATATATATATGTACAAATACAATTTTCACACGATTAAATTTGGTGATTTTGACGTTTGTTTTAGGTTCATGAAAATGTTTTGGAGTTGCGTTGAGATATTATATTTGGTCAGACATTTATGAAAACTTGATTTTAGTTATATATATATATATTAATAGATAGGTATATTATGTGTATATATATATATATATATATATTCCTTAATGTACTTCAAAAATTTATACATAGCTGTAGTAGATGCTTAAGGGGTTTCCATACGAAGATGTAAAAGTTTCCCGTCACTTTTAAATTTATTTGCAACAATTTGAAGTAATATTTATAATAAAAATTTAAAAAAGAAAAATTCAGTTTAATTTTAAGAATCAGCTAGCCAAATATCTGAAGTACAATCACCACCCGGATAGCGCATCTCATGCGGTAGACTAGGTCCGTATGGTTCCTTACCAAAGTCAACCAAGAAATCTTCGTTAAGTTTCATACCTCCGTTGACCATATCAACATCAATAAGGCATACATGTCCGCCTTTAGATACCATGTTAGGATAAAACTATAAGCCAAATAAAGCAAAGTCTATAAGTAAACGTTGCTTTTTTCTATAAAGCGTCTATTAACCTGTTTGTCCCATGGTGAATAAAGAGATGATGAAACATATAAACGTTTACCATCAAGGGAGAGCTGCATCATCTGTGGGCCAGCTTCCAAACGACGACCCTTAATGTAGCGTGGAGGTGGCCTTTCCTGAGTATATGAAATAATTTATAGGAAATGTAGTTATAGTTATTCTTATTCAAACATACACTCAATTCTCTATCCTCTTTAACGACAACGTTTGGTAGATCACTGCATATGGCGCCTCCTAGAAACACTTGGGATATGAGCTTGGGCTCCTCTGGATTGGTTATATCATATTGCCTAACATCACCGTGAAGCCAGCAATTCACGTAAAGGAATCTATCGTCTAAGGATATAATGATATCTGATATCATGCCACCCATTTCCGAGGCAGTGCCACTGCCAGTATCAACAAGTTTTGGAGGTATATCAATCACTTTCTTGACATCAAATTCATCAGAGTCGTTTCGCTTCTTAAAGTAAAACACTTTGGCATTTAGGCCACATCCGACATATCCATCAGGACGCTTTGGGTCATGCAAGAATCGCACCTCCAATGGTGTTATTCCATCCACACCAAGATCAACTGTTTGATAAAGTGTTTGCGTGGACCATTTATAAAAGTTAAGTCTACATCCATACTGCGACATATCATTTAAATCTTCAGTTTTCCAACCACTAAATAAAATAGACATAAATATATTTATTATTTCATTAGATTATAATTGCTGGTATACAAACCGTCGGAACTTATTTGGTGCTCCCCATTCGGATGAAACCATGACATCATAGTAGGGCTGATACCAAAAATCATATCCACATATTGCCTTTCGATCACCCTTAGTCCACGTACCGATGCAATTGAAATCGGCATCAAATAATATAAAATCACCCTTGGCATACCCCTCAGCATCACCCATAACCGATATCATTATATTTCCATTGGCCAAGCAGTGCGTTGTATGCGGTGCGGTTACATTATGGCTCTTAAGCACGTCTCCATCAATAACTTTAATGACTTCTGGCTTACGTGGATCGGTCGTTACGTCGAGTACGTAAATAAAGTCAGAATTAATGGCTGGTAACAGTAGCCTATTTCTTTTTGGTACACTTTTTGCATTCTTATCGACGTAGTAGCAACTCGAACAAGCATTCCAGCCCGAATGATGCAACTCATCTCCTTTCCGATTAGTAAATGTACGGTGAATTATCTATGGATATTAAAAGTAAAGTATATACAAATTTTAAACAGCTTTTTAAGCATATGCAATTACTTGACAATATGTCGGGCTTTCCGGATCAACATCTATTGTTGATAGATAATCACCATGTGGCTCATCCAAATTTGGTTGGATTGTTACCGTATAAAGAAGCTTCTCGCGAGGCCCATTTTTCAAGGCATCTAAAGGTGTTGCATAACCAGGACCATGGCAACAAGCTAATTAAAAAAGAATCAATTATCAGCATTCTTCTATTGTGCTCATATAATTTTAGTCTTTACCTTTATCACTCATCTTAAAATAAATTTATTGCACGTTTTTGTTGATCAACGAACAACTACACACTGAAACACCGGTCCGCATACAAATAAATATTGACTAAGGTTGGTGCTCGTACTTATATTTGTTATCATCCGGTTTTGAGTGACCGCGCGTTCCACACATACATTTGTAAATTCTTATATATATACACAAATTTAAATTGCTGATATGCACACACATACATGCATAAGTACTTTTCTTTCGCTCTCGTTTTCTCTATAGAGCTTGTTTTTAAAACTTAAATCTACTCTCTGACTTTTATCACAATTACGCCCCCCGTTTAAAACAAATCAAAACACATTATTTATCAGTTTCGAGCTTTATTTAAACATTATTTATAAATATTTTAATTTGTTTACATATTTAATATATATAGTATAAGTGTTAATTATTGATAAGTATTTACATACATACATATACATTATAAAGCTTAAATCTGCTCTCTTCTTCAGTCTGACGAACACACAAATATGATTCGATTAAATAATTATATTATCTTATAGTTGAAATATCAATTAATATAAATTGAAATCATTGGATTCGGAATTATTATTTTTTAAAAAAAAGCTCAATTAAATTCTCATGTAACCATGTCCAGCATTCGTTAAAATGTGAAGATGTGGCAACTCTTAACCACGCATCAGCTGTTTAATGTTATTGTCGGCATTTATTAGTTTTCCGTTTCACGTTACAAAATGCGTTTCTTATCACAAATTCGTAAAGCATCAACACAGGCTGCACGTCGAAGAGTTGTCATCACAGGAAGCGGAGCTGTAACACCTTTGGGTAATAATGTACCCGAGTCATGGCAACGTTTGTTGGCAGGAGAATCAGCTATATCCCGTTTGGGTGAAGAATTCAAAGGTTTGCCCTGCCAAGTTGCCGCACAAATACCAAAAGATCGTTTGCAGATCGATAAGCACCTGAGCAAAAGTGATATCAAACTAATGAGTCCTGCCACCCAATTAGCAATAATCGCAACTGACGAAGCATTATGCACAGCTAAATTAAACCCCAAAGAACTAACAGAAGAGCAACGTGAAC
This sequence comes from Zygothrica quintamaculata, assembly GCA_037044455.1. Lineage (NCBI taxonomy): Eukaryota > Metazoa > Arthropoda > Insecta > Diptera > Drosophilidae > Zygothrica > Zygothrica quintamaculata. The sequence goes on along the minus strand of JBAMBS010001126.1, from coordinate 305,072 downwards.
GTTTTGGGGTCTGCGTGGGCATGGGCATGTTTGATTTGGCTGAGGTTTATGGCGCCTTTCAGCAACTGCAGCGTGGATATAATAGAGTCAGCCCGTACTTTGTGCCAAGGCTTCTTCCCAATATGGCTTGCGGACACATTAGCATGCGTCATGGCCTGCATGGACCCAATCATTCAGTTTCAACAGCTTGCGCAACTGGTGCACATGCTATTGGTGACGCAATGCGTTTCATACGAAATGGCGATGCTGATTTGATGCTAGCTGGTAGTGGAGAAGCCTGTATAGACCCCCTATCGATTGCTGGCTTCTGTAGATTACGTGCACTCAGCACCACGTTTAATGATAACCCAGCAGTGGCCTCGAGACCTTTTGATAAAGCACGCGATGGATTTGTGATGGGCGAAGGCGCGGCTGTGTTGCTTTTAGAGGAACTCGAGCATGCAAAAGCCCGTGGAGCACCCATATTAGCTGAAGTACTGGGTTATGGGCTTTCTGGTGATGCGCATCATATTACATCACCTAGTGAAGATGGTGCCGGTGCAACTTTAGCAATGCAACGTGCCATAAACGATGCATGTTTAACACCCCAGGACATAACCTATGTAAATGCACATGCCACATCAACGCCCACCGGCGATCGCATTGAAGCGCACGCTATACGACGTGTTTTTGGCGATCATACATCACAGGTATTTGTGTCCTCAACAAAGGGAGCTCATGGGCATCTGCTTGGTTCATCTGGCAATCTGGAATCTCTTTTCGTAGTACATGCTTGCGCAGAAAATCAATTACCACCCTCCATTAATATAGATTCTTTGGATGTAGATGTCAACGTGGTAAAGAGCACATGCCAGTGGTCACAGGATCAAACCCGACGTATAGCTCTTAAAAATTCCTTTGGTTTTGGTGGCACGAATGCTTCGCTTTGCATCGCCAGCTATACAGCTTGATAAAAGTTAAATTTGATTGTTAATCTGTAATTGTTAATTGTGCATAAATAATGTTATATAAAAAAAAAATAAATTTCTTTTTTTTTTAGGAAAAATGTTTAGTTTTAAAACTTTATTTGGAAAACTTTTCGGTTTTTTCATCCCCATCCCGCCCTACCAAACTCTCAACATATTTCTGTTGCCTTCTGTGTAAAAATTTATGTATACGAATTGAATGTTGCAATGCGCTGAATATGTACTATTACATTGTATTATATATATATATTATATATATGTATAAATTGATGTATGTACTTTTATAAAGAGCTCTATTTGATTTACTTATGTTGCTCTTCTCTCTGTATAATTCAGTGGTACTTGTTCTGACTTTCGATGTTGGTTGGTATTATTAGTTGCTATTGATTTTCGATCCCATTTCTTGTTTTGTTCTGTTGTTACTTAACTAATGTTAATTTTTTTGTTTAATTTAAAGAATTTTTATTTTACAAAATTACTTAAATTGTAAAGTTAAAAATACATAGATTGACTTATAATTAAAATTTGTTTATAATCAATATTTATAAATTGTGTTGTGGCTCATCTTGTGTTGTGTTTTTTGTTTTATTATTTTGGATTCTTTTGTTGCTGAACTACTTATCATTTGCCAAAATTTTGTGTATTTTTTATAATATATATCATGGATACATTATATGAATGTATACTATATGTATGATTTAGTTTCTTATTTATGTAATTTTTAGGCTTTATTAAATATGCTATATATTGTTGCTTTCTTTGTGTTGGGTGTCTATTATGTTATCGATTTTAACTGTATAATTTTCTTTTTTTTTCTTGGTTTTTAAACTTTATATAAATTATGAAAATAAATTGTATTCGAAGCTATAAACTTTACCCCATTTACTGTACAAATTTTTTGTGGTTTTATTTTCCATTGTTTTTTATTTTTGTTTAAATTTTTCTTTTTTTTTTGTTTTTAATTACAATAATTTTTTAAATAATCTTGCACGTCATATTTATCAACAAGTTATGTTCTTAATTTTTCTTTCGACACACTTAAAGCATTTCAATTTAAATCAATTTTAAAATATCTTTCGTCTATTAATTTGCATACTCAAATTTAGGCATGAAAAATATTTCAAAATTATAGAGGCCATTGAATTTCAAATTTACGTATCTGGTTTTTTTTATTTTCATTTTTTTTTACCTAGTATGCAACAAACACTAATTTGCTTTACAAAATTAAAATTATTTTATTTTTCATTGTTTTTTATTTATTTATTATTATTATTATTATTTTTTTTTTTTTTTTTGGAACCTGAAGGCGCATTGTAGAGAGTACAATATAGAAGACATATTAAAATAAATATCATACATATGTATGAATATTTATATATTGGTTTTTTGTGTTTTTTTTTGTTTTTTGACAAATGCAAAAAAAATATAAAATAAAATAAAATATTTTCATATTAAATAAGGCCTAGAACACAAAACTTAAATATGAACAATTACTTTTTTCATTCATTGTCCAATTTTGCAGCATAGTTGATTTTTGTGTATGGTTTTTACTGAGATTAAAAGTTGATGTAAAAATTATGTAAAATTTTAATAAATATTTGATTTGTTTTGCGTTGTTGTTTTTTTTACTATTGCTTTAGATCTTAACACTTATTATCTTACTATTTTGTATTTTTCATATAAAAGACATCTATTTAAGCGCTAATAAAATGGTTTGTTTTGCTTGTCGCTGTTGCTTGTTGCTGTCAGTTGTTGGTTGTACGTTAGCGTTTTATAGTTACCAACGTATCGTCGTATAGTGATGCTGTAACTCTTGCCTACACTAGATGTATGTATGTATGTATTGTATTGTATTGCATTGTATTGGATTGGATTGGATTGAATGTATGTGGTTCTGTTGTATGCATGCAGGTTGTATATATGTATCTATATATGTTTGTATGTACATGGCAAGCCACTAAAGATACAGAATCTGGATCATTAGTGAAGCAATGCATCCATTGTATATGGAAATGGCGGATGCTGATGCTGTTGCATTTCAAATCTGTTGGCCGAATATGATGACAACAACTTTGTCGCCGCTGCTGCTGCTGCCGCTGCTGTTGCTGCTGCTGTTGCATTTACAGTTGCCGATTTATCTGCCGTCGACGGTCAGTCCAGTATTACAATTTGTGATTCAATAGGTTTGCTGCTTGGATCAGCGGCCATTGACTTGATGGGCAGTGAACGCCATGGTTTACGCGCCGCACGACGTAGATCCACAGCTGAGAGTATTTTTCGTGTTTTTCTATTAATATAAAAAAAATTACAAATATTATTCAATTTGGAATAGTTATTGTAACTAAAAATGTAACTCCACTCACTTGTGTATATCAGTGGCCCTAAAGTAAACATCATCCGGTGCATCCATCCAGCTAATAACCTGTTTACGTCCATTACCACCGCGTGCCATTTGCGCAATCTTTTGCTTTCCATTAAGCTGCAAAATAATCAAAATAAAATTTAATGGATAAGTATAAAGACAGAAGCATGTTACGGTGTAACCTACGTGATGTCTGGAGAGCGGTTGACCAGATGCCGCCATCATAGCGGCAAATTGCTCTGGACTTGGACAATGTGAAGGCATGGGATCCTTGTTGGGGCGTTTGGCTGGCGGTCCGCTGGGTACAATGGTTACTGAAAGATAAAACCAAAGTAAATATTATATATATGTAAATATAATATAATAATATTATGCTTACCTTCGGTACCATTAAGTTGCTGTTCCTCGTGGGCACGCTTGCGTATCGTAGATGTTGCTTGCGTTGGAATAATGGATAGCTCTTTGTCAGTTGACACTGGGACAGGGACTACATCGGGCGTCTTATTGGGCACACGATCATAGACTAAACTGCCATCAGCCGCTTTCGGCGGCTTAGGGAATGAGACAACAACGGGCTGTGGCATTTTATCTTTAGGTGTTAGCACCAACCATTCATGTGGACCGCTGCCAGGCGCGCCCAATCGGTTGGCTATTTTTGTAACGCTTCCGCGTTCCTTGGGCTTAAGTAAAAGCATCTTTTTAACCTCTGCTTGCGATTTACCGCTAATACGATTCGTAACTAAATAAAAATATAAATTAAACAAATTATTATTAGTCTATTATAATATTAAATTAAACGATTGAAACTTACATTCCTGTTTGACGAGCAGGGCATTGATGGCATATGCACCTTGCCGCGCCGCCTTCTTCGGTTTGACAATGCTTCGACAGATAATGCGTGCTACTCGCGTCATTGGATTCGTGTGCAAGTAGAAGGCTGTGCGCGTCTTCATTATGGGTCGCGGTGAACCAGAGCTAATGGCAATACCATGAGCTTGCGCATAATGACGCGCCAGGTGGGTCTTTAGTTTAAACTCTTTGCCGCAATTAACAATGGAGCACCTTAAATGATATTATGAAATTTAAATGATGTCCTTTATATGATATAATAGATAGATAGATAATACCTGTGCAATTGACGATTACTTAGATCACTAACTTTCTCATCATCATTAAGCTCGACTACAGTAGTAGCACCTGTTGTAGGTATCGGTGTTACTGTTGTACCAACTATAGCTGCTTTTTTCTTAGCATCCCCATCGTTAGCATCACCTTTGTTTGAAGATTTCATACTGCCATATTTTCGCCAATAGTCCCAACAACACTGGCACAGGCGGCATGGAAGGTGGCCATTGCTAATGGAGTTCCACTAAAGAAATCAGAGGGAGAGATATGTTCTAATAATGTTTTACGTGATAATTTCCATTATGCTTACCTGTGATGATTTAGTTATACCACAAGATTCGCAAGGTTTTCCATTGTTGGATAAGTCGGTGCCGCCATTGGTAGTGCCATTATAGATACCACCTGGAGCTCCAACATTACCTGCCTTAACGCTGTTGCCGTTTCCCTTGCCGTTGTTATTATATTGCGGTATATAGACTTGTTTGAGCTTTAGTTCCGCTTCGACGGCTTTGACGCGTTTCTGTTGCACATATCGATCGGTGGTTTTCCACATATAGTAGTATTCAATGATCTGCTTTAACGTTTTCCATGGCAGCTATCAAGTTTAAGCAAATAATTAATGTGTGTGCTCAAGGTTTGTTTTCGATAGAAAAACTTACAAAATCTTGTCGTATGTCATTAAAGTCTTTGCCATATTTATCTAGCGCCTCCTCAAAGAGATTTGCTTCCGAAGCGCTCCAATCTTCGATTTCATCGCGACAGAGTACTGGCCCAGTAGAAGGAACTAGCGAGGACATAGACTCCTCAATTGAATAATCGTGCTTGTGTAGAATGTTCATGGCGTGAAACTATAAACAGATACATTTTTATAATTTTAAAAAGTTAATCCTATTTGCTTCAGTTAAATACTTACCAGGGTGATGTCTCGACTGGCAGCAGCTGCAGACATATGTAGCGAAGGTTGTTTAACTGAACTGCTGCAATCGAGGGCGCGGGCAAAGGTGCCAATGGAACGCGAGACAACAAGAAACTGATCTATTTTTCGATCGGTTAAACTATGATCCGGCGTCCACACCAGCGATTCTAATTCCTCCAATTTACGCTCATCCGTTGCGGTATCTTTAAGCTTGGCGGGTATATCACACTGATAGCGACTGCCGACACGAATCTCGCCCTTGTCGGCGAGTAAGGTTTTTTGATTTGGATCAAACACCAGACAATAGAAGAATGTGTCCTGTTCAGTCACATATAATAGAACAAAATAACAGTTAATTATAGTATATTCTTTAAGCTCTTAACAAATAAATGACTTCTGCGACACTACAACTCACGTCTTTATTGAGATAGCTCTGAAGTGATTCCGTCTCATTGAGAAGCGTCACAGAGCACTTTCCTCTGATTTGTGTGGCGGGTATCGACTCAACTTGTCGCGACAAAAACAGTTCCCGATGCTTTATCTGGTAACGTTGTTTGCTGGTTAACGCTTCACTCTTTTCCCCATCGCCACCAGCAGCGCCGCTCGCAGCGCTATTATTATTATTATTATTATTATTATTGTTGCTGTTATTGTTGCTGCTGCTGTTGTTGTTGTTATTTGTATTGCTATTGGCATTGGTATTAGCATTGGAACTGCCTGTTGTTGAACCTCCACCAGATGCCTGCGTTGGGCTTGTGCGTTCTTCTTCAAGAGCGGCTGTAAAATAAACAAAATCAAATATTTATAAGTTCAAATAACTTACTATAATTTATGTTTCTATTAATGATTATTGATTTAAGAAGAAAGAGCCCAAAACCATTGCATAACCAAAATGATTTTGTAACTAAACTACTTCAAACTAAAGAAACTGATTCTCCTCCAAAACAAACGAAAAAAGAATTTCAAATATTAAATACTAATATAATAAGAATAAGATCTAAAGATGTGCATTAAATATAAATTGTGCATTTTTAATAAGTTACTGCACACAAATCAATTGTATTAATCATAATTCATCTTGATAACCAGCAGCAACCAACCAATCATAATAAGTAACTGTTGCTAAATAAAGCAAGTAAGATATCTATAGTCGAGTGTATCCGACTGCTAGAACCCCATAGCCTACATACGCTCACTTACTCACACATACTCACAGTTCTACATGCACTTTAAGCCATTGCGCGTGCCTTATAACCCCCCGCGCTCTATAGCGCAATACTTAATGTTGTATAACTTCTATGTTTTTTATTCGATCTTAACAAAATTAACAACGTAGATTCAGAATGCTCTAATTGTTATGTGTACTAAAAAGATATTCAAACAGTTGAATACTGTGCTTAATAAACGTGTTTTAAAAAATCAAAACAATCTCGTATCTAGATTCTAAATTTGTATATTCTAGCACTTATATTCTGAGAGAAATAGGAGTTCATACAGACAAACAGACGGACAGGGCTACATTGACTCGTCTTGTCGTGCTGATCAAGAATATATATACTTTATGGGGTCTCAGCTGATTATTGCTAACTGTTACATAATATTCGATTTTGCATATTTCCCTTTTAGCCTTTTTAAAGGTATAATGGCTAATTAGTTCCCTTTCGAGGCTAAAAAATTCACTTTAAAATTATTTATATTATAAGGTAAAATATAGTCTTTAATATATCAAAGTCAATACCAAACTAATACTATTAAATTAACATATATATATATACAAATAATAACAGTAAGTATTAGTTACAAAGTGATATTATTAGTTAGAAAATAAGATATTATAATGATATATATAAGTATGCATTCCATGAAGATTATATTAGCTACATTTAAATATTATTTATTTATATTTTGTTTTTATTTTTAGGTATAATTTATAGAAAATAGCTGCTTAGGTTTTTTTTTTTTTTTTGTTGTACCTATTGAAGGGTCGAGTACAGCTTGCGCCGCTTGTTCCTCGCCCACTGGTGTTCTAAGCCAAGTTTTCTTCAGTTTTGTTGCCAATGGTGAGTCCTCGGCGGTGGCCACTGCATCATATTTCAAATATGCGTATGCGTATGTGTGTGTGTGTGTGTGTGGGGGGTGTTATTAAATGTTTATAATACAAACATAAATGAATATAGAAATATTTACAATTGTTAACAATTAGATGAATCTTAATATAAGCGGGGAATTAATTTATTGTAACAAAAAAAAAAAAAAATTAAACAAAAAAGGAAATCTGTAAACAAACAACTTGGCAGCGCGTTGGAAGTGAGGTTAAGTACGAAAAGTAATTTCACTAAAAGATGTCGCGTTTGCCCACCAAACGGAAGCCCAACAAAATAAATACAAAACTTTTTGAATTTATTTTTAATACCCGCCTGCCACACAAGCCATAAAGGGATGTTGGTAACGGGTAGGGGTTGGTTGGTTGGGTGGGATGAGTGGGATGGATGGATGGGTGGGTGGTGGTGGTGGCTGCTGTTGCTTCTTAAGGAGTTCAAGCTATGCCCAAACCAACAATCTACGAACAATCCACCAACTTCCCTTAGTCCCTCTTTGTCCATACAACGCAATGGATGCATTGCTGAATTTACAAGAGCTTCGTAGAGTAGGTGTATAGCGAAAGAAGTAAAAAGAAGAAGAGGATGAAATAACAGTAGCAAGTCAAGGGGGTGGTGTGTGGGTGCGCAACTGTTTGGTGGCCATAGATAGGACACACACACACAACCACACACACACACACACACATAGTCTGACAAGTGCGAGCAGGGGTTGCCAGTTGATGGAAGGGAGTGTGGTGGTGTGGAGGGAGGGGGGGGGGGGGGTTGGGTATGCGTTTTGTTTGCTGGCAATGTCTGCCTGTTTTTCTCATTTCAGCATTTCAGTTACATTTCTTTCTCCTCTTTATCATTCCCACATTTTGTTTGTCTAATTTTTTTTGTTCCTCTTCCTCCTTTTCTTTATCTTTCATTCATCTTTTGGTTACGATTGATATACTACATGTTTTTGTGGTGGTAATTGCTGTGCTTAATTTTTTTTAACAACTGATTAGCAGTTTGTAAATTTCAAGCAGCTTTTTTTTTGTAATAGGAGCAACACGATAATAAATTGCGTGGGTATGATGAAATGATGAAGCTGAAACTGGAGCTGAAGCCAAAGGGGTTCTGTTAATGGATATTATTGACGCGAGTTGTGTAAGCATGGGGGCGGGGAGGGAGTGAGATGGTAGCACAAAAAGCCGCGTTGTAAAACGCATTTTCGTTAGGTCACGTATCGAATTTGAGTGGGCCAAGCAACTCCACCAACCATCACCCATCAACTGGGGGTTGTATGTATGTATATGTATCTGTTTTTCGGTAGTTTGAGACAACGTTTGGTCTGTCCATGGTTATACTGATGGCTGCTAGTTGGTTGCTTTCCCCAGTCTCTCTTTCTGTATGTATACATAAATGCAAAGCGCGGCTCCTTCCGATGCTCCTGCATTTGTCAGGACTCATGAAAATTTTCGACTACACTACGTATACACATACATACATATATATATATATATATATTTATCTATATATATATATATATATATGGATACACATTGAGAGGAATAGAGGTAGACAGCAAGTGTACCTACTGCTGCTGCTTTTGCTGATGCTGCTGCTGCTGCTGCTGCCTAGTATTCCCACATTGAGCCTGGCGCCGCCTAGCAGTAACCAAAAACAGCAACAACATTGAAGTACAGTGCATCTCTACACACATTATGTTTATGTGCTCTGCTGTTGTTGTTGGTGTAAGTGTTGTTGTTGTTTTTGTGGATTCTCGAATTCCGTTTACTCTTTGCTTTGACTGTATGCTTTAGAGTTGTTGTCATTGCGGTTCTGTTGCTCTTGATGTCGGCTTATTGTTGTTGTTGTTGTTGTTGTTGTTGTTGTTGTTAAGTGGGTGTGAGAGTGTGTGTGTGTGTGTGCGTTTGTCTATAGCTATATGTAAGTTAGTATGTGTTGGGTAGGACCTGCCTTGTCATAGTGGTGTTAGTAAAGAGGAGTTGATGAAAAGATGTGGGAGTAGCTTTTGGATTTGGTTACGGGGCAATGTGTATATCGCCTTCTACTGAGCTTTGGTTTTTGTGGTTAACAAAAAAGAAAAAGAAAGAAAATTTGTTACTCCGGATTTGTAGGGAGACTTTCTTAACTTATTTGAAGGCCGCGTTGGTGACGCGTCGTAACATAACCTCACTTTGTTGCCAAAAAAAAAACAACAAAAAAAGAAAAACTTATAAATATATATACATACTTATACACACAAACACATATATATTTTTATATATATATATATGTATATGCGTGTGTGTGTGTGTGTGTGTGTGTGCGCCTTGTTGTACTTACGTTGATGCTTATCGGCCAGCTGTACAAGTGGGTTGGGCAGATCACGACGACGATAGAAACACATGACCTTTGCTTCCACATTGCCGGTTTGGTTTTTATTTAACTCCTCGATGCGTCGTATCAGGTAGGGACTATTCGGCGTTGTCTCAACGTAGACGTAGTCTGTAAATATTTTATTTAATTATTCAATAACAATTTTGTTTGAAACTTTGGAAATTGGAGAAACAAGTTAAGTTCCACTTCAAGTTGCAGTTGCACTCGCAGTTGGGTGTCAATCATTCTATATTGAAATTGAAGTAAAAACATCGAATCTAATCAACAGGATAGATAAACACACACACACACACACTCACACACACAAATAGGTATAGAACTACAGAGACGAGCAAATTTGTAACTACCTATAAAAGTTTTTTTTTGGTTCATATGTAACTTAATATTGCGAAATCATTTTATGATATTTAAAATAAAAATTGCTATAATTATATTTTTAGAAATTGCTTAATGAACTTCTATTTTATTTTGCATATCCATAAACTAAAGTACTAAGTATCGATGAACATAATTAGATATAATTATGATTCACTATATACCGTTGTAACTTTAAAATCAGTTGTATGGTGGACACTAAGCTAAGCAGCGACCGCATTACATTAAAAAGTATGCGAGTTGCTCAATTAAATACAAATGTGGGCATCCATCCGTCCATCCATCCAACGAGCGAAACAGAAACATCGTATATAGATACAGTTGGGGTGAGGTAACGGGCTGAACATGAACAGTGTGCGCCGGTTGCGACGGTGCGGAACCTGTCGCTGAAACCGTTGCTTGGGTTTTGACCACGGCAGCAATAGCAATAGCAACAGTAACAGCAACAACAACAACAACAGCAGCAGAAACAACGAAAGCCGATAGAAGAGAGAAAATGACACAAAAGAAAAGGAAAAAAAAACGAAAAATAAAAAGAGAGCAGTGATCAAGCGGCAGGCAACACACGCCAGGCACAAAATAAAAGGAAAATGTATCTTTTGCATTTCGGTTGATGTACAAAGATGAAAAAGAAAGTGTCGCCATAGTATTGAATGCTGTGAGTATATATTTCTTTTTATGTACATATGTATGTACATGTATGTATACATACATATATATATATATATATGTGTGTGTGTGTATGTGTGTGCTCGTGGCTATTAAAAGTGACTAACAAGAAGTACTGATAGAGACAAGTTAGGAGGGAATGCGTGTAGTAAGAATAAAAAGAAGAAAAAAAAACCAACAAATAATCATAAGGAAAAATACCGTTAAATTTTGTAATTTATGCATACGTCAGATTTTCTTCTATTATTTATTTTGATTGTTTTAATTAGCCGTTCGCATTTATGGTTCGTTTACATTTAAATTGCTCAAGAAGAAGAACAACAATGTACAATGGGGCAGGTGAAGACAATAACAACGTCATCGTTTAAGAGCGTGAGAACAAGACAGCAATACAAGTATGAGTGCGTAAAAATGGTTGAAAAAGGGAAACTCGCTTAAAACGAAAGATGCTGCGCCAAAATTGCAAACTCATTAGCATAAGAAAACACGGCGACCAATAACAAAGCATAAGATACGAAAAAATACCAAAACTATACTTTCAATTACAATACATACGCAATTGGACATACTCATATATTCACATACACACACACACACACACACACACACACGCATACACACAAACATATATACACATGATGATCGGCTGGCAGTTTTTTCAATGCAATTTCATTTCATCAGCATCCCAAAGTCTATAGCTTACATATTTAACACACATACACATGTACACATACATTAGTATCACACATAAATATGCATGAATACTAATGCTTATCGAGGAAACAGAAACATGTACATATGTACATTGGACGAAAACACTTGCTGCAGCTGCCTGCGACAATATTGTTGGCATATACATAACCCCTCACTACGACCGGTAACTGAATGTTCCATTGCCGATATGTTGCTTGGTGTGTAAAAATCGTCTACGTTGTTAAAAGTCGCGTCGGTAAATTAACACAATTTTAAGGCGTACGAAAACGCATTTCACATCATTGATAACAGCCGTAGAATGTTATGATGGAAGGGGGTTTCATGGAATATTTGGTAAGATTTGATAATTTAATGCACTTTCATTATTGGAGTACCACACTCGGACGGACACACACACACACACACACTCACACAAACGAAGAGGCGAAACAGTGAGACGGCGCCGATAACGAAAGATGATAGAAAAGCGAGTATGGAAAAAAAAATTTTCTCACCTCCGACTCGATACATATTTGTGGCCATTTTCGCGAAAGTTTCGCACCAAATTTCACATGTAAAATATTCTGCACTTGTTCAGCACTGTTTTTCAATAGTTTTGTTTCAAATTAGCGCACATTTATTAGCATAAAATATAAGTTGTTATGATTGCATTTGCATTCACATAAGACGCGTTTTTTTCGTCGCCATCTTAGAAACAACTCTAAAAAAATACACACACACACACACTACGGCAGCGCCGAGCAAACAGCTGCATCAGGGCTGCATTTTTGTACAGCGCTGACCACTCAAGTTAAATGTATAATAAACTTATATTTATTAGAAATCATTTGAAACGTATGTAAATTTTTAAAAATATAAAGATATGAAATAAATACAAATAATAAATTTTGTTCAGCTTAAATTTTACTTACATATTTTAATACTAACAGAAACACAATTGTCTCTTTTTGCATATCAACTGTGCTTACGCTGACAAGCTGACTGCTACACAACCAAGTGTCAAATCCGTGACGTGGCCTGGCCAAACGATTTTTCCAATTAGACTTGCTTAAAACCTATTACTTTTAGCTTAATAAACGAAGTTAAAACGTCAACAAAAGCCGTTTTTAACGATGACTACCTACGAGGAGTTCATCCAGCAAAATGAGGATCGTGATGGTGTACGTTTAACGTGGAATGTCTGGCCTTCCAGTCGAATTGATGCAAGTCGCTTAGTAGTGCCGCTTGCGTGTCTATATCAGCCACTTAAGGAGCGCCCCGACTTGCCACCAATACAATATGAGCCTGTTATTTGTACCCGCGGTAATTGTCGAGCAATTCTTAATCCACTATGCCAAGTCGACTACCGGGCGAAGCTTTGGGTTTGCAACTTTTGCTTTCAACGAAATCCTGTAAGTTGCGAAATAATTATTGAACTTTTGATTTACTGATTACCAATTGTATTTGTAGTTTCCACCTCAATATGCAGCTATTTCCGAACAGCATCAGCCGGCGGAATTAATACCTGGCTTTAGCACTATTGAGTACACTATCACCAGGGCACCAACAATGCCTCCTGTATTTATCTTTCTTGTGGATACCTGCATGGATCAGGAAGAGTTGGACACGCTTAAAGATTCATTGCAGATGTCTCTGAGCTTGCTGCCGCCAAATGCATTGGTTGGCCTTATTACCTTTGGCAAAATGATTCAAGTACATGAGTTGGGCACCGATGGTTGCTCTAAAAGTTATGTATTTCGTGGCACCAAAGATCTGACGGCTAAGCAGGTTCAAGACATGCTGGGTATTGGTCGTGGCGTTGCACCAACACCACATCAGCAACCAGGACAACCAGGTCAAATGCCAAATGCGCCAGGTGTCGGGGGAGCGGGAGTACATTTGCCGCCAGCACATCGTTTCCTGCAACCGATCAGCCAGTGCGATACAGCACTGGGTGATCTCCTTAGTGAACTGCAGCGCGACCCTTGGCCGGTGCCGCAGGGCAAGCGCTATCTGCGCTCCACAGGCGCTGCACTTTCGATTGCAGTTGGCTTGCTGGAGTGTACATACCCTAATACGGGTGGTCGCATTATGACATTTGTTTGTGGTCCTTGCTCCCAGGGCCCCGGTCAAGTGGTCGACGATGAGCTTAAGCATCCCATACGCTCCCATCATGACATACATAAGGATAATGCTAAGTTTATGAAAAAGGCCATTAAGCATTATGATGCACTGGCGCTGCGCGCTGCCACCAATGGCCATAGCATCGACATATATGCGTGCGCCCTTGACCAGACTGGCCTTACGGAGATGAAGCAGCTATGCAATTCTACCGGTGGTCATATGGTCATGGGTGATTCATTCTTTTCATCACTCTTCAAGCAAACATTCCAGCGTGTGTTTGCACGCGACAGTCACAACGATCTTAAAATGGCATTTAATGCCACGCTAGAGGTGAAGTGCTCGCGCGAGCTGAAAATCTCTGGTGGCATCGGCTCGTGTGTGTCGCTGAATGTGAAGAGCCCGTCGGTGTCGGATGTGGAGATCGGCATGGGCAATACGGTTCAATGGAAACTTTGCACCCTAAATCCTAGTTCCACAGTAGCCTTTTTCTTTGAAGTAGTTAATCAGCATTCGGCGCCTATACCGCAAGGTGGACGTGGTTGCATACAGTTTATAACACAATATCAACATCCAAACGGTCAGCGGCGCATACGAGTCACAACGTTGGCCAGAAAGTAAGTATACCTTGGGTAATCAACTGATAAATCCAAATCCAATAATTTATTTTCTCAACAATTAGCTGGGCAGATGCCACGACGAATGTCCAGCATATAAGCGCTGGATTTGATCAGGAAGCAGCTGCTGTACTCATGGCACGCATGGTTGTCTATCGTGCCGAAACGGATGAAGGACCAGATATATTGCGCTGGGTGGATCGCCAGTTGATTCGTTTGGTAAATATTCAAACATATAAACTTTTAATTATATAATTAACACGTTCGAAAATTTTATTTTTATTTTTATAGTGCCAGAAGTTTGGAGAGTATTCAAAGGATGATCCAAACAGTTTTAGATTATCGCAAAACTTTAGCCTGTTTCCGCAATTTATGTATCATCTGCGCCGTTCACAGTTCCTGCAGGTCTTTAATAATTCGCCCGACGAGACCACATTCTATCGACACATGCTGATGCGCGAGGACCTCACCCAATCCCTGATCATGATACAGCCCATACTTTACAGCTATTCATTCAATGGCCCACCAGAGCCGGTATTGCTAGATACCGCTTCTATTCAAGCCGATCGCATACTGTTGATGGATACATTCTTCCATATACTCATTTATCATGGTGAAACCATTGCCCAATGGCGTGCCCTTAAATACCAGGACATGCCTGAATATGAGAATTTTAAGCAATTGTTACAAGCGCCTGTCGATGATGCCCAAGAGATACTGCAGACCCGTTTTCCCATGCCACGTTACATTGATACCGAACATGGTGGCTCACAGGCCCGTTTCCTGCTCTCCAAGGTCAATCCATCGCAGACGCACAATAACATGTATGCCTATGGCCAGGTACGTTATACCCAAATATCCTTATTTAAACGAAAATTTATTCATTTTTAATCTCTTTTTGAAACATTTTGTTTTGTTTTACTTTTCTCATTGTGTACTCGCCCCTCTCCGTTTATCTTCTTGTTGTTGTCGTTGTCGTTATCGTACGCAGCCGCCCATTGGTCAGACGACGGTAGTACAAAAAAACCAAATTATTTTCTTTATTTGGGTTTAGTTTTAAGTTAACTTTGCTTCTACTCCTCCTTTCGCATTTGGTGTTGGTTCCACTCAAGCAATTCCTATACAAAAAACTATTTTTATAATATAATTAATTTCTTTTCGATATTTTTTTGCTTAACAGGATGGTGGTGCTCCGGTGCTAACGGATGATGTTTCACTGCAGCTCTTTATGGAACATCTTAAGAAATTGGCTGTCTCCTCCACAACATAAACTGCATGTACTATTTAAACTGATAATCGAGTAGATCAGCTGCGCTTCGAGTTAGGAACTTGCGCAAATCTTTAGTTTCATATTTAAAACATTATTAGATTCCAATATACAAGAAATAAATCACATTATACACAAACTTAAATACATATTTACATGAATATTTTTATTGCAAGCAACTAAATTGAAACAAAAACATTACTAAATTTGTTTTAAGCAAATAAATAGAATATACATTTTTCTTCTGGCTATTGGCATAATGCAAGAATCTCCCGTCGAAAGCGTTAGGAATGAAAGCGGCAAATCCATGAATTGTTTTTAGCTGAAATTAACTATAGTATATAAAATTAACTGCGTTTAATAACTAGCATAAAAGCAATCAACAATAATGTATATGGATATAACTACCATATAGTATTATATATATAGTTCATAAAATATTAATACAACTTTATACCTCGACCTCATCAAATTTTTTTTTTTTTTTTTTTTGACTAAACTATTTGGTACAGATTGACTAAAAAGTTATCCTTCTCAGATTTTTCCATGCATTGAAGCTTAGTTGAGAAACCGTATGGACATTTTTTGATCGACATCGGTGCGTTCCAGCGCCTTGCAAAAATCTTCAAAAGATATCTTGCCGTGACAGCAGAGATCCGCCTCTAATATGGTTCGTTCCGCAATGCTAACAAGTTGATCTTGACTGATGTTTGCCCCCACCATCATATGAAGTATAGAAAGTAACTCATCTCGGCTAATGACACCATCATCATCCAAATCATACATTTTGAATGCAAACTTTAGCTTCTCTTCGCGACTGTTAAGTTTGCTCTGCTTGTTATCCCGCAGCGGTCGGAAATGGGCAAGCACATTCATAAACTGGCGAAAGTTAACGCGATCATCGATGCTCTCCGCAAAGAAGGAGTGCACAATCCGTTCGCATAATGGATTTATGGCTAGTTCTGGTATGCGCATTAGATCCTCGCGGGAAAGCGTGCCACAGTCATTCCGATCCAAGGAAGTGAACCGAGAGTATAAACGTTCAATTTGGTTGGGAGTAACTGTAATAAGACGAAATTTAATTAATAGAACCAGTAATCTAGAAGTCTATTATATAAATTATATTTCTTTAAATTCTATTTTATATAATCTATACTTGTTGTTCCCACGTTTTGGGACTTGTCTACTAAGGATAAACTGATACGTTCAGATAAGAAGAGACCCAAATTGATAACAAAACAAATACATTGGGAACAATGCTATTATCAGATATTTTTACTAACCACTTGTTGGATACAAAACAGTGCCTTATCACACATAAATTACATACGTTCGTCAGGCTGATAAACGTTCGTCCAACCATTTACTGTTATTGATATTGATACGGTAACATCAATCGATTCTTGCAAACTTTGCCCTATTGTACAAATGGTCAGGTAGCTGGTAGATGACGTCATTTGTGCATATATCATTTAATGGGCAATTTTATTTGCACCAGATGCAAAAAGAATATGCAAATGTTTATATAAACAGTTATACTCTTTAAAATATAACTGGATATCGACTAGTACGTGATTGGTTTAAATCAATTGGTATTAAGAACACTAATGAGTTTGACTATGACATATAATTGGATTGATTGATATATACAATTATTAGTATAAACAATTGCCATATATGTGTAAAAATTGTTTTTACAATAGAAATCGTTTTAGCAACTGCGTATTTGTTTTCATACATTTTATTGAGCAAATTTAAGTGGATGTTGCTTCAAGGTTACGTTAATGACTAGACATTAATTTGTTTAGAATATATTACAAACTTGAAGTAATTTACACTTACATCCTGTTTCGTTTTGTATTTGTGCAATTTCCTCGTGCCGCAGGAACAATGACGATTTGTTGCCCATTATTTACGGTTTATTTAAAACCAATGAGAGCGACACAAATACAAAATTTCTACTGAATTGAACTGAATTTAGTATGACCGTGTACTTATTAACTTAAATACCTAAAATATAATACCAAAAGCGTTGCCAGCTTGCATCTATTTGTATACACCGATAGAATCGAAAAAAAAATCTATCGGCTGACCGACATATTTTAGTTAGCACATAAACAATATTCTTTAATTGTAATCTTACAAATGGATAAGTTAAATTTAACATTAACAGCTGTAAAAAATTTACGCTCGAGTGTCCGCCAATGCTTTGAACATTTAGCAGATGGTACAGACGGCGAAGGTGTAGATGAGAGTCGTACCAAATTTGTACATGATTTTCAAGATAGATTTGGTGCCATTAATTCACAATTGCGGTAAGTTTTTAGAAAAATGCAATACGCCTATTTATTGAAATTGAATTCCGGTTAACTATTTGTAGTGAAGTTGAGCAACTGATAAATGCACTACAAGTACCGCCGGCCGCTTGCCATTTGGGTAACACAACATTTTTGGCACAGGAAACATCACAGGATCGTCAAGCTCTATATCCACAGCTTGTAAACAGCTACAAATGGATTGATAAAGTGCACGATCACAGTTTTCTGGCGTTTAATAATCTCAATCAGAATACTCTTCGTCGATCTTATAACTACTGCTCACAAAAACGACAACGTCTACCATTTTCTTCCTTCAACAATGATCCGGAGTAAGTGTTTCTTGCAATTTAAATATAAATCTAAATTAAATATCTTTTTTTTTTGTTCAGCCACATTGACAAGCTACTAAGTGAAATAAATCACCCACCTCATACGTCATACAAGGTGTTTCGTCCATTTGGGTCAAATGCTGTGGCCATTGTAACGATAAGCAATGTGCTTAAGGCGGCCATAGTTTTTAAAGGTGTACTTATTGAGTGGGTGACAATAAAAGGCTACGATGAAACTCTGGAACACGATGATCTTTGGGCCGAGTCACGGTATGAGGTATTTCGAAAGGTACAGGAACACGCTCACTCCGCTATGTTGCACTTCTTTTCGCCAACGCTACCTGATCTGGCTGTGAAAAGCTATGTTACCTGGCTGAATAGCCACATCAAGCTATTTCTTGAACCATGTAAACGATGCGGTAAATATATATCAAGCGGATTACCGCCAACGTGGCGAGATCTTCGCACACTTGAACCTTTCCATGAGGAGTGCCGCAATAGCTAAGCCCAGCCCAGTCCACTCAAATAGAATTATTTATACAGATTTAACGTACTGATAAGCATAACTTTTATACTTCATTTATTTCAAAAAACAAAAATATACGTATGTATTTTGAATGCATGCGCGTAGATTTTTAAAAATCTGATCGCGCGACTGAATAACTACAACGGTTTAATGCATTAATGGCCAGTTAAGGTGGCGCTGGTAAAATTTGCATTAACTGTGGATACTTGAACTCCACGCTGCAGGCACAAACGTTCAAAATTTGCACGAAGTGTTGCTCTGAGCTTTTCGCGCTGTTCCTGCACCTGATCATGTTGATATTGATATGCCAGCACCACCTCTTGAGGAATGTAACAACAATTTTCATCGTCCTTATCGTAGTCGTCAAAGTCGTCCTGAAAAGAAAAATCAACCAAAAAATTAAACAACATAGTTTAAATATTAGGTACTAAGTATCCAGCTAAGAAAATTCGTAAAAAATTGTAATAATAAGACAATTTCCTTACCCACATCTGTAGCAATGAGATCCTTTGATCCAGTTGGGTCTGTTGACCATAAAGCAAACCGGATACATAGCTGTTGCGTGCTGCAACATCTATATCGCTTTGGTCCTCGTCCAACAGTAGGCTGTCATGATGATTGCAAAGTCCATCCGAACATGAAACTTCAGATCCTTCTGGTGATGAAATTACGCTGGAGATGCGTGAATTTGAATGCGATGTGGGTGGATCGCTGCCATAACCAGAGTCACGGACATCTTGTTCACAGCGACAATTAGGCACGGGTATCAAACAGTCATTGCATTTTCCAGACTTGGATAACACTTGGCAATCAACTCCGTCTAGATGATGCTGATCGACATACAAATTATTGGCCTTCTTGCTAACAGATTTTTGTTTCTTTTTTTTCGGTTGCTTCTTCGATTTCGATTTCGTTGGTTTCTCACTTGGCGTTGGTGGTGTTGGGTCAACCTCAACATCAGCATCTACACATAGTATACCAATACCATCATCAATTAAATCATCTTCAATAGCATCAGGTACAGGCTCAGGCTCAGCATGAATGCCATCGTCATCGTCGTCGTCCGATTCTATGGCGTCGTTCGCATTATTATCGTTTTCACACAGACGATGCATATTCTTTTTCTCATCCTTCTTCTTCTTCTTTTTAAGCTTTTTCTGCTCACGTTTCAGTTCTTTTGCCTTTTCAGCGCGACTGATCTCCTGATAAAGCAGCTCCAAATTGCTTATTCCCTGCTTCTGCTCAACACGCTCATGAAAGCTGCGACAGAGCGCATGCACACCTACAGCAGCCAGCACTTGGCAGGCACGCTCTTCTTCACGCAGACTAACATAAATTCGACGCAAGCGTTCATACATAATCATTCCTACGCACGTAAGCACTTCTTCCTGAGCAATTTCGAGCGTTTTGGCATGACGTTCGCGCAGCTTCGAGTAGCTTCCATTAACTTCTGGTTCAGCGCGTTTAATAAGCGTGTCAAGGAACTCTATTTTATTGGTGCTCACATGTATGTGCTCATCAGGCACACACTTTCGTATATGGGCATACAGCTGTGCTGCGTAACCCTTCTCCTTGGTGGATATTTCGCCAATGAGTATTTTATAAGCACGCTCAATCTAAAAATGCAAATAATTTTAAAATTACTAGATCGTAGGATAGAATGATTATACGATTACCTTTGTACGACAGCCAGCGCAAAACTTGTGCTTCTTTAGATACTTGTCAAGTACCTCGTGCAGTTCCTTGGTCTCAATTATAGTCACCTCGGTGCGGCAATTGCTTTTCATAGCAGACCATACTTCACGCCACGTTTCCGAAAATGGCTTGGCGCGGAACGTGTCTAGCGAATGAAGCACACAGCGTGTTTTGTTTCTTAGCTTGTTGTCCAGAAGATTGTTAAGCACTTCGTGATGCCGATACAGTAATGTCCCGAGCGCTTGCGGTGTTTTCAGTTTTTCCTCGGAAATACCCAGCGTGCAGTTTTGTCGTAACTCCAACGGATCAAGCGTTCGATGACCAGACTCTGTCAGCTGGTAAAACAAACGCTCCACCCGTCGCCTACACCCTACGCACTGAACACACTGATTTAACACTGATATGAAACCGCTGCTGTCAATCTGAAGGGATTGCCGGCGCTCCGCCTCTGTAAGCAGATTAAATTTGCGTGAAAACTCCTCAAGTTCGCGTCCTCGTATTTGTGGGCAATCTATAACAAGTCCTTTGCTGTTCAGGTCCATTAGCATCTAAAAGTATAGCGCAGGTACAAGAAAAACAAAGTTAGTTAGAAATAAGAGACAGGTGCGTGCAAAAATACAAAGAGAAACGCAGTGATTGTAAATTGCATTTGAAACCTGTTTTTAAAATTTTCGGTGTTGCCACTTCAACAACATGGCGACTTACTATATCAGATGCACCCCCTGCATGACAAATACAAAAGTATCTTGCGTTTGTTAGCGGAATATAAACATAACAAATAATATTAAAATCTCTACCAAAAACTCCACTAAAGTTGATTTAATTAAAAATAAAATTTACAGGCATTGCTATCAACTTCAGTAACACATCGAGCATACGTATTTATGTATGAATGTACATATATATATGTACTTCGTACATGGCACACAGATGCTTGAGTATGTGTTATGAAAGTTTGACAATGTGAACACAGACACACAAATACATGAGTATGTGGGTTGGACGAGGGTCATAATTTTTAAGACTTATGACATTTCATCAAAGCATATATATATTTTACCCTTTTACAGAGGTAACATATAAAAGATCCTCAACTTACCATAAGCTTATCACCTGCTACCAAAGGCAAATGCCTTCTGCCTACAAAACTAGAATCATCGTCTTCAGTATTATAGACTTTAGTTAGTCTCGCCATGTTCTTTTGTGGACCAACGATGGCAGTTTTAGGCACTTTTACGATACACTTTGTGGCAACAAAACACAGCGCAATATATAAGGCGTATTTTTATAAATATATTATACAATTAAAATATGTCCTCTACACTGTAAATCAACTATAAAAATGATTTTTCTATGATTTCAAACACGTATGTAGGGTTCAGCAAGTCGTCCGGTCGCCATTAACAAATAGTGTTGCGTAACGATCTTTTTCTTCCGAATTTTCCAGCACAGTCATCGGAATCAACTCTGTACATAGAGGCTGCCAGATTTTCACAAGAAGTCCATCAGACTTCTGAGCAGACTAATTTTTTTTAGCGCGTTTTGTTACTTCGTTTGTTCGTGCAAAGCTGCTTTTCAGTAGTTGTCAAGTAACTTCGCGTGTCTTTTTTTTGTTCACTAATTATTGCGGTTGGCACTATACAAAATGTCTCATCATTATGTGGTAACCGCACAAAAACCTACAGCGGTTGTCGCTTGCTTAACTGGTAAGTATACGACAGGTTAAAGTTAGCAGATTCTTTTACCTTCCAGCCGGCACTTTTTATTTGAAGAATTTGTAGCTCCTTTCTGATTTACCGCATGGAACGTCATGTTTTTCATTTTTTTCAGGCAATTTCACATCGCCGACAGACTTAAATTTGGTTATTGCGCGTAATAATCAGGTGGAGATTGACTTGGTGACACCAGAGGGCTTGCGGCCGCTAAAAGAAATCAACATAAATGGCAAAATTACGGTTATGAGACATTTTCGTCCCCTAGATAGCAATAAAGATTTGCTATTTATACTAACCAGACGATTTAATGTCATGATACTTGAGGCCCGAATGGTCGGTGACACTATAACTGTCATTACGAAAGCAAATGGCAATGTATCTGATTCAGTTGGTATACTCTCCGAGGGAGGATTTATAGCAGCTATTGATCCAAAAGCACGGGTTATCGGCATGTGCCTCTATCAGGGACTATTTACTATTATACCACTAGATAAAGATGCCACTGAGCTGAAGGCAACAAATTTGCGGTAGATAAATATAATATATACTATATATATATATATATATATGAATATGGTTTTTGAGAAATGCTTTAAAATTTATTTTTACAGCATGGATGAGCTGACAGTTTACGACATAGAATTTTTACACGGATGCCCAAATCCCACTGTTATTGTCATACACAAGGATAACGATGGTAGACATGTAAAGTCTCATGAAATTAACTTGCGCGATAAAGAGTTCATGAAAATTGCCTGGAAGCAAGACAATGTAGAAACAGAAGCTACAATGCTTATACCAGTACCGTCGCCAATTGGTGGTGTTATAGTTATTGGCCGCGAGTCAATTGTTTATCACGATGGCAGCAATTATCATGCAGTTGCACCACTTACCTTTCGCCAGAGCACCATCAATTGTTATGCTCGTGTTGACAGCAAGGGATTACGTTATCTGTTGGGTAATATGGATGGACAACTTTATATGCTTTTCCTGGGTACCCAAGAAACTAGCAAAGGTAGTACAGTTAAGGACATTAAAGTGGAACAGCTTGGCGAGATTTCCATACCCGAATGCATTACCTATCTTGACAATGGTTTTCTATACATTGGCAGTCGCCATGGCGATTCCCAGCTTGTACGCCTTAGTACAGAGGCCCTTGAAGGCTCTTATGTAATACCTGTAGAAAACTTTACCAATTTGGCACCCATCTTGGACATTGCTGTTGTAGATTTGGATCGACAAGGGCAAGGCCAGATTATTACTTGCTCTGGCAGCTTTAAGGATGGTTCGCTACGTATTATACGTATCGGTATTGGTATACAGGAACATGCATGCATTGACTTGCCTGGCATAAAAGGCATGTGGTCACTAGTAGTGGGCATAGAGGAAAATAACTATGAGAACACTCTAGTGTTGGCCTTTGTTGGACATACACGTATTTTGACACTTTCGGGTGAGGAAGTAGAGGAAACAGAAATTCCTGGCTTTGCAAGCGATCTGCAAACATTCCTCTGTGCCAACGTCGAATATGATCAGGTAAATATAATCTTGAATATTTAAAGAATCATTCAAAGAATGCTTAATTTTTATTTTAGTTGATTCAAGTAACTACAGAGAGCGTGCGTTTGGTGAAAAGTACTACTAAAACTTTGGTTTGCGAATGGAAGATTGAGGGTGATCGTTCTATTGGCGTTGTCTCATGCAACAATACGCAGATTGTTGTTGCAGCAGCACGTGATATATTTTACATTTGCATAGAGGATGGAAATTTGGTGGAGAAGTGTCGCAAAACCTTGCCCTATGAAGTTGCCTGTCTCGATGTAACACCACTCGATGAGACTCAGCATAAATCCGATTTGGTTGCTGTTGGCTTATGGACAGATATATCAGCAGTGATATTATCGTTACCCGATCTGGAAACGATTTATACAGAGAAACTTAGTGGCGGTGAGTAAACTCCATAAACAATTTTTATTTTTATATCATAATTAAACATTTCCTTTACAGAGATTATACCACGTTCAATACTGATGACAACTTTTGAAAAGATACATTACCTATTGTGCGCATTGGGTGACGGCTCTATGTACTACTTCATTTTGGAGAAGGATACTGGCAAGCTAACGGATAAAAAGAAAGTTACGCTGGGTACACAGCCAACAACATTGCGAACTTTCCGTTCATTTTCCACCACAAATGTGTTCGCTTGTTCCGATCGTCCAACGGTTATATATTCATCCAATCATAAGCTGGTGTTTTCAAATGTTAATCTAAAGGAGGTTAACCATATGTGCTCGCTTAATGCTCACGCATATCCGGATAGTTTGGCGCTGGCAACCAAAAACTCTGTTATACTGGGTACAATTGATGAGATACAGAAGTTGCATATTCGTACTGTACCTCTGGGCGAGGGACCACGTCGTATTGCTTATCAAGAAGCTTCACAGACTTTTGCCGTATCCACCGTGCGTATTGATGTCCATGGACGTAGTGGTGCAAAGGCCTTGCGTAATAGTGCATCTACGCAAGCTCAAAATATTACATGCAGCTCAAATATATTGCCGAAACCAGGAGGTAACAGCTCTACCCAACCTAATGCAGAGATTGGACAGGAAGTTGATGTACACAATTTACTGATAATCGATCAGAATACTTTTGAAGTTTTGCATTCACATCAATTTGTGCCGCCAGAGACTATTTCATCATTAATGTCCGCTAAACTTGGCGATGATCCCAATACGTATTATGTAGTAGCCACTTCGCTAGTCTTTCCCGATGAACCTGAGCCTAAAGTGGGACGCATCATTATTTTTCATTATTTTGAAAATAAACTTATTCAAATTGCCGAAACGAAAGTGGATGGAACATGTTATGCTCTTGTAGAGTTCAACGGAAAAGTTCTTGCCGGAATTGGTAGCTTCGTGCGTCTTTATGAATGGACAAATGAAAAGGAGCTCCGCATGGAGTGCAACATACAGAACATGATTGCTGCATTGTTTTTAAAGGCTAAGGGTGACTTTATATTAGTTGGCGATTTGATGCGTTCCATTACGTTGTTGCAACACAAGCAAATGGAAGGTATTTTTGTTGAGATTGCCCGGGACTGTGAACCCAAATGGATGCGTGCCGTGGAAATACTGGACGATGATACGTTCCTTGGCTGTGAAACGCACGATAATTTGTTTGTATGCCAGAAGGATAGGTAAACATACCAGTATAACTAAATCTATTTTTAACTAATTGGTTTTATTTTTTAGTGCTGCTACTACGGATGAGGAACGTCAGTTGTTGCCAGAATTGGCACGTTTTCATCTTGGCGATACAATCAATGTTTTTCGTCATGGCTCATTGGTTATGCAGAATGTGGGTGAACGTACAACACCAATCAATGGTTGCGTATTATATGGCACCTGTAATGGTGCTATTGGTATTGTTACCCAGATACCACAAGACTTTTACGACTTTCTGCATGGCCTGGAGGAGCGCCTTAAGAAGATCATCAAGTCAGTGGGTAAAATTGACCATACCTATTATCGTAACTACCAAATCAATACCAAAGTGGAACCAAGTGAGGGATTCATTGATGGCGATCTTATTGAAAGCTTTTTGGACTTAACACGAGATAGAATGCGCGAGGCTGTTACCGGCATGGAGGTTAGTTTTAAACTTAACCTTACTTTATTTTTAACTTTATTAACCTTTTTCTTTAATATTTACAGCTGACGCTAAACGGTGAACGTAAAACTGCAGATGTTGAGGACGTTATTAAGATTGTGGAGGATTTGACACGAATGCATTAAAGCAACAATTTATATGTATATATTATTTAATCTACAGTAAATTTTTGCTTTTTAGCCTGATTTTGATACCATGTATCCTATCCAAATTCATTCGGCCTTTATATATTTTTATATTTATCTTTTTTTTGTTAAATTCATAACTTTCTACTTCATGCCCCAAAATCAAGCCTTATAAAAATATATATATATATACATATATAAATAATGTATATGAGAACTCCTTTAAGTATAAAATACACGACACCTAAAGAAAGGCCAAAAAGGTTAATCGATGTTCTCACGCAAACTTATCTCCAAGATTTTTGGTTATGTTGATACAATAGTGTGCATCTAATTTTTGCTTGCTGCAAGCAAATCCTATATAGGAACCACATAGATCGGATCGGATGTATAACTCTCATGAAAACAAGAGACCAAATTAAAATAAAAAAGAAATCTCATTTGAAAAAAATATGTTCAAAATTTTATATTTCCATACAAATTCTCTATAATTTGTTTGCTTTGAGATAAGCAATGGCTTCTCCTAGCTAATAAGATTTTAAAAATCATAAATATATAGATTTATATATATATAATTACTACTCAATCGTAAATATAATATATATATATATATATATATTTAATATATGCCATCATTAATATTGTTTATTTTGTTTTTATTTGTGTTTTATGTTTCTGTAGTAAATATTTAACAAATAAATTAAATCGAAATTTATTAAGAATTTATGTTGTTACATTTCTTGTATTTCTTAACAATAAATTAATGTTGTGGTAAATGTATTTATAATTAAATTTGAGTTAAAACTTTGGCCAGCAAATTAACTAATTTCAACTAATTGATTGTTCTGACTTCTTTATAGGATATTTAAATGTCCCTGTTTATATGTATATATTAAGGTCATTTTCTCTATAGTATCCAATCTACCAGGGATTGGATATTTGGATTTACTTTGGCTAATTATGGGAAATATACAACCGTTAGGCATTACGTGCGCAGGCGCAACGTTCCTCTTACTTTACGCACTTCCAATCGAAACACTGAACGACCAGTGCCATCACGTCCCTTAATACACAGACAGAACACACATACACACACACACATACACACTTGTGAAGATATATTTATAGAAGTTTGCGTATGTTGTGTTAAGTTCCGGAGCAGGCGACCGCTGGGCTAACGCTCACGTGCGGCAAATAAACGTGAGCAATAGGTAGTTGGATGAAAAGGAGTAAAGAGAGGGCGGCTGGTGGCATTGGCGTTTCATTCATTAATACACGAACGCACATATACACATACATATAAAGCCACTGGAATGCTGCATGTGTTTAACCACCACTAATTTCCAACACCCGCAGGCAAATATACATATCACACACACACACACATATATATATATATATATATATGTATGTAAAGTGTGTGTGTGTGTGTTGTATCTTTCTCTGTATGCGTTTGCGCACTCGTTGCGCCTCCACACACTTTGGCAGCGCCTGGTGCTGCCTGCGCTACGGCGGCTGCTGCTGCTGCTACTGCTGCTGTTGCTGCTATTGCTGCTGTTGTTGTCTCCCCCAGGTTACTGCAGCTGAGCTCTCGGTCCATTTGAGTAGTCACTCATTCGTTCGCCGCCTGCTCGCTGGTTCAGCTGCGCTCAAGCGCCTGTTTTTAGTCGCTATCGTTGTTGTCGTCATCATCGTATTGGTCGCTATTGTCGTCTGTCTTATCCACATACAGGACGCATACGATTCGATTGACGTTTCGTTTGTTGTGCAGTGATTTACATACTTAAATTAAGTATTTTACTGAAAAGAAATACAAAAGAGTAAAAAAGTAACAATAATCATTTGAAACACTTTACAACTATTTTACATATAATACTATAATAGTTGTCGCTAGTTATTAAAGTGGCGTAAAATGGAAGAAAAAAAATAATATAACCAAGTGGCGCGCACATTAAAAAAAATATATAAATTTTTGTTCCCAATTGGCGTTAACATAAAACTCGATTGTCCGCAACGTAATTTCAAGTTCAATTTGTTTAAGCCATTTTCAATAATAACTAGGCAAAAATGTGCTAACAACAATTAACATAGTTTTGGCCGTCAATTATAACATTGTTGCTCAGCCCGGCGATACGTTGGAGAGCAATTTACGGATTAACAACGGCGGCCATTTTATAAAATAACAGCGGCAAAACGGATAGCTGCCCAAGGTGAGTATTGTATTAGTTGAATCAGTTCTGATTCAGAGTTATAGAAATCAAATTCATAATTTACATTTTGATAAAAAAAAAAGAAAAGAAAATAGAAAAAAAATAGTTTTCCCCCTTTTCTCTTAATGAAATCATTTATTGTATCATTTTGCCGTCGGCATTGGTATCTGATCCAATCCTATACATGATGATGACTCAATAACCTTTACCCTAACGAGGCAACACTTGCAACAAACCACGGACATAATAAATGAAATTCAATGCGAATATTTGTAGGCGTTCAAAAGGGAGGGGCGTGTGCTTGTTAAAAAAAAGGCATTTGAAAAACATTTGTACTTATGTACTCCATAAACACAAAGAACTTCGAGCTCATTGACATCATCATCATTGTCGATGTCGTCGTCGTTATGTAGGGCCCTGAGCCCCTTGTCAGGGGCAGAGTCGCAGTTTTACTCTGTTCTGTAATATGATTCCAAGGCAGCGTTGGCGTTTGTGGACGATGTCGTCAGCGGTTACTCTTGCGCCGTTAAAAGACCAAGAATCAGAAATAATTGTTTAGCAACAATAATAATAAAAAAAATAAAAAAAAAAAATCTCGTCCTACCCCCGAAAATAAAAAAAAAACAAAAAAAGAAAAAAACACCATAAACTCGCAACGCCCGACTGCCAAATGCAAATATTAAAACCAACAACAAAACGTTTTATAATAACGAAAAGGGAAAAACAGCAAATCGAATTGCAGTCAACAGAGTCCAACTCAAAAACTTCGACTTCAACTCCAACTCCAACTCCAAAACCAAACTCCACTTTCGACTGCAACTGCGACTCAAAAACTCAGACGTAGCCTGCACGGACCATGTCGGTCATCAGGCTAATTTTCTACGGAAACCGTTGCCAGCCTCCATAAAATAATACATATGCATATACATATATATATATATAGACATATACATATATGCATATATATATTTGTCATGTAAGTCAACGACACTTTAGTAAAAGATGCAGAAATTCAATTATTGTTGATCGTTGCTGTAAAGATCCTAAGGAATTACGATTTTAAATGAAGTTTAAGCTTATAGATTTACTTTTTATGTAGAATCACCTACATATCTAGTAATGTATAAGATTAAGGATTTCCTTTAAGTCACCATATAATACTTTACGACTAAATAGATAAATAATATATTCATTTATAAACGATAGATTATATACTCATTCCTAAAGGAGAGTTTACCTTTATTGAAATTATATAAGCGGAGATTTGAATGGATTATTAAGGTATTGTGTTGAAATGATAGATTCTATACATATATATTCATATATATATTATATATATATACTTTATTATGGATTGAATATCAAAGTTTGACTAGTTTTCTCAGAAGTTTTGTCTTCTTTCCCCCAGCGTACTTCAAAGGTTTATATTCGATTAATTAAAAGTTTTGTCCTATGATAGTTATTCCATTGAGTTATAAGACATATGTTCCATTTTATACGAAAGTTAAAAATCAAATGGAAAATAGGTAAAAGCTTTTCTCTTTAAGGTACAATATTATAAGAAAAATGAATCCTGTTATGTTAAAATGAAATATCAACTTTTCGGAGTAAAATACTTATATAGAATCACTTGATGTTTGCCCACATTTTAAAGAGTGTTATGAATCTATTTTATGTATATATATTATATATATATATAACTT
Organism: Zygothrica quintamaculata; assembly: GCA_037044455.1. Lineage (NCBI taxonomy): Eukaryota > Metazoa > Arthropoda > Insecta > Diptera > Drosophilidae > Zygothrica > Zygothrica quintamaculata. Next base: position 275,197 of record JBAMBS010001126.1, on the reverse strand, counting down.
TTGAACAATGTTAATACTTCAGGCTGACTTTGAGTTGTGTATATACAAATCTTTCGAAATATTTTGAGCCCCGTGTGTGTATGTGTGTGTGTATTTAATGTTGAATATGCAAATTGCGCATAACTAATTTGCATTTATGACAAAAAAGCAAAAAAAAAAAGAAAAAAATAATAACTAATAATCTTAGTATGTATGTACAGAGAGTGAGAGAGAGAAAGAGAAGATAAAACAGTCAGTTCCAGTCTCGGCGACAACGACAACGACGCATGAAGATATGCGAGAAATTTACTATAATACTTCCAGGAAGGCAAAAGGAGAGCCGACCGTAGCGTTAAGCACAAACAAACATACGACGATCGTTTAAGAAGTAGTATTTATCTTGGTGAAGTGGGGGAAGGGGGGGAGGAGGGCATGCAGTATAGTCAACATGAAGAGATGTTACATGTCCAAAGCTATGAAGTGACCATGACGGCCACTCGAAGGCGACCAGCCGGCCGAAGGTGTCGCGCGCCAAGCAAATTAGCGGCTGTGTCCAATTGGAAAACGAGACACAGGCGCGACAGAGAATTTTCAGCTCTCTCTTTCTTTCTCTTTCTATATGTATGTGTGTGTGTGTGTGAGTGTGTGTGTGTGTATAATTGCATATGTGTCATTCCCTTTATGTATGTGTATGTGTTGCCTTGTCACGTGAAATCAAATCAGGCATTACAATTTTACGCTCAATCGCCAGTGTAATTGAGCCGCACAGCCGTCGCAATGTCTGCCACAAAATCCAATCGGTTGATGTTGCTACATCGAGTTTTTCCGGTTGTGGAAAAACAACAACAGCTTCCGCTTAAGCGCAGTTCAAACTCTATTCAATGATGCATGAATAGCAGCCGGCGCAACAGTTTTTGTATACGAAAACTATAAATAAATACCAAAATTTAATAGTTTTTAAATATCTTTATATATTTATTATATATTAACAGCTATATTATATATATTTATGATTTAATTTATGCGCTAACACGACTCTAGTATATAGTGGCACACATTTTCTTTTTTTTTGGGTTTCACAGGTCACAACTTACACACACTAGTGGTAATCCTTAGCTTTGTATGTCCTGTTGTGTCCATTGTTTGGATCACGTACCAACACAGCGATATCGAATTTGTTCGATCTACCAAAGTACAAAAAAATATAAAAAACAAAAATAAATGAAGAAAAGTGTTGTAAGAGCCGCAACTTTGTTTCCAAGTGAGCAACCAAAGTGAAAAGAAACTCAATGCTGCTCCTGTCCTGTCTGGCATATCCTTTGTGTGTATATACTTCTATTCCACTATCGGATAACAGCGCCCGCATTCACGTTTCATATTTTGCCATCTCTCTGCCATACTTTGTATCTGTATCTTTGGCTCTTGAAATTTATTTATAACGCTTAGAACTTGTAAGTTTTTTTTTCTTCTTTATCCTATCAAAATTTATAAACAAGGGTTAAAAACATTTTTATATGAAAAATATGGGATTCCTATGCATTTTGTGATGTGTGTGATCGAACATCACTCGATATAGATCTTAAGGCTGACATGTAGGCATGGGAAAGTGGGTTTTCATCTTTTTGGTTTTCTTTTTTCTTATGTTACTTTAGCCTTTAGCGGTCAAGGGTTGAATATCGTTTATCGAATAGAATGTAATATACGTATATTCATATTTAGCTTATGTAAATTTATCTGGTAGAAACATTATCTTGAGGAAATTATTAACTATCAAAGCTATCATAATAAGATGCTATATCTATTAAGTTTCTAAGTTTCTTCTATGAAAAACTGCTTATCAAACGATTGGCGCCACTTTTAGCTTCATTTTTTTACATATCTGTGGGTAACATTTTTGCACGTTGTTTGTAGATTGACAGAAGCTGCAGCAACAATTGCTGACTTCGTTTTGAGCAAAAGTACAAAAATCAAGTAACAACAACAAACAGCAACATTACAATAACATCAGCAATAGCTGAGCTTAAAATCTTGCAGCGCGTGCAAGAATATATTATGCGATTAGCTCATCGACGTTATAAATTATAAGAAGAACAAGCATGAAACTGAGCCAAAACAATGTAAAGAGAAGACAATAAGAAAAAAGAAAAACAAATCAAATAAAAACAACTTTAAATCATATAAGTTAACGACTGCAACATACCCTATACCTTATTGTACGTGCAACAATCAGATGCAACTTATAAACAATGTTTCTTAAGAGATTTATCTATATATATGTTGTGCTCTTAATTATCGATAGACCATTTAAATTCGCAACGTTTTGTACTCTTTTTCCTTAGCTTGAATACTTAGCACATGGGACAGAATGATATGCCCTTTATGAGGTATTAAATAAAATAAATAAAAGCAAAACAGTGAACAATCATATTTAATAATAACAGCAATAAAAAATAATAATAATCAAAAACACGTGCCACACACGCTTCCAAGTGACAGGTGGTAAAACATATGTATGTTTGGGTTCAGATATACTTAGTACATATGTTCGCGTGATCGGCCATAAGTCGGATCAATGAATGAAATGATATCACCGAATTAAGTACAAAGTGTGCAAAGTAAAACCAAAATATAAATTGTTGATTGGAAAATAATAAATAAGACAACTTAAATTGCTGATTAAAGTAGTTAATTTCTGTGTGTGTATATATATGTGTGTGTGTATGTATGTTTTTGTTATTTTCTTTTTGTATATTATTCAGGGGTCAAGTCAAAGTATTTAATAACTTTGAGTTTTGCCTTCTGTTTTGCATGGATCAGCATGGCGTTGAAAGAAAGTCAAAGAAAGCGCAGCACAATTTTCCAGTGAAATGCATAACTTTTTTGCAAACTGCGCATAAGTCACGGTCACAACGAAAGTTCTGTTTATTTACATTGGCTACACTCAACACTCAACACCCAACACTCCCATTGAACCCCTGAATCAACAATCAGACAACTCATAACAGCACATGTGACATTGTCCGAATCTTTGGTGACATTGAAAGTAGTTGGTAACCATATGAAAAGCAGAGCAACAATAATGCAACAGCTGCCATTGCAATTGAGCTCAACTGAGTTAAAGCTTAACCCGATTAAGCTCAATTAAGCTCAGCTCACATTCAGATAAGCTCACTTTGCCTTAGCAGCAAAAGTAGCAAAAGCAGCGCGCGCAGCGACAACGTAACACGACGCGTCATTGCGTTTAGTTTTAGTTTTGTGTAGAACACAGAAGCCGCAATAAGAATATTGAGTTTTGTGGTTTGAGTTGTAAATGTTTCGTGGCAGTGTTAGCTAAAGAGTCGTCACCCTGAGCACCCCAGTGATAAGTGACCAGTGGCAGTGTCAGTGGATAGCTTTTGCCATCGTCAACGTTGCGCGCGCGCGTATTTATTTTATGTGTATTGCAAACAATTAACGATTTCGCGCTCGTTTTCCAAGTTTCATTTGTGGACGCCTGAACAGCCTGAACGTCATGCAGCCTGCAGTTAAAGCATATTGCTTCTGAGATGGATCCAAAAAGTAACCATACAGTGTATACCGCATATCCAATCCTTTAACATATACCAAAATGCAGCTGTTGCTGTTGCTGTTGCTGTTGCTGCATTTGCTGTTTGTTTTTTTAGTGTCTCGGGACAACAATTTCTTTTTTTTGTTTTTGATTTCATTTTTTTTTTGTTGTTGCGCTTTTTGTTTGCTTACTGCCAAAATAACAAAAAAAAGAAGAAGGCATTGTTTTGTCTGGCCACAGAAGTAATGGGCCACGAGGTAGCTGATGCTGCTGCTTCTACTTCTTCTTAGTAGCCAACGTACGGGACATGCGCCTGCGAGTTGAGCAAAGCAAATGGCTGCAGTAACAATTTGGGTTCACGTTTATTGCTGTTTCTGTATATTTTAGAAATTGTGACTGCAGCAATATTGAATTACATTTGGAGTTTTTAAAGCGTGTCGCCAATGAGGTTAATGCTGTAAGAACAACAATAACAACAGCAATAACTTCTACTTCTACTTCAAGTGCAAGTTCAAGCTGCATTAAGTATCAGCAATATAGTTTTGTCTGCAGTTTCAAGTGTTTTGAATCTAGGACATTTAAAATCTTTAAGTGTTGAAGGTCATTGTTGAAGTAAAACAGAAATGGCTTTTGTTACACTTAAGTTTTTATTTTTTTATTTTTCCAAACAAACATAAGATTTATAATCAAAATAAGTTAATTTATTTTGTTATATATATTTAAATAACATTATTTACAATTCATTTTATGAAATCTTTTTACAGTTTTTAATGTTTCTCATAAAAAAACAGTTACCAATTTCCAAAAGAAATAAAAACTTTATGAGTTTTAAAAGATTTGTATGCTTTAGGCTGGTTCTTGCAAATAAAAAATGGCTGCCATGTAAATAAAATAAAATCGCTCACTTACAAATATATATATATATATATATAAATATGTATATACATATATATACATCTATATATATATATATATATATGTATATGTTTATATATATATAAATACATAAACCAATACAGCTGCACGTGGAACTGACAAAACTGACATTGAATTTTGACAAGCGCACGCGGCCGGAAGAACTTCAACACTTTCACACGCCCCTGCACATATACATATACAAGCATGCACATACATAAATACATTCATACATACATACATACATACATACATACATTCATACACACAAAACCCCCCAAAGAATCAACAACATCGTCAGAAGCCTGACAATCTTCTGTCTAAAAGGGCTGAAAGAGAAAGCTAAACACTCGAATGCCTGAAATGCTCGCTAATGGAGTGTAAAACACACACACAAGCACAAATATACATACATATATATATATATATATAAATATATATAAATATATATAAATATATATAAATATATATACACACAGCAGCTACAAAATGAAACTCAAATAACAATTATTAAGGCGTTGCCAGACATGTACACAACAATTATGTGACTGTGTGTGTGGGCGGAGCGGTGGCTGTGTTAGCTATAGCGACGGCAGCGGCTGTGACGAGGAGGTCGAACAGGCGCGATACAAATATACAAGCAGCATCGCGAGATATAACACACAATCACAGCACACTTTACCAAATATATATATCTATATATATATATATATAGATGTGTACATTTACTCACACACGCACGCAACGATGGCAGTTCCAGTTCCAGTTTGTCGTTCCAGGCCCACGCTGTGCAAGTGAGTGCCTGTTGTATGTGTGTGTGTGCGTTGTTTGTATGCTCGTGGGGCATTAAGCGCTCCGAGACAGCCAATGAGATGTTGTTGCCAGTGTACTCGTATTTGTGTAATGCTTTGCACTCGCCCGTTCTCGCTCGCACGCATTGTACAGAAGTTGTTGCTGTTGTTGTTATGCCGTTCGTTTGACAGAGGGGTGGCATGTGTGCGTTTGTATTTGAAAACCAGTTTTATTCTTTTTTTTTCCTTCTTGTTACAGCAGCAACATGAATAGCAACATAAGCATCAGCAGCAGCAGCAGCAGCAGCGGCGCAGCCGTATTGCAATGGTCGGTGAATGAACCGTACGGCGGCCCTAATATCTTTCTAATGTTACCTGGCTGGGACACCATTTTCTTTTTTTTTGTTTTTTTTTTGTTCATTCTTGTTTTTGCCTTTTGCTTGTCGTTTTTTCTACTTCGTAGTGATTGTGTGTTGTTGTTTTTGTTGTTGTTGCTTGTGTTGTTGTTATGCTGCTGCTTCCTGTGCTCGTTGTTGTATTTCTGGTCTGCTAGGATTTATGCTTTTCTTTTGTCTCGTAAATTTTTGATGTACAAGCTGAGATTCGTCTGGGGGCTTGAGTCAGTCAGTCAGCAGTCTGGGTGTATGTGTGTGTGTATATATATCTGAATATGTGAGTTTAGGTGTATGTATGTATGTTTTGTGTGTATTAATATTGCGTGTGTGTTTGACTTCTTGTGACGAAATCCGCTTAATGCTGTAATTTTCCCTCTTCTCTACACATCCTAAACGTTGTCATATCCAGCAAATGGGTTTGCTCTAAAAAAAAATATGAAAAACTTTTGTAAAATAGAACAAAAATTTGTTGTACTCACAGGATATACTCTTAAAATACTTGTTCTTACTTGTAAAACCTTTAAAACAACTTATTTGATAATATACCAGGTAGCTAAATCTCAAAACTTCATATTTTTTCACCTATCTTCTAGATAGTCATAACGCTTGTTCGTGCTTGAGTTAAGTTTATATAAAAGATATAAGAGTTTTATTTATTTTAAATATTTTACAAGATTTTATTGAATACTTTTCTTTTTTAAATATTTTAATATGATAAGTAGTAGAACTTTAGAAAACTATTTCTATTCCCCAATTAAAGTTAATGTTAAGTTAACTATTTAATTTAGTTTTCAGTATATGATATTATATTATATTAATAACAATAATTTTTACATATATATATATATATATTTATATAAATATGCAATAATATATATAAAGTTATGTGATAAAATAATATAATTATGTTTTCATAACAAATCATAAGAAACTTAATAGCAACTTAATACCTTTGGTTATTCCTAAGTATATATCTTATGCGTTAATGGTATATTTAAATGATTTAGCTCTTTGTTTTATATTTCTTTGGTTTCTTAGTAAATGCTACGTGACAATCATAATGCATATATCATTTATTTAATGTGCTTTAATCCAACCATATCCCACCATTTACAGTCAACCCCAATGAAATCACTTCTAATCTGTAAATTAAGCCCAAAATATCACGAAGTTGTCAACACCATCTTGAACAAAAGAAACCAACAAATAGCCAAGTATTGACTAGGCTTAAGGTGTGGAAACAGGAATCATCCCCATTAGAAAATATTCTCCCCCCAAAATAAAATGATACCGCAAAGCGGTCTCTGCTAAATTTAGAGAGCCCCGCCCATTATATATTGTCAGCATAGCTATATAAGAATGAACATAAAAATTGTCGTAAATTTTCAAGGTAAGCGCATGTTGCATACAGGATACTTAAAACCAAAGTTTCCATTTATATAAAGATATTAGAGAACGGAAATAGAATGGAAATCAAAATGGCTGCCAATGCGTTGACTAAAAGTAATTCAAGATAATTTTAAAAGCAATGAAGGTTTTTCTTTTCTTTTGTTTTCAATAATATTGAAATAGTTTTTGCTTACATAAAATCAAATTGTAGCAACAATGGAATTTAAATGCGATACATATATATATTTTGTTTGTTTTAGTAGATATGTGTGTGTGTGTGTGGATATATACTACAATGTATATATGCATGTTTCTGTGTGTGTGTGTGTGTGGGCATGTGCAAGGTATATATATATATATATATGTATGTATTGTATATCGTATAGGTATCTAATGAAACGTGATTTTCTCTAAAACGTGACTTTGTATTGATTTTCCAACCATATTTTTGTTTCATTCTACGACTGAGTTCAAGTTGCTGTTCTTGTTGCTGTTGCTGCTGCTGTTGTTGCTGCTGTTGCTGCTGTTGCTATTGCTATTTCTGATGCTGTTGTATTTGTTGCTAACGGCTGTTGCTGTTGCTCATATTGTATAATAAAGTATAAAACGTAATAAGGCATTAAAATTTGACATATTTGATTTACATATTAATTTCAGCGAAAAATTTCATTGCACAAAATATAATGGAATTGTGTTCCAATTTCAAAAGAATCATTAATAATTGTAATATTGGATATATAATCTGATTTGTTATTTAGTTATATATTGGGTATATAAATCAACAATCTCTCGGCTAGTAAGACCTGGTCTGTTGTTCTTTGAAATATATTTTTATTTTTACTTGTCCTTTAGATCGATTCTGTATTTCTTGTTTAAATGTTCTGAAATTTGGTAACATATATTGTGCAGTAAAATTTAATGTTGACTGTTAGCAACTGCTATTATTTACCTTTCAATATGTATCATATTTACATATGTTGTTGTTAGTTGTTTAGTTATTTTATACATTGCTTTTATTTACCTGTTTCTAAGTTGTATTTTTGTTATTTATCCAGTGTTCGACATCAGCGCGGTAGTCAGTCACACCAACAACATCTATTGTTGTTCCTGTTGCTGCTGTTTTAGAGCAAATTCAAAATCAAATTCAAATTTATAGGGAACATCACGTACTGACAACAGCAGCAACAATAACAGCACCAGCACCAGCAGCAGCAGCAGCAGCAGCAGCAGCAACAAGAACACCAGTAAAAACAACAACAATAACATGAACAACAATGAGAAAACATTGAAATCATTATGTATACCGCGCTAGTAAGTGATAATGGAGGTGTTTGGGTATTTACGTGTAGGTGAGATTGAATCCTATACTTGGTAAAAGAGAACTCCAAAGGCCGCTAGAAAAAAAAAATGCACAGCAGCCTGTATGCATAGGCCAATGCTATAAAATTATGGTTATCGATTTGACCCTTGGTCACCGCTTGGTTGCTGGTTGTTTGACTTGTTTGATCTGGCGGTATGGTTGCTCTCGCTTTGGACTGGAACTCATAGTGGTAATGACAGAGTGGGAATGAATGTGGTAATGGGTATGGGTATGAGAATTGAAATGAGAATGAGACTGAGTATGGTCTGGGACTGGTCTATTGGTTACCCAGTGGCCATTTGGTTGCAAGTTTGTATTGTTGATCGATTTTACGTGATATTTTCGAGATTTTCCGTATTTATAGCTGGCTGCTGTTGCCACTTCTGTTCCGTGGTACACATTTTGTGCTGTTGTTGTTGTTGTTGTTGTTATTGCCCTTGTTGCTGTTATTATTGTTGCTGCTTTTTATTTCATTTGAAAGTTTACTTTCGCATTTGGAATGCCCCAGCGCGCTTTGTGTATTTGAGCATTTTTTCATGTTTGTTTAACAAATACAAATAAAATACATGCATAATTATTTTTCAAAAATATTGTAATGATAATAATGATTATGATGTTGGCTAATTATCATTACCACATTATTATTATTATTATCATAATTATTATTATTATTATTATGCTTGTAGTCTGAACTAGCTTTTCCACTCTATTTATTTTCACTTCACATCAGCACTTTGGATTTGTTTGCAACATGTTTGCATAGGGATTTCGATACACAAGCAACATATTTCATATAAATTATTTTAGTTTATATTGAATTAAATAATATACAATCTATATACATACAACAACACATATATCATACTCTTTATGTATATATATAAATAGTTTATTTGCTCTTCAGAGTGCCGGCTTTAAGAGATTTTTGTTTGCCAGCGATTAATATAGTATAATTTATTTACATATGAGAAAATGTATATATAAAAAGATATATATTGAAACTATAACTATCAATTAAAATATATACCATAATATAATATAATATATACTATATAAATATAAATTAATTAAATCTCAAAATATCTACTTATAATCACAATTATTAATCTTTCTCTGAAATAATTTTAAAACTAAATTCAACTAAATCCAATTTCCATCTGCTCACATCCCCAACCAACTGTTATTTTAGCATAAATCCGATTTTCTAAACATATAAAACAATTATGCTAATCAATACGCAGTTGTTTAGGGTCAATTTTAGGCATTGGAATGCCATAACCCATAGCCCATAGCACATAATCCATAGCTCGTAACCCAAAACTTCAACAGTAACTCGACGCAATTAGCGGATTTGGAATTGGGATTTGGATGATGATTTTTGGGCAACTGCATGAATGTTTTTCGCTGTTGTTTGTTATGGCCGTCGTTTCTTGTTATTGCTGGCAATTAAAACGCACAGCCCCATCCCTACAGTTGGCCTCTGTTTCAGAAATGCGCCTTTGACACAACCACGCCCACTCCTCCATCCATAAACCGTTGTTTGATAATGTTAAAGTGGCGGGCAAACAAATCAAAAAGCATATTGAAATTGGGTTAATGTTCCGGGCGTCAGTTGTTGGTAGACTGCCATAGGATGTTTAAGGACATTCCGTTCACTGTTTACTTTACGGGTTATAATCCCAAAATTAAGCGCGGCCTGAGCATTAAAATTTGCTCCCCCTCATTGCGGGTGTTATCCAACGTCGTTGGCTGTTGTTGCAAGATAAAACTTCATGTGCGTTGGAAAAACACAGAAAGAGTCGGCAAGGAGTTGGGTATATGCTATATGCTGCAAGAGGGTTACACAACAAAGGGGGTGGTGCTGGTGTTGGTAATGGTGCTGGTGCTGCTGGCTGTTGGTTGTTGGTTGTTGGTTGTTGGCAGTAGCAAACAAGACAAAAGTATAAAGACTGACTGGCTGATCTGTCTGTCTTATCGTTATCGTAATGGCAATGTCATATGTTATGCACATTTAAAACGTATGTTGAATTTTCCATAGAAGTTGCCACCTGATAGCGTACAGGATATATACAGGATATCTACTGCTGCTGCTGTTGATGCTGGCGTTGCTGATGTGTGGGAATCTTTGCAATGTATACCTGAAATATGGAAGCTACTGCCAGCTCGATACTTTCTCACACTTTTACAGCCAGTTACATGTGCTCGGTGTTTTTCCCGTTTGGTTATCAATTGGTCCATTGGAAATCCCCGCTAGACACGAGCGTGAGAACTGCTCAGAACTGGACAGCATGACTGGACTTAGCATAGCGAAGTCTATATAGTTGAGGCTTTACCTGTTGGTGTCGCGCGTTCCTGTTGCTGTTAGTGTCATTGCATGCAGCGCAGCCGCAACACCCACATTAGCAGCACCACCAGCAACGGCAGGAGCATCAGCAGCAACAACAGCCCAGCGGAGGCGAAATGAGCGTTCAATGTGCCGTTAATTGCTTTATGGCTTTATCTCTCTCATACGCATATATACTACATATATAAATATATATATATATATATATATATTGTGTCCAGCGTGGGAATCTCTATTTGTATATTTACCTGTCACTTTTGGGCAAATTGTACGCAATCCGAAATACGACTATATCCATAGCTCTTTCGCTTTCCCCTTTCTCTCTCGCTCTTACTCGCTCTAGCTATTTGTGTAGTATATAGCCAGTATATATCTTACTCTTTCAGTTCAAGTTCAGTATATATTTATGTATTTTTTTGTTTATTTTTAAACTTTTCTATTTGCTTTAGTTTGCCATTTGCCTTTAACAAGATTAAGGTCAAGCTATAGGCATAAACTGAGTCCAAGTGTTACCCGTTATTTTTATACTCTTTCCCAGAAGAATGTCGTTATTCATTATAATGTATAAGTTTATGTACACAAAGTAAATTGTAGCCTTGCATCATCATCTTTTAGTACAATTTCTTAAAAGTCATTTTAAACATAACCTCAAATAAGAAACCATAAAAAATCAACTAAATTTATAATTTATTAATCTTTTTTTGTAGCCCATTTAAATTTGTTGACAAACTATGATAGGTGTGTATAGTATACGTATATTTATTAGTTTTTTTGTTCGTACTAATTATACTACTATTTCTAAAACTATTTCTACTACTATTTCTATTACAATTTCTACAACTTTTTCCTATGAATCTGATGAAAACTGAGCAAGTTCTTGTTGTTATAATATTTCCAATAGTATATATGAAATATCTTAAACATTTTCCAGTAGTAGAGCTTTCTGTAAAGTAGAGTATCTAATAAATGGAGTGGCTCAAGATAATTCCTTTCATTCATTAATCATACATATTTTTTTTTTGGATAAATTTAATAGAGTGACTTGTTATTATTGCTTCCTGATGCTGGTTTATATGGGAGTTTCTTTTGTTATTTCCGTTTATATTCATTAAGAGTATGAAATAAAGTGCGCTTAACTTAAGTTATGTGTTAGAAATTTATCTATGTATGAGTGTGTTAGCAGTAGCAGCAATATCCTTTACCATTTTGACCCACTTATTGTCCATAAAGTATCATTAGCTAACATCTATAGGCGATACAATAGTTTTTCATATTGACTTTACACAATTTACCCTCTGGTTTTCCTTTTTTCTGCGTCCGCGGGACGCCGTTTTGTATTTGGTATATTCGCGGTATATATATATATATATATATATATGTATGTGTATATGATTAGCCTGCAAAAGAGATCCGCATAACATGAATATATGAAAACTATGAACGACCTCGGCGGCACTTCAGACGCGCATGTTGTCACATTTGAGTTGCGGATTAGCGGCGACGCTCTTTAGGATTATGATCATTTAGTAAATCTGTTGCTCCTGTAGATGTACCTCGTGTGCGTGGCGGATGCTTGCAGTTTGCTACAGGCTCAGGCCAGGGCATTGCCAAGGCACTAGGCCAAACAGGGTTTACAGCAGCTGAGCAACTTTTGACAAATGTCCCATTTTTGGGTTACCATTTGCCGAAGCTATTAAAGATACTTTGGCAATCCATAAATTCACTTTTGCTATAAATTGTTATGGCTTAAATATACTCAGATAAGTATATATATATAAAGATATATATATATATATTTATATATATGTTTCACTTATGTCTAGTCTATTGGAGAGTGCCTAATCATGCCACACCTTCCTGCAACTGATGAGTACGTGACCTACGTCAATAAACTTGTAGTTACGTGCAAATTCTTGAATTGGCCAACTCAACTAGATACATATGAAAGTATAGATATATATATATATATATGTCTGTATGTATGTATGTTTAGCATATATAGACAATACCATGAAGCTGGCCAAAAAATCAGCAGGAGCCATCCCATGAATTTTAGCAAACTGCGCCAAAATCACGTTCGAAACTATTTTATCAATGGAAAGAAGGCGACGCAAAATTTTTGTTCCAAAAACCTGGCCCTGACCGTAACGAAGTTTATTTACTTCTCGTATGTATATGTATATATATAAGCCTGTCTGTGTGTGCGTGTGTGTGTGTGTGCTATATTATGTACAAAAGTCAAAACTCTTGCGGTTATTGATGTCAACCTGTTGCATTGCTCTCACATGCTATGCTAGCACACAAAACCGGACAAGTTTCCGGTTTCCATTGAGGATCAAAGCAAATCATTGCAAAAAGTCAATTGGTCTGTTGCCTCGGACACAGGTAGCTGACCCAGAAATGGCTGCTATCAGGTAGAATTGTGTGTTGCAGTAGGAACTGTTAAAACCCAATGCCGAGCATGTTGTGTGCTCAGTTGCAAACAGGTGATCGTCAGGATATGATCAACTTGTAGGAGTTAAAAAAAAACATTTAATTTTTTTTTAAATTATTTTATTTATAACAAAAAAAATGACAAATCAACGTAAAGTGCGTAAAGATTGTTATGAGAGTCGTTTACATGGTGTGTTTAAATTATTTTCTAAATTTTAGTTATTTTTTAGTTTAGTTTAGTTTTATACTTTATACTAATTGGTTGTTTTTTTTGGGGTATCCTTACAGATATAGCTAAAACGTGTGCCATGAAGGAGAAAAGTAAAAATGCAGCACGCACGCGTCGTGAAAAGGAAAATACGGAATTCTGTGAATTGGCCAAATTATTGCCATTGCCAGCGGCAATTACATCACAACTGGACAAGGCATCCGTTATACGTTTGACTACATCCTATTTGAAAATGCGACAAGTTTTTCCCGATGGTAAGTACATTACCTAATTGATGATTTAACTACTTGTTACTTCAATTTTCTATACATATATATATATATATATTTTTTTTTATATATAGCTATATATATTTCTTTTGTTTGATTTGGTTTCCTTTTGGTTTTAAGGGCTAATGCCAATTAGTTCAATTAAATGTCGCTCAATTTGTCGTTGGCTTTTCATCTGTGGCGTGTGAATTACGTGCGGCTATGTCAAATGATGTGGATGGAATCTTTGACAGCCACGCGTACGACACACTCATTATGTGCCACATATACACGTATACATGTGGAGAACACAGCAGGATATCGCCGTATGCCTTTGTTATTTCATGAGAGTGTTGAGCGTTAGTTAAAAAAAAAAATACAAAAAAGAAAAATAAAATATTTTCTAGCATAAACAACACGACAATATTTCAAGTTTAAAAGGCGATGTTTGCTTAAAGCATATGCTAAAGGAAAAACCACTCAACAATGGGCAGACAATAAACAACCAGTTACAGAATGAGACAGAGAGAGAGAGAGTGTGTGAGAGAGAGAGAGAGAGAGAGAGAGGGGGAGGTAGACGTGTGTGGGGACAGGCCTAAGGGGGAACTGAGCTGGTACAGAGGAAAACACAATGGCGGACTGTTGTTTCACTCAAAAAGCAGCGAGAAGCCACTGCGAGTGCGATGAGCTGCTGACTGGAAGTGGGTTGTACAGTGGGTGGCAATGACTTGAATTGTATCTGTGAGGTTTGTGATGGTATGAGTAAGATTTTATGCTGACAACGAGGGTTGCACAATAGTCAAGCCAGCGATGGGGTGGCGTATAGACTCTGATTGTGTTGTGTTGTTGTGTTGTTCCATTGTGCGAAACGTTTTGTGCTTTTCTTTCCTGGCTTTATTGAAATAATTATTTTAATAATAGGCAACAAACAACAACGGGGGCAAGGAAGTAGCGCGTACAATGTGCCAATGTGACAAGGAGCAGTGGAACGTAACCAACAGCCAACGACATGGGGCAACTTAACATAGCTGAGAATGCAATAAGAATACTTCGGTTAAGGCAGGGTGTGAGGATATCAGGATGTTTCATGATGGGACTGGCTGGGCTCTCAAATGGGCCACCAACAGTGCTGATGACTTTAATTGGGAATAATATTTAGACGTCAGCAGTGAGAGAGTAGGAGGCATACAGTGTGTATGTGCGTGTGTGTGTGTTGGTTGACTAATATAAAGCATGGGAACAAATTCAGATATTATTTCATCCCATATATATATTTTCATTATGAAGTTAACTTTATTTTAAATATTAGTTAATTAATAAAATATATTTAATATTTATTTCTTGCAGGACTTGGGGAAGCTTGGGGCTCCTCGCCAGCTATGCAACGTGGCGCAACCATTAAAGAGTTGGGCTCACATTTGCTACAAACATTGGATGGTTTCATCTTTGTCGTGGCGCCGGATGGCAAAATTATGTACATCTCAGAGACTGCCTCAGTGCATCTGGGCCTTAGTCAGGTGAGTGTCTGAATCAATTGTGTGTGATTTATGCGCATAAATTTTAAGCTCGAATGTCCTTTCTGTGCCACTTGCATTTTTAAGTCAACGAGCAACATTGTTGGCATCAAAAGACACAAGAAAATTTGCATTCGCATTGCTTACTAATTGGCACTTAGATACAGTAAGAGTTAAAGCTGAAACTAGAATTAATTTGTATTCGCTTTTCTCTTTTACTCTCAGGTCGAACTGACGGGGAACTCCATATTTGAGTATATACATAGTTACGATCAGGATGAGATGAACGCCATATTGTCACTGCACCCGCACATGCATCAGCATCCAGTAAGTAAAAAGGCTAATGAATGAATGAAAATTTCTCTACTCTACTTTACTCTCGGTCAACTGCCATCTGCCATCTGCTATCTGCTAACGGCCATCTTTTTTTTTCCTCTTTCTTAAACCATACTCTCTCTCGTATTTGGTTCTTTGTATCTCTTGTCCTGCTTTTCATTTTACTGATGCCACAGGCTGCCTTTTTCAACTCCCTACAGCTCGCACAGACGCACACGCCGATTGGTAGTCCGAATGGCGTGCAGCAGCCGACGGCCTATGGACATGATCGTGGTTCGCATACGATCGAAATCGAGAAGACCTTCTTCCTGCGCATGAAATGTGTTTTGGCCAAGCGTAATGCAGGCCTAACAACCTCTGGCTTTAAGGTAAATTTTAACCTTATTTAAACCATTAGCTAAAATATAACTAATTGTAACTGATACTTGCAGGTGATACATTGTTCTGGTTATTTAAAAGCTCGCATTTATCCGGATTGCGGCGATGGTCAGGGAAGTCTTATACAGAATCTTGGCCTAGTTGCCGTCGGTCACTCGCTGCCTTCATCTGCCATTACGGAAATCAAACTGCATCAGAATATGTTCATGTTTCGTGCCAAGCTCGATATGAAGTTAATCTTCTTTGATGCACGGTAAGTTAAAAGAGCAATATATATAAACTTCTAAGGATCAGCTAAGAAATTATGTATATTTTCTGGGGAAAAACAAAAACCATATGCTTGATTGTATTCTCTTTCATTTTACCAAATGAACTGCACTTAGAAGCTGTCGCTTGATGTGCTATAAAAAAAAAGGCTCAGTTCTGTTGGTAGCACAACCAACACTAGACAAATATTTACACGAGTCGTAAGAGAAGCAAAAAGAATCAATTCCAAGAGCCAGCTATATAATATATATAAATATAAAAAAAAGGAAAACTCAGTAACAACCCCCCGCCTCAAGGATAACAACGAAAAAATTTATAACAAAAAGAAATGTAAGGAACACGAGCGGCTCAGTGACAAAAAGGAAAACAAATCATTTCCCTCTTGAGTTTGATTTTTTTTTTGTTGTTTTGTCTGTGTGGGTTGCTCCAAATGAGTGGAGGGAGAAGGTTAGGTAAGGGGAGAGCTTTCTTGTTGGGCAGTAGGAGGTTTTGCGTTTAAGTGCCTGCCTATACGGTAAACCAGATACCCTCCTCCAACCAGACCACTTTGTCTGACATTATTGTCACTCAATTACCCTCATGATGTTGCCATGAGGCGGCTGCAACGTTTTGTCTCTTTTACTCCAAATGCCTTGTGTCTGGTGTAGAGCAACCCCAAAGTATGAAACAGCCCTTTTTGTGTACTCTGTATGTGCCTGGCTGTTGTTTTTGCTGCATAATTGAATTGAAGTTGACAAAAGTAAACCGGCAAAACACAACATCAACAACAAAAACAGCAACAACAATACGAATACAACACCAACAATACTACTAGAATGTCCTTTCTTTGTTTAAATAAGAATATTTTACAAAAAAAAAAAAACAAGAAAATAAAAATAAATGTAAAATAGAATGAGAAATATTCGCGCTTAGTTTAAGAATTGTTTACATAACCTCAACTTGTGCTTATTGTTACTGTTTATTTACTTGCAGCGTATCGCAGCTAACCGGCTATGAGCCGCAGGACCTCATCGAGAAGACGCTTTATCAGTACATCCATGCCGCGGATATAATGGCCATGCGCTGCTCCCATCAAATCCGTAAGAAAACAATAACAATAAAGCGTTATGCACTAAGCCTTGCTAACGGTATCACACTTTTCTCTCTCTCTCTCTATATATACAGTATTGTACAAAGGACAAGTTACCACCAAATATTATCGCTTCCTTACCAAAGGAGGCGGCTGGGTCTGGGTTCAATCCTATGCCACACTGGTGCACAATTCACGCTCCTCCCGTGAGGTCTTCATTGTGAGTGTCAACTATGTGCTCAGTGAACGAGAGGTCAAAGACTTGGTGCTGAATGAGATTCAAACGGGTGTGGTCAAACGTGAGCCCATCTCACCGGCAGCACAGGCAGCAGCAGTGGCTGCTGCTGCTGCTGCATCAGCAACTGCAGCCGTCTCCGTACCAATCACATGCGTTGCAGCACAACAACCGGCATCCAGTACACCTACGCTGAGTGTCAGTCCTAAACTAGATCCATACTTTGAGCCGGAAATGCCTTTATCCGTGCAGCCGCAACCACCTAATGCAATTACACCGGTACCCACGAACAACAACAACAACAACAACAATAACAACAACAATGGTGTTTGGCACCATCAGCACGCCCAGCAATTGCATCAGCATCAAGCTGGCAGCATGGATCATGATAGTCTCAGTTATACACAGCTCTATCCGCCGCTCAATGATCTGGTAGTTAGTTCCAGTAGCAGTGCGGGCGGTGGCACAGCATCTAGCGCGGGTGGCGGTTCCAGTGCCTCGGCCTCATCCTCGGGAGTCTATTCAACTGAAATGCAGTATCCGGACACAACGACGGGTACACTTTACTACAACAACAACAATCATTATTACTATGACTATGATGCCACTGTGGATGTGGCCACGTCTATGATACGACCCTTTTCGGCCAACTCCAACAGTTGCTCCAGTAGCTCAGAGAGCGATCGACAGTTGTCCACTGGTAATGCGTCCATTGTAAATGGTACTTCACCCTCACAGACGACCTACAGTGATCTGAGCCATAACTTTGAGCTGAGCTACTTTTCTGATAACAGTTCGCAGCAACAGCAACAGCATCAACATCAGCATCAACACCAACAGCAACAACATCTTATGGATCATCAGCATATACAGCAGCACCAGCAACAACGATTGCAGACACAACAACAACAGCATCAGCAACAATATCAGCAGCAACAACAATATGGAATGCATCAACCAAACCAACAACAACAACAACAACAGCAGCAGCAACAACAACAACAACGTGTTGTTAGCGATTTTGCAGAGAGTTTTAAGAATGTTAATGCTGCTGCCGCAGCTGTGGCAACAACGCCCCATTACACAAGCGTCATTGTGGAACCGCAACATTATATACCCAATGATTTTGTGCATTAGCAGTTGCTGTTCAGCTGTTGTTTCTAAAACAAGTCAAAGGCCCCAAAAGTTGTTGCAATGTTATAAATCTAACGATTTATTTATTTTATACTCGTTAAATAATTCATTGATTTATTCTCAATTCAGTTCAGATTTCAATTTTTAATATGTGGCTGAGCCACATAGGAAACCTTTTTTTCTAACTCAATCTACTGCAAAAACCCTTCTGTAAATTATTATTAAAAAAAAACACTTATTATTTATTATCTATTATTCTTATTATTAATAATCAATACAATTTGTTTCGCTATTTTATGGCGCGCGTTTTGAAAATTGATAAATATTCATTGTTAACAAATGCAAAATACAAAATGAAAAAAAAAACAAAAACAAATACAAATTATATAATAAAAATTTTAGTTATAAGCTCTAGATTTACACTGTTTACATACAAATAAACTTACGTACTTGCATATATATAAATATATATACATTTATATATAGGTTCCCTCATAATCATCGCATATTTACGAGAAGTGTTATAATAAAAAAAAACTAAACAAAACTATAAATATGTATGTAATATTGCGATAATTTGTAAATAAAGCAGAATTTGTTTTTCATTTACATAGATATCTGATTTGATGATGATCTTCATAAGTCAAGGAAATAATTGTACATGTAAAATTAATTGTAATCGTAAATTTTTTCTAATTTGAATAAACAAATTATTATGTGGGTGAACAATAAATAAAAAAAAATATATCTATTTATTCTGCTTTTTATTGTATTCCCAGCTAATAACCAAAAGAAAATTGCCAATCTTATTTATTTATGTATTTTGTATACAATATTTATTATGTACAAGCGAAGAAAATAAAACCTACAGAAAATTCGTTAAATTTAAATATTTTGTTTTGTTTCATTTTATTTGTAGGAGTGAAAGCTAAAAGCTTTCTTTTCCATTAATGGCAACTTTAGTCTAATTCGAAAACGATAATACTTTTTTTGACACTCTGGCAATATTTTGAATACGTCTCATAGATGGCGCTGTAACTGTTTGGTTATCCTGCTGTTAAAGGAACCATGGCGCTGTTAAAATATGTAAAGCCACTGTTATATTCAAACTTAAACCATCGGATATAATTAAATTTATTAATTATTATTTATATTTCAAGTTTTTTGTACTGTTGATTACCACAAGTAAAACAAGTTTAGTAAAACAAGCACTAGTATTAATTAGTTCTCTAAAAATGTTGTAGATATTTTTTAATTAATTGTGTAAGCTGACTCTAAAAGTTTACATAGTTTTTATAAATTAGAAACATTTTGTTAGTAATTAGATACATTAGATATATAACTATCACAAGTACTTTGCTTACCAATTAAAGTAGTTTATAATTTAGAAAATTGCTAGCAATTAATTATTAAAATTTGAGTTTAGTAAAATGTTGTGCTTGTGTTTAGACAATTTTGTTTATTTTTAACCAGCAGTTTTGGTCAACTACAAAACAAACACTTTTTACCCTTTGGCCAGTGTCTATGTACATGTCCTGTCTAGAACGGTGTGGTCCTTGTGTGAGTGTCATTGATTTATTGCCTGCCATTTGTGTGCTGACCAAGCAGGCGTTTTGGGACAGATGTGCTATCTGCAGATAAAGGTCTGACCTCTTTAGGCCAGGCTAATTGTCGTTTTTCAATTACCACAAAACATGGACAGAGGCACATTTGCAGCATTTGATGCTGCATTTTTGGTTTAGCTTTGACTCAATTTCAACTTATTTCTCCAAGCATACAACTTTCTCTGCACATTGACCGCAAATTATTTAATTGCGTCGCTTCTAAAACATGGCCCAGTGCATCTGATGATACCATTGCTCAAGGACTTTTCCTTAATGCAATAATTTAAGTGCAACCTATACCACAAGTTTCACGATTCGTCTCACTTCAACTGTGGGATAGAGAAAGAGTAAGCCCAAGGCAAAGAAGTCATATTAAAATTGAACTAAAAAGCAAAATCCAAAAAGGAGTAAAAAAACTAAAAAAAACTCATATAACCGATGTGGGAGCTGTTACTGTTCAAGCTTTACAATTGCTTCACTGCTCCTCTGTGGTTTTTAGCCTTGTGGCATTACTGGACACCACTACCAGCACGAGCAGCACTTTAATAATGAAAGTTGCGCCATTTTGAAGAACATTCTTGAACATTTCCAAAATGGAAACCTAATTTCAGCTTAAGCACAAACACAAGTGCAAGTGCAAGTGGAAAGTATTTTAATTTAAAATTCGTGCTGGACTACTACGTGCCGGCTGTTCATCTGGTCAACTGAAGCTGCAACTTGTGACGCATTTTAAATAGGTAGATAGATAAATGCAGCAGCTGCTCCAAATTCTAGCTACTTAAGCTAAAATGCGACAAAGGAGCCGAAGCTAAAATTCTAAATTCTAAATTCTAAAGCAAAAAGCAGTCTATTATATGATTTAAATGGAAATTTATTTGGGTTAAAAATGTGCATTAACTAAAGGAATAATAAGCATTATTTATGCATATTATAAAATAAAATATATATTCCCGTACTGAAGCATAATTTAAAGGTATCTAACCCCCCTTTTTATGCCAATTATAAAGCATAAAAGGACTCACAGAAGATCTGCTTTGCATTCACTTCAAATGAAAACTCTGATTTAATTTTCTTCTTTTGCATCATTCTATAAAGAGATAGAAAACATCCTTCTATATATACTGTTAGTCCATCCTTTACATTAGCATAATGCAATCAATTTTATACATATCAAATGTATAAAACAATATCCTTTAAGGAATATAATTTGTATGTATTATTTTAATTTATATTTTATAAGCATTTGCTTAAAATTTATGCTGCAATTTGATATTTTATGCATTTTTACAGTAGTGTTAAAATAAACTAGTATCCTTTGGTTGCACCTAAGCTGTGTCGGTCAGTTGCATCTCCATCTAAGTTTAAATAGACCACAATGACCAGCACGAGTCTAGGATGGAGTTGCTCAAGAATCATTGCGGTTCTGCACGTAAATGGTAACCGATTTAAATATTTAATGCGTGTAGGTTGCAGCTTGCAACTTGCAACTTGCAGGATGTTAGCCTGCCGGCTGTCCATTGTCGGTTGTCGGTTGTCGGTTGCAGGTGCAACACCTTGTTGTAGCTGCTGCTGCAGAATCTTTTGCCATTTCAACATTTTATGGTGGCACACATTTGTACAGTTTTCTGTGGCTACCAAATGGAAATTTCAAGCCTATTACATAAATGTTTAAGTGAGCAAATAGTTGGCAAACAAAACTGTTTTTGTTGCATGCAACTAAGTCTCTCGTTTATTCATACGTGTTAGTATTCGTTTGTATGTGTATCTGTGTATGGATAGTGTCCACTCTTGTCCAATTCCCAGGCACATTGTACGCAGCTGTACACACATTTTACTCAAGGGATTGCCAGCGTGAGAATAGAAAACTAACGGTAAAATTAAAGTGCCTGTGGGCTGAGAATGGGTATAAGATTCGGTAGAGTCGGTAGCCACAATCAACCGGCCATGGTCTAAAACGAAATGGGGCCAGTTGAAAAGTGCAATTGGCATAGTACGAGCCAAAATAGAAGTAGATAAAAGACTAAAGTAGTAGTAAATGGTATGGCAAGGGGGCGTGTGGGAGGTTGGGGTGTGCGGTAAAGTTGTAGAAAAGACAACTCTGGTAATTTGTTCTGAGCGGCTTTTGTTTTGTGCGCCTTTTTCGTTGCTGGCCAAGTTAGTGCCGGACGGAACGAATTGACAAAGGATGACGACGGACAATTTCTAGCCTGACAACGGACGCTGATTAAGTGAATGTATATGTGGATATATATATATATATATATATATATGGGTGCCAAAAGGCGCTTAGCATCCTTTTTCTTAAGCTTTCACTTTTCAATTGACCTTCTCTGACATTTTGCGCAATACCCGAAATTTATCACTTAATAAATTCTATTTTTCCCCTCATCTTGTTTTGTTTTCTTTATTTCTAATGCTGATTGGAATGGTGAAAAAGTAGTGACAAAGAATAGATTGACAATGTGATTTGCGGGTTCCCTAAATTAAAGCTGTCAGACTTAAAGGATATACAAAAAAAAGGACTCTCTATGATTATACTTTTTTCGTATTCTATATCCTAACTTTCTCTGAGTTTCTCAGCATTTGAAGGCATAACTAAGTACATAAATTCTTAATCATATAAGGATGTAGACATCACAGTTGATCTAGTCTTAAATCTTCTTAATTAGTTCAGCTTCCATTTAATTAGTTGAAGCTGAATGTTGCATAAAAGAAAATGAGAGTATAAAACGGATTTTTATATAAATTTTAGGGCATATTTTGTTTAGAGCTCAAAAGAATTTTATTTGCTTATAATATATATTTATGAATTAAAGTTAATAAATTTGTAATATAAAGTAATATTTTGCCTGTTAAATCAAATTGATTTCGATTTATATATGGACTGCAGATTTATGATGCATTAGAAGAGAGTGAGAAAGAAGGGGGGGGGGGGGGAAATTCAAGAATTTTATTGAATTCTCATTGATCTGCATAAAAAGTGAAGTGTGTTTTGTGCTTTAGCTTTTTGTTAAATTGTAACAGTAAATGTCATAAAAAAGGGATACACAAATCCTGTATTAACGTTTTTTACGCACTTCACTCTGCCGTTCATTGGGGCTTCAAAGTGTCTTAAAAGCCAAACAGCCAAAGAGCCAAGCAGCCAAAGAGCCAAGCAGCCAAGTTACCAAGTTACCAAGCAGCTATACACTGGCATTTGGCTGGCAAATCCTTTCGTGCAGACGTAAACGTTTTGCAAAATTTATGTAAAAGATTTACGCATAAAATTGCGCGTCATTGAAGTTCAAATGCGGCGATTCAGATTTGTGATGCGATGTGGCAAAGTGGGTTTAAGTATAGAGTATGGAGGGAGAAGTTTGGGGTAAGAGGTATAGTATGGTAGAGCGTCGACATCATCAATACACTTCAACCATTAAGTGTGGCAGCAACGAAAGCAAAAAGTCACTCAAGTTCGACAGGACTCTGTGAACTAACAGAGAGCTATTGCCAGATATGTTGTCGCTGAACGTTGCGAATACGCCATGTGCGCCAGTACAAACTTAAGCATGGCTATTACAGCAAATTGAATAATATTCGGCATGTATGGGCGCGAGCACCCTACAGTTATATCTGATATCTGTTCGTTTGTATATATATATATATATATATATATGTATGTTTGCTTTATTTTATGCATTTGTTTGTTTGACTTTGAAGTAAATACGAGAAAGCGACACAATTTTTTTTGTCTGTTTTTCTTTTTTCTCTTGTTATTCTCTTTTTTTTCCCCCAAAACTTATTTTGAACGTTTTATCAGTAAACGCACAGACATAGTCCTACTGTGGGGCTTCTTCGCGCTTGAGACGCAAGTCGCCTAAATCTCAGCGATATATTTTACATCATTATAGCTGCCGGCAGCGTTTGCTTCACATTGTTGGTGCTGCTATGTGCTTTATGTGTTGTGACGCTTTCGCGCGATTTTATGACTCTTCCCCCACCTTACATCTTTTCCAAAAAAAAAAAATCAAACCAAGCCAAACCAAAACGCATCCCTATCAAGTAAAGCTATTGAAACAGATTTCGCTGACTTCGCTTACTTTCCCTCTTATTTAAGCGTAAAAGAGACGCCCGTCCCCTTATTCCTTGTTCAATGAAAATCATTTTTCGATATGTTATTTCTCCTACACATGTAACAGTCTGTGTGTATTTGCGATTCTGGGTATATGTGTGTGTAAGTATATTTGGTATTGGTTTACCTTGATTCCTCCATGCCAGGCGACACTTTTAGCATCATTATCTGCACAGCATCGAAAGCTCAAGCACTTTGAGATATGCGCCTGGCAGACGCTCAAAAAACATAAAAAAAAGAACAACAAATAAATGGCAGCGGAAACACATGCACACACACACACACACCCACTCACACTCACACTCACACACGCATACATAAATACATAAATTCAAGTATGCTACAAAGATACACGTGCCGCGGGCTTCATACACACACATACAATCCCTCACTCTCTGCAGCATAAATAAAAGCCATTTTCATTCTAATTGCGTCTATTGAAATTAACATTCTTATGGCTACAGACATTCTAAGAATTTTATATAAAGAAAATAATACCAACTAGCTAGAAATTTACTTAAGAATAAAAGAATATATACATATATATATGTGTTTTTTCTTACTAAAGAAAAGTTTAACTTAAAGATACTTATATCTTAAATATAAGAAAAAGAAAACTTTAAAGGTAAAAATTTTGAATTTGAAATTCAAGTAAAAACTTTTTGAAGTGTGTTTTAAGTTGTATATAAAGTATATAGAAAAGTGCTATAAATATATATATATATATATATATAAATGTATATATATAAAGAAAATGTTAATACAGAAAACTTTTCACTTTTTACAAGTTTGATCGCAGTTTCTCTCAGTGTTGTGTATGGAATAATTTAAAGCAACTTCTTTACATTTGTATAATTTATAAGCTTCAATAGATATGTTTAACACTCGTTATTTGACAGTTTCAGTGTCTAATGATCAATAATTGGACTGATTTGGTGGTCAAAACAATCGCAACACCATCTTAATTTGGATAAGTGCAGTGTTTACAGCTGCAATGATATCTATGCGAGTAATTCACACAAACACACACACACACACAACTCAGACACTAAACCGATGGGCGATATTATTGGTTGTTGAATGTTAACATAAACTGTTCGTAATGTAGGTATAGCTGTAGATGTGTGGGTGTGCTTAACACACCATTGAACTGTTACGCAACAATAACAACAACATCTAGAACAACAAGAGCAACAACAGCATATGTCCAGCGGTAGCCCCCAGCCGACAAATCCCATTTGATGTTCACTCAGCAGAAAGGCAATGCCAATGAAGCATGCAAAAGGTATTTCTGTTTTCGTTGCCGGTTTCTCTTAGCCGAGATTTTAGCTTTGTAACTCAAAATCGACAACAGCCGCAACAGCAGCAACAAGGAGCAAATGTGCAAACATCATGGATAAAAATAAAAATAAAAAAAATAAAACCTAGCATACATACAAAAATATAAGGATAAAGAAGGGCAAAAGAATACTGAATACTCAAGGCACAAAGACAAAGGCAAAAAAAAAAAAAAACAAACTGTTGATAAAATAAAGCAGAAGCAGTAAAGGAAACTTTTGCGCTACGAATTTCGTATTCTTTTGCCATTTTTATTGAACTTAAATACATTGTGCAACAACCAAAATGTGGCGCATAAATTCTTTTTATTTAACTTGTACTTTTGGGCCATTGCGGCTACGGATGCAGTCATGTCCGCGTTTCCGCCCCTTTTATTTGTAAATACGCGTAAGCAGCTGCCAAGCTAAAGGAGCCATTGGATCAGGAAGCGCTGAAGCTGATGCCATTGTACAATTCACAATTCACATTGAACATAGTACATTGTACATTGTATTTTGTATGTTGTATGTTGTATATTGTATGTTGTCCATTGGGTCATAAAATAGCTTCCGGTTATGCTTGAAGTGAGATTAACTTGTCGTTTGCAATTTCTCTTTGATTTGTTCCCCAAAAAAGGACGCAGCTAGGCAAAAGACAAGAGTTGGGTGTAATGGTCGTATAGTTGTGTATTCGTATCGTCCTAAGGTTGAGTTTGTTTTCTTGTTACGACACACCCTGTTGCTTGTCATCGCTTTCACTTTCATCTTGATTTCTATACCCTATACACATACATATATAACTGTAGCTAAGAGAATACTATCCTTTTTATTCTAGCTGGTTTACTGAATGATGCAAATGTTTCTAATAGAACTAATAGGAGATAAAGTTCTCCTTAGTATAGTATTACCTTAGTCATTAGACAATGTTTTTCAAAAGAAAATTGCATGGAAAACTTTTACTTAGGGTATATTTTTGACTCAGCATTACATGTAGCTGTGTAGAAGTACCCATGTAATTGTTGTTTTTTCTTGTTTTCCACAATTTTTACAAATTGATTTACAACGATTCATTTTACGAGCAGCTGTTTCGAAACCCATAGACCGAGCTGACCAAATACCTTGGGGAGCGCCTGGGGAGTTACAATACCAGCGTATAGTCTCAGGTGTGAGTTTTATTTGTTCTAAAATTGTTTTGTGTTTTTTTCTTTTTTGTTTTTTTGCTTTGTTTTGTTTTGATGCCTTACCCGCAACAAAGTCAAGCCCCATGCATTGTGCGGGTTTGTCCTTTTCTCCGTTTGCCATCTACTAATTTAGTTTTATGCGGGCCATAGAAGTGCGCTATATTTTCACTTTCCTATGGCAACCTAAAATCTGGCACAGTCAGGCCTCCTTTCCACTATACAATTAACCTACGCAATCAAAATGCAAGATGAAAGCTTTCCAAAAACAATTGAGAACAGCCGCCATGTTGACGAAATGGACGCCGCAAGGCTGCAAAGCCAGGAAATGCGTTTCAATTTCGTTGCATGCCATACACTGACAGACGTTATTTGTTTGTTTGTTTGTTTGTTTGTTGTTTGTTGTTGTTATTGTTTGCTTACACTTTTATATGGTTTTTGCTTTTAAATGCCCGCTTTAAATGGCAGCGTGTCACTTTATATTCCTTTACCCACACACACACACACATGCACATCTTTTAAGCACTTATTAGATGCCTAAAACGTCAGAAAAGGTGCTAAATTTGTATAATATTATATAGAGCTAAACTGAGCAATCTATGAAAATCTTATATATTTTTTACAACATCTGGTTTAATTAAGAATTATTTTTAAAATATATAAGAAAATTTCGAACGCGGTGATTACTCAAGAATAGGCCATTATGATTACAAATGATGATTCTGAAAATGAACATGGGGAAATGAATAAGGAGGAGTCATCTGAAAGTGAATCTGAAAACAACTATTATATATGTGTGGTGTGCATGCGGACAGCACGTTCACCTCGTGTTACCTTTTGTGGTCATCTGTTTTGTGCTGCATGTATATCTCAATGGATACGAGCACAGGGTGTTGCTACTGTTAAATGCCCTTACTGCCAATCGCGTATTAGTGACTATACAGTGATTGCTATTAATCAACATAAGAATCCCTACGTTGAGTGCATGCCAATTGCCTATCATCGTAACTATTCTGATTTTGTTATCGATGATGTTGATTTACCTGATACTGGAATGTTTTTAAATGGCTATGCAAAACGTCCACCGGAGCTTATGCCACGCCTGAAACCGCTTGCAGCTAATCTGCTACTGGAATTACCAAATGGTCCCATTCGCAGATGCTTGTTTGATGTTTCACTGCTGCAACGTGCAATAATGTTGATCATCATGTATGTTTTGTTTATTCAATGCTTATCTTCATATAATCATGAAGTATAAAACTAAGTACACTATTATATATGATCTTTGGGCCATCACACGAATCAATGAATTAAAATTGTACTCAAAAGTTATCTAAACGAAGTTTGTTTATATCCAATAGAAGCTTAATTATCAAATAATATGCTGAACTAATTGGTTTAAACTGAAACTGTAGAAAATTATTATACAACATTTAATATAAGAGCTGTAACTTTAGTATAAAAGTATATTTAGTGCAGTTATCATGACTGTATCGAAATTATTATGGTGTAAGCTTCTAAAGAAATATAAAATATTCTCTTTTTTAGTTAATTATAAGTACTTTTTTTTTAGTTTTATTTCTTTGTATACTTAAATGCTTTACATGCACTCAAGATCCTATTAGTGATCTTGATAATGCTATTGAAATAACTACTGCAAAATATGTGCATCATCCTTTTCCTGACCGAAGGACCGCCCAGCTCAACTCTGAACCAATCGATCAATTTTCAAATAAAATAACTGCTCCATCATTGGAATTTAAGTCGGAAAGTTATTGCTGTTTTTGGGTGTATTTAAATCATCCAGTTATATCGGATCAATGGGAAAATCGTAAGGAATATCCATTTGATTTCCTGTTCAATGGTAAATATATAAAGAATTATCATAACGTATCAATAAATGATTTGGAATAAATTTATAAGCTGTGTTTAGCTTAATTGAGCCTACGGCACGTAGTTTTTTGCCTACACATGGAATTATAATTAACTTTGTCTGGCCAGAGCCTTGGCCCAAACTTGTCTTAGACTTACAGTTGCTGCAGTACACTGAACTGCGCACTGTATGCTTTTTGTGCCTGAAATCCTGACAGCACATAATGGATTTGACACATTATAATCAGGTTTGCATAGCGTCAAGTGCTTGGCAGGAGGTCCTTTTTAGGGGTCCCAATCCACAGGAGGCCCATAATGGCAGCTGACGACAAACCAGCATTGGGCATTGTAGATGGATGTGTTGGGTGTTGGGTGTTGGGTAAGAAGTGGAAGCTGTAGATGGAAAGATGATAGCTGAGAGCCGATGGCGTTTTGCAAAGATGCAGACATCAAACTTGGACTTTTGCTTATTTGGTCACTAAGCGTACAAGTTGCTTAACATTGTTGTAGTTGTATGTTTTTCTTGTTATACTTGGTCTTCCTATTGTTGTTGTTATTGTTGTTGTTGTTTGTGATGATGTTGATGTTGTTCTTGTTCATGCTGTTGGCTTGAAGTTCATCATCAGTGCTGAGGATGCTTTACTGATAAGTAGAAGCAAGAGGCTCATGTCTGGGCATTTACTTAGTTAATTAAATTCAACTTGTTCAGGGGAAGTTTAATGCTACAGGGCGCTCAAAGCAAATTTCACGTGTGGTCCTTGACAGGATAAGCGGAAGAAGAGAAGCTGAATACGGCAGCTTGTGAATTGGACTTTCCGTCTGTTGGCAATCACTTGGTCAGCTTTGCGACAAAAGTTTGCACAACTTTATTTGTTCATATCATAGATAAATATCCAAGTAGAAAATCTGTTTGTTTTTAATCTTGCAGTTTTCTTACTTTATTTTATCTTTAAGTAGTTGTTGTTGGTTATTAAGTAAGAGATATACTGCATTTTAATGCATATTGCATAGTTTTCTGTGAAAATTTTACTCAACTATTTCATTAACTCATAATAAACCTGTGGCATATATTTGGGCAAGCTAAATTCAAATCATTTAATTAAATTTTACAATAGTAATTATAGTTTTTTATATGTGAAATTTTTCAACTGTAAAAACTCTTATCATTAATTTCTTATCATACTGCTAGCATAGACACCAACCAACATCTACACGATGTTCTTTATTTGGACAACTATCGATATTTATCGTAAATATCGCTAACAGCTGTTTCTCGATCGAACAGCTGTTGCATATTTTGTTTTGCGCGGGAATTATGCCTATTGTGTTTTAATTTTGTTTGCTGTAACGCATTGTGAAATAATTAAAATTATTTAATTTATTTTAAGTAAATAAAGTTTCTGTGTGGTGTATATAATGTCTGTGTTATTGGCGGACATTGATGCTACGTGCGCAGCGCTAGGTGTGAGCGATGGAAATCGTTACCAAGCGGAACCCGATGCAGCCGAGGGCCTGAAAGTAAGATTGTAGTATAAACTTACTATGAATAGACAATTTAATGATTTCTTTGTGTTTTAGCATTTGATTTGGATTTTACGTCGAGATCTGGACAATCATGAGTATCGTCGTCATTTGGGACGTGCTAAAGTGTTGCAAACAGATTTGGTGTATATGTTGCCTGACTATGTGCAACATGAGGAACTATCAGATTTGCTTATACGTCTGCTGGTTATATTGACTAATCCAACACTATTACTCTTTCGCGATGGACCACCCAATGATAATCATGGACGCAAGGTGTTTCTTGAACTGATTGATATATTGCAGGGCTATAAGTCTGCCTTTACCAAGGATAAAATCTGGACAGCATTGTTTGAAAAACTTAAACAAGCTCTGGAAATCGTAAGTGGCCAAAAATATCTTAATCTGCTATAGTGTTAATAACCACTAGAACTGATGTTTGGGTTGAATGATTCGCTGCTGCAGCCTGCATAATTTACTTTATCTTAGTCATGTCTTATTGCTCGTATGAGCCAAGGCAAACAAAAAAATATATAAAATCGAATCGTCTTATGTCAAATGGTCTAAGTGGATCCCTTAGGCTCTTTCCCTTTACAATGACTGTTAATTAGGGCTGGTTTTATGGACGGGCCAAGCTGAAACCAAGGCAATTATCGGCCTGGCATTTGCACAACTATTTTTGTAATCTTTATAGCCTTTACAAGTATTAATGTGGCAGAGACCGCGTAAAAGTTTTAATGGCTCTCGTGCAGCTGCCAGCAGACAAGTTGGAAAATGTTTTTCACATTTTCCTTTGCCATTGGGTCTTTGTTTTGGTCCTTGATGCTGATGCTGATGCTATGGCTGATGCTACGGCTGATGTTGGACTGACTCTTTGGTTTGTGCTCCTATCCTTTTGTGCACTTCATAACTAATTTGAACTTCATTTACTATCTATACAACGTATCTAAAGCCAAGCAGAATCTACCATTTTATCCTTTTTTTTCCCCTTTTTACTAACCCTTAAAATTTTATCTTAAAAAAAAGCACAAAAAAAAAGGAATTTAAAATTCACCACCTAAGCCCTTAGATAATGCCTTTGATGTTGATGCATTCCTTGTGCCATCAAACGTGTCTGTAATACCAAGTGCTTAAGAAAGAATTTAATTTTCTAAAAATCACATGAAATCAAATTGATGCTAGAAACTTTTTAGCTTTTCTACAACAAAAACCGCAACAAGTCGATTTAATAAACACCCTAAAAAATAAAAGGAAAAGGGAGAAAAAAGTGCCAGAAGTCACCTTCGAATCAAACGCGTCACCAGCAAAAGAAAAAAATCTGTGGTTTTCCTAGGCATTGTCAACATGGCCAATGTCACACAGCAACAGCAAATCTGTGTGTGTGTTCAGGCCAAAAACCACAATAGCAAAACATACCAAAAAAAAAAAAAACAAAAAAAAAAACGAGAAGAAAGTATTCCAAGAACAACAATAACAACCACAACAAGAGGAATGGGTGGATACACAATTTGTAACATTTTCTGTGGGTGACTTACTGAGAATGAAATGTTTTCAATTGCTAAATTGTAACTGAAAGAAATGAATACAAAATAGAAAGGAAGAAAGAAAAAAAAATAACAACTCACAAATTTTGCCCAGAGGCTGAAAATCAAGTCATATGAACAGCTGGGGAAAATTTTACGGCACCAGGAAACCAAATAGGAATATCATTTCATTCTCACGTTTCATTTCAGTCGAAAATACAACAAAACGTTGAGTTGCTTTAAATACAATTTGTACAGAAAAAAATGTTCAAGTAACTTTTGATTTTGAACAGTAAATTGGATTTATGACTGTATAAGTTTTCTATATTTAAAAGTAAATACTTGACTTGAAGTAGTTAACAACATTAAATAACAGATTTATTATTAAATTTATGCGATTCGTTTGAACGAAATACAATGGGCTCTGTTAATATCTATCGCTGTTAACTTTTAGCTTAACATAGAACTCATCTCTGTTAACATTGTTTGTACAGTATATACCGGTTAAATACAAAACCTAAAATGCAGAATATTTTTTTGCATATATTCGATATTTCCTTATAAGCAATCATGAGTTATATGTAAAAACGTAATATTTAAATGATTATTATAAAATAAACCACAGGTTTAGAAGTTTACTTAAATTTATATTTTATGCTATTGGTCAGCTATAAATAAAATAAAAAATAACATAATTTTGCATTTATTTAAATAATATTTGTGATTAAACTGTGCATCTTATAACTAATATATACTGTATAGCTTTTAAGCAAGTTATTTATTTTTGTTTCTGTGTTAATTTTTGATACCAAACGTTAGTACTGATCCTTCCGACCCCAGAAAAGTATAAAATGTTATAGTCGGTGAAGTATTTCATCTTATAACCGATATATACTGTACTAAGCTTTGGCGCTGTTAATGCAAATTTATTAGAAAATTTCTATATTAATATTCGTATTGCGTTTTTCTACGTTTTATTTAAAAAAAAAATTAAAATGTGTTTAACAAACTGTAAACTATAAAGTAAATAGAGTTATTTTTTTAGTTGAGTTTTATTTGTTTAATAAAATAATATATTCAATTCAATTAATAATAATTTCTTTGAATTTGTCTTTCCATATGTGAAAGATTTGATCATTTTGTTAGTTAATATGCAATTTTATCTTTGATTCTAAAATCAATGTGATTTTTATTAATTGATTTTATCAAATGCAAATATACATAGAATATATTAAATATTTATGTAATATTTAATTTAAAGGTTCTATCTTAAAAGAAACACAATTTCTATATAAAACTTAATGTGAAACTAAACCTCAGTCGCTGTTAATTTTATTGTGTATATTTTTTCTAGAACATTTGCTTCCACTTATAATTATATTACACGTATCATATATAAAAAACTAGAAGTAAATTACACACATCATTAGAAGCTTTTTTCTAAATAAAACCTGCAGTTATTTTTACTTTTTTAAAAAGCAAATATAATAGTAGAAAGATAAAACGTGGTTACCGTTTTTTTATTGGCGTGTTATAAATCTATTTTCTTTTCATTTTCATAGTCTGCTGTTATTCAAGTCAGACAAGTAATTAGTTTTTGAAATATATTGTTGTATATATATATATATACTTTTTTTTTGTAATTGAATAAAATCCAAATAGGGTTAAGCTTCCTTGCCATATGGTAGCTCAGGTCGCTTATCAACTTTCATTGGCAATTATCGACGTTGAATGGAAAAAAATCTAGCAGCTGAAAGAATGATGTTGATGCTGTAATCGTGGCTGCAACAAGGCCATACACGCGCATCGTATACTGCCCTACACACACACATACATATATATATATATATAAATACATACACACACATATATAGTTGGTTTTACTGAGCGAAATAAATTCATTTAAAGCCGATTGAATCGACATTCATAACACTCCGGGGAGCAATTCCAAAGGATTTTCATGGTGCTCTAGCACTGAGAGTACAGAAGAGAAGTGAGAGAGAGAGAGAGAGAGTCGCCAGAGGATTTCTTTAGATTTTTATTTTTTAGCGTACAATTTTTGTTTTTTTTTTTTTTGGTAGCTTAAATGCTATGCGATTTCTATATAGATGCTTTCTATGCTCAGCAGCTTCTGATACTGTTTATGTTATTGTTGTTGTTGTTGTGGCTGTAGTTGCCCGTTGTTAATGAATGTGTGGGGAGGATTGGAGCATCGATGCCTTTGGCTGTTGGCTGACTTTTTATGCTTTACTTCCTTATTTGCGTGGATCCGACTTACAAGCTTTGATGTATGCGCGGGGAGCAGCCAAGTGGACAGCCAGGGGGCAACTGGCGGTAGGTGCGAGTACTTTTGGTTTTCATTGGTGTGAGAAGGTTCCTCCAGATTTTGTTGTTGCGTGGGGTAACCAAAAGCGGAAGTCATTATTAACTTTGCTTTTGAGTAGGATGTTAGGTCGGTTCTTCTTCCTTTGCTACTGTTTTTTTTGGGATATACATACATATAAATTCTTTTTTCTTTTTGCTCGTCCTTTGCTTGCTTTTGGTGGGTGTCCACGTTCAGCATAGAAGGACTCAGTGTTGTAGTCAAAGTCACAGCTGGCTTGTAGGCACAAAAGCCGCATTAGTTGTATTTATTTGTAAGCCAGCAGCAGTAACTGCTTCTTGTGCCTCTTCTGCTATTGAGGCTGTACGTCGCTGGGACCAACGTAAATTGATTTCAACTTGACTTTGTTGTGGTGGAGGCGTTTGCCTGTTCATCTGTTCGGTACTGTTGAACTGTTCCCATGAAATGGTTGGGTCTTTTAGCTTGGCTTGGGCAGGCTTCTGTTTTACAGTCGAGCTACATAAATTTGCAATTTAATTTAATTTCATTTCATTTGATTATTTTAACTTGACTCGCGGGATTTGCCGCTTGGATTTTTACACTGGGATTTGCCGCAAGACATTTTATTATTTTGACTTTTAATGTCCTCCAATCTCTTACCAGGCATTTGCCATACGCAGCGAGGAACAGAATCTACTGATTGAGCGTATACTTGTGCTGGTGCGAAATGTGTTACAAGTGCCAGCCAATCCTGAGGCAGAATGTCGGGCGGACAATGATGCCAGTCTGCATGATCAGGTCATATGGGCATTGCATCAAACAGGCATGCTGGATCTGGTGCTATTTATTGTCTCTTCCCCAGATGAGGAGCAATTTCATCTGCATGGCTTGGAAATCATTTGCCTATTATTTCGTGAACAGGTAAGGAGTTCTAGTAACTTCAATTATCCTTGATAATTACAAATCTCTTATCAATTACAGAGCGCCGAGTCCCTGGCAGATGCCTCTCTGCAGCGTAGTCTTAGCGAGAAACAGCGCGATCAACAGGAACTCTTGGCTGCACGTCGTCGTCAGCATGCCATGCGCCAGGCACGTCCTCCACCTGGACGTCATTCACGTTTTGGTGGCACCTATGTTATACGCAATATGAAATCTGTCTCGGATCGTGACATCATTTGCCATCAGCCGCTACAACGCGTCTCGGCCATTGATTTCGATCGTGAAAAACAGGCACAAAAACGTTCCCATCGCCATATCAAGGAAGAGGCACAGGTGACTCGTCGTAGTGCTTTTACCGTTAGGTAAGCAATACATACTCTCATATGAACATATAAATATTACTATATCTGGGGATTGCTATATTGCCATATATATTTGTCTGTGGCAACTTCCTGCACTTTAGTTGCTATCTATTGTACGGCTGTGGTGGCTGCCATTAGCATCGGAATTGTTATGGTTCGGCTGCCAGGCCACATTCCGGTCATTGATTTTCGATTTTACGCTGCAACTGAACCGAGCGAGCGTATAAAATAATATTCAATAATAAATGAAGGCATTTCCTTTTAGACTATACACCCTGCAGCATGCCACCAAATCCTCTGCTGACTTTTACTTGCGTTACTTTTTTTCTTTCCTTTTCGTATGGCAACAGCCAAACGATATTGGTTTGCCTGTTCTATATAGTGTTTGGCCTTGTGTGTTACCACTTTTGGGTGGTTTTGGCTGGCTGAGCGGGCTAAGCGAAACAAAGACGTGGCCATTTTCAAGGCGCCGGTTAGGCAACATCTTTGCTGTCGCCGCACTCCCTAATGGCCACCAGGTGCAGCTATTTTATGATTTTCTGCTAACCAACAAACTACTTAAAGGATACGCTGGCAACGTTGCCAGGATAACAGACTTTTTGCTTCGGCAAGCAAAATGCACTCTACTAATACCCTAACTCAATTGAGTTGCAATACTTAGACAACATTTTTAGGTTTACAATTAGAGAAGAAACTGGTAAAAAAATTATGCAGAATTGGCAACAGAAAATGGCCATAAAATTTAAATTTAAAAATAGAAAACTTTTCATTAAATATCCCTTAATAATTATTTAATTAATTATTAGTTAAACCTGTTGATTATATATGTGGAAAGAGCATCTGAAGTTCTTCTTTATTTGTTAATAATGTCTGTTAGTTGTTGCTGTTGCTGTTGTTGTTGTTGTTGCAATTTGTCGGTCAACAGCCATAAAAACCTTTTGCAAAAGATAAAAGTACAGCAATGGCAATGTAATCTTTGTGGCGCCACCAGCAACAAACAAAATTCTCCAACGTCACAATTCAAGTAATCCTCTGACCTGCCCTGATGCAAGTGTGCAACCAATTTGCTATGTGGGCCAACATTTTAGCTTGTTAGCCAGCCAGCTGACTTTTGGTAGCTGCTAGCTAGTAGCTGGCCTGGTTTATGGCCAATTCGTTGTGAAAAAAAAAAACAACAAAAATCT
This sequence comes from Zygothrica quintamaculata, assembly GCA_037044455.1. NCBI lineage: Eukaryota > Metazoa > Arthropoda > Insecta > Diptera > Drosophilidae > Zygothrica > Zygothrica quintamaculata. The sequence continues at coordinate 238,704 of JBAMBS010001126.1, read as the reverse complement.
ACCCAAATCTGTTGCCAACCATAAATATTTCAAGCCCAGGACTGTGATTAGACAAGTCGCTCGCCTAACGCCCCATCAATAAGCGTCCATAAAACGCAACCACAAAAAAATAAAAAAAAAGAGAATTGGCAATATACTCGCACTTCCTTGACGTTGCCAACTAGTGGCAAGAGATATGCATAGGAGCACGTATTTGGTCCCTAACAGCAGCCAAAGTTTATCAATGTCACGTGTCGGGCAACGACATACAACAATTTGTTGCCGTTCAACGCGTACGAGTATTGCTGCTGCTGCTGCAAGTTGCAATAAGCCGCTAGGCGGCTTAAATTTTCTTTTTCTCCCTTTCCCTTTGTACAATTTCAATTTTTTTTTTGTTTCACTTGTTTTGCAGTCTTCTCCCCCTTCTTTTTATATTCCTCTTTTTTATTTTTTTTTCCTTACTTTTTGCTCTGGCAAACTTTGGCATAAATTAATCTGTGTCGGCATCGATGCGTTGGATTTGTATGTTTGGCTTGTGGTCGGATCGGGTTTTGGCTTGCTGGAACGCTGAAATGCAGAGATTGGTTGGGTTTCATGCGAACGATGCTGGATGCTGGATGCATCTTTTAGTCTGCTTTACTCAAATAAATTGGCCAGAGCAAATTTATTGCATAAACGCTGCCAAATGCCGTTGCATACGGCCGCATTTCTTATATATATCTACCACTACTACATACACACACACACATATAATAATATATATGTGTGTATATGTATGTTTATATGAGTGTAAGTGATGGTGGGGTAACTGGCTTTCAATCAATATTATTGTGGTATAACCATTTTTCATTCACTGTACAACGTTGCGTCGCTTCCATTGCAGATTGTGCCTGCGCGAATATTGCATTGAGGTGCTGCGTTCAGCTTACAATACGCTGGTGAGGCAGGTGAGGCGTGTACTGGAGCGCAATGCTGGTTCCTCGAGTCACGATGACTCCTATCTATTGTGGGCCATACGATTTTTCATGGAGTTCAATCGTTTGAGTGGTCTACAATTGCAGTTAGTCAGGTGAGTAAAGCTATGTGTCTAAGGATAACGATATAACAGTATATATGTGTCTCTGTGTGTGTTTGAGTGTGTGTTTTATTGTCAACTTTAACTTTTGTAAGTATGTACCATACACACACACACACACACACACACACACACATACTTTTTGGTTGAGTAAAACGTTCAAATTAATTGCCAATGGTTTTGATAATGTCCATAACCCAATCCAAAGAGAAGGAGAGTAGTAAAGATAACTGTAAGGATAGGGCAAGGACTTGACTAGTCTTAAAACAAAATTGACGTTGATGGACGAGCTACTCGTACCACTAGTGGCTAATGAATAGTGGCTGACCAAGTGGATGATGCTAGCTACTACGTGTCAGCAAATATGCAAATCGTTCAGACTCAACTCTCACGGGACTTTTAATCAAATTACTTTAACCAGAAAATAGAACACAAATGGTTTGCCATTTTTGTTCTCGTACTCAATTTAAGATTTAAAAATAAAAAATAAAAAATATACTAAAAATTTAATCAAAGTTTTCTTTTTTTGCACTCTCAAGTTGATCCATAAAGCAAGAGAGAAACAATTTCAACAGACTTCAAGTCAACGATTGATTCAATGATAGAACTCAAAACGAATTGCCAAAATCACTGGCAAACACTTGTAGTGGTTTCTATTACCAAAGTTTCATGACCTTATTCAACATTACAACTAAAAAAGGAAAGAAAGAAAGGAAAATGAAAATAGAAATAGCAAGAAAAGAGAAGAAAATTTGTATACACTTAGAGTGTGTGTGTGTGTGTGCATGCTGCAAATAAACTTTGTGTTTTCTGACACAATTCCCATTTGCCATTGGCCATTCGCACTTCTTTGGTCCTTATTGCTGGACAAGACTACAAAATGTACCAGCTGCTTTGCCAATAGAATATGTGACATGACAGTGGCCCCAAAACAATTTTGTATATCATTCTATTGTGGGTTACTTTAGAGACGCACGCCCTGTTTTATTGCATTAGCTTTTCAAAGGATACCAACAGGACAACAACAAGTAGAAGAAGTAGAAGAAAAATACATGCACAAATCAAAGTCATGACGCCAATCGTTGACCTATGTCACTTTATAACTACATGGGTGTATATACACACACACACTTATATATGCTAGTTGATGCTATTTTCTTGACTATAATAAATATTGTCCAATATTCTTGGCTTAAATGTTGGTTGACAATTCAAGCATTTCGCTGGTCACTTCTTGTTTTGGCCCTCATTCTTTTAGCTGTTGTTATTTTAGCATGTTTTATTGTTTCGTAGAATGCTGTTAATAAAATTTTTAGCTGCTGTCACTGTCTGTCCTAACTTCACTTTCTCTCTCTCCCTTGCTCTCTATCTCTTGCTCCTGTTGCTCTCTTACTCTATGTATTCATTTTTGTCTTTCTTCGTTATGCTGTGTGGTGGGAAATTTCTTTAAAATTGTTTTGGTTACTTTCAAATTAGTTTCTGAATGACAACAATGAAGCTTTGCAAAAATGTTGTCATTCCGTTCCAGCAAAGTTTTTACAGGCAAAGGCACTCCCCTCACCGCCCCCCCCCCTCTCTGTTTCACCCACTATTTTCCCTCAAGGCAGCAGAGTGGGAGGAACAAAAAAAAAAAATTGAAAAAAAGAAACTCCAAACACTATTCAAAGTTTCTGACTAGAGCTGCTGCTACTGCTGTTTTTCATTTTTACCATTCTTTTACACTGCCTTTTATCATGCCTTTTTGTCGCACTTTCAAGCCACACTCCCACTCCCCTTCCAACTCTCTTTATCTATGTATGTATGTTGTAATAGTATGTATGTTTGTATATGTATATGCATGTATGTATGTACTGGCCGAGGATAAAACTTTCTGTTTATTTCCGCAAATGCAATTTGCTGCTGCCCGCACTGCCCGCTGCCCACTGTCTCCTTTCTAGAACTTTCTTTATCGTCTGCCATTTTCTACTGATTTTGCACTATATAAAGCATGGCATTGCTATAATGTATGACCGTAAAGGACAGCAAAACTTGCCTCAAAAAGAAACTACAAAATAAAGCAAAAAAAATATATGTAAAAAAAAAAAGAAAAGTGAAATTGAGTTTGTAGTTCCCTTTTAGGCTTTGTTATTATCCTTTCAAACGAATTCAATCGATGCACTGACCATCAAACGATCATGTGGCAATATGAAACTCTTGCAACAGTTATTCTTGCACTTTACTCGCCACTAATACAAATGCAAAAAAGTTTTAATACGCTTTAAAAATACTCTTGAAATTCTCTTATCGTTATGCTGTGTCTTAAGTAGTTTTAAGTTGCTTTAGTTACTTTTACTTTTAATTAATATTATTTATTATTTATATGAATTTTAAGCCTAAGATATATTTAAATTGATTCAAAAGTAATTTTAGTTTATAATTAACTAAATTTATAAAGTATATTCAATATAAGTACTAACAACAAATGCTTGTGGCTAAGATAATTTCATTTGGTTTTTGTTGTAGAAACTTTTGCACCTGTTCAGCTCGAATGATTTGCGGATTATATTGATTTTATAATTTATTTATTCAGAAGTTGAGTTTGTGTCGTAGAAAATGTAATTAATTTGATTTTAATGCTCTTTACAAATGATGCCATCTTGCCCCATATTTTCTCTGTTCTTGTATTTGTTGTTGTTGCTGTTACAATTGCAAAAACTTTAATGACCGCTGCAGCAGACGTCGTTTTGCTAATTTAGCCAACTTGCAGGCAAATGCAGTACGAACAACAACAACAACAACATTGAGTATAACCACATAAACAGCAACAATAACTTGGCATAAACCAGACAAACGTGCGGCTTGTGGCAACGCCCACTTTGGGGGTCGCAAATCCTGAACGGCAACTTAGGCTGCCACTCATTTGTAGCGCTACTTAAAAATTAATTTTGTTAATGAGTTTTTCACTGTGCTTCAACTTGAACGACTTGCAACTGGCAAGCTGCTTACCTCTATTCCGCTTTACACTGCTTCTACACTCTACTTGCCCCTTCCCCCTAGTCACTCTGTCAACCTGTATGCGGAATGTGAATGCTCTTTAGGTATAGATATATATATATATATATATATATAGTAACGGGTATTTTAGCCTAACGTGTGCACTTCTTATACTTCCTTTGATTGTTCTCTTTCACTCTATTACTCTTTTTTTTATTTATTTGCAGCGAATCGCTGAGCGTGCAATGCTTTCACTGGGTTCTGACGCGCATGCAACATGACATGGACATGATTCAATGCGACAAAAAACAGGCGCGTCTCTGGGCCAAACGCCTGCATGTTGCTCTGCTGGTAAGTAAATGTACTGGCTAAGACTACCAGCTGTGCATCTATGTGTGTGTGTGTGTGTGTATCTATATGTGAATATGTGTATGTGCAATTGTGTGTGTACGTTGTTGTTTGTCTTGGCATTGTAAGTGCACTTTTGGGTGCACTTTGTTGAAGCTTAACGTTCCCCTTGAATTCAGGCTTAAACTTTAAGCCATACGAACGTTAGGAGCAACCCCGTCAACATTGTAAGCCATGTAATATTGAAATACTCTAACATCTAAAGAGTATTACCTAACTGTTCCCCTTGCACGTTTTGCATTTTATTATACATAAATGATGTCATATAAGCTTTGATCTTTTTGCTATTGAATAGAAAACTGCTGCAACTTCTTGGTATATTTATATAAGGACTTGCATTTGTTTCTATATTCTTTTATGTATATATATGAAATATCATATTTGTATGCTTTATATAGTAATTATTATCTAACACGACTTTATATAATAATAATAAATTAATTAATTTATAATGCCAGAACAATTTGCATGTTCTGAGCATAAAGTTAAATTAGCTTTGGGCAGATTTAACTTGGATAGATTGAGGGCTTATTGCACTTTTGAATATTGCTAATTAAGTGTGTATTAAAATGCAATTTAAACTCATGATTTATATATATACATATATCTATATATATAGCTGATATAAGTACCTCTTTGTTATGCTTGAGAATGTCTTTGTGTATAGCTCATTAAAGGTGCCTTTACACGTACTTTCACTTGGTGGTCACTTGACAGTCTTAATGCTTATCAATTATTAAATTGTTGTTGTTATTGTTATTGTTGTTATTATTATTTATATTTTTTTTTTAATTAAAGACATTCCATGAATTGCTGCAAAGTCTGCTGGGACTACAGAAACTGAAGGATGATAGCAACGCGCATGGTCTCTTTGATATGTTATTGAACAATGTGTGCTATGTGCTGGAGTATCGGGAGACAATACTGCATTTGTTAATGAACTACAATGAGGGACATAGCACAAAGTGAGTATCCTAGCGCTTAACCACATAACTATCAACCTACTATCTTGGCCAAGTACATATTGGAAATAACTCAGTTGGCATACCATACTTCAGTTTCATACTACTATGACTACATACATACCCAGGCATTTCTGATACTTGGTGGACTTGGACTTGGACGTTGGTGTAGATTGAGTTGGTTGGTTGATCACAAATAACTAAGGCAAATATACTCGCTGACTAACGCTTAATAGGATTACCCTTAGAATTGCTATTAAACCCAAAATATATATATATATATATATGCTTCTGTTCAGGCGGAACCTTTGGCCCTCTCCTGCTACAATCGACAATCAGGCATTGTTTGTCTTAACGGCATGCCTTTGTCTTAAGTCTTGGCATGTTTGTTAGGCTATTTGCAAAGCTATCTCTCTACTTCCATATATATATATATGTGTGTGTGTGTGTGTGTTTATGTGTGTGAAGTAAGTGTGTAAACGTACGCGCACCCTAACGATAAATGAACTAGTTGCGCGTGGCAAAACTGGAGCAAAAGACTTGCCACAGAAACTGCTGCTGCCGTCGAAAACTTTAATTGATTTTACAAGCATGTGCTGCACGCGTGCTCTAGCATTAAAAGTATGGAATTTGGTAACTAACACACACATAGAGAGAAAAAGAGAGAGAGAGAATGAGAGAGAGTTGTATGAAGTATAAAGACACTTCGACCACGACGCATAGTTTTGGTAGTGTGTGCTTGAGTGCATTTTAGGGTATATGCACCTTTGCTGAATTCTAATTGCCAAGTTAATGCGACATGGCAAAAAGGGGTTGACTTTCTTGTTCTTGTTGGCCTTTAACTGATTTACATAGTTACTTACATACTTGTTATCGCTGCTTAACTCTCAAACTTATTGAGCACAAAGTACTTCAATTCAGTTAGTTCAGTAACTACTACAAACACGTACACATACACACACACAAACACACACGCAGACATACACGTACATATTCAACTCCATATCGTATGACTAGCTGCAAATTGCAACCTTTTTTTTCTATCTGCATCAAAGCGCATTTCCGTGCAAAGTGTGAAAAGTAAAAGCGAAATCCAAAATAAAAGTGGAAAAAAATTGTCAAAGGTTTTGAATACAGTCAATCGAAACCCATTTGGATAATTGCAATTTTGTAGCTTATGTGTGCTGCATGTGCTCCATGTACTACACGTGCCACATGTTAGAGGCATTAAAATCGTAATACACTTGAAAATGTTCTAAATCGTTGCACAAATTCATTTGTCAATCAAACTGCCTGCCTCCGATTTAGCGTTGTCTAATATCATGTACAACAAATACAACAAATAGTTAAAAGTGTGTTTTTGTGTCACAGACAATCAATAGACACAAATTAAACTAAACAAACTTAAAACTTGTACTATGGGAAATCAGCTAAATTATCAAGTAAATGTTCTCATAAATATCCTTACAGTTCATTTGAAAGTGTATCAAATTTTTTTGCTTTACTTTATTTGCGTCTTGTGTCCTGTTTCATTTCGGCTACATATGTGTGTGTATAAGTTCATTTGCATACATACACACACATTCACATTTAGGTTGATTGCACACACTTACATACATATTTGCCTGGCTTATACACTAGAGAACGTTTCATTTCGAATTCCTTTTGCTGTTGCATCCTTAAACGATTGGGCATTCGAGACAAGCATTAATAAACACAATTCTGTATCTTATATAAGTATATATACATACATATATATACATATATATATATATATATATCTTGAATATACATTCGTTTTAATAAAAGCGTTTTTATTGCTTTGCTTATTTTTACATCAAACATTGCGTATAAACTGTACTCGAAGGATGCTTGCTTGCACTTGTTACTTGCTTGGATTATTTTTAAATAAAATTCTCGATACTTGCCACATATTGATATATTTTTTGTTGCATAAGTAAACTCTGTGTATAAATTGAAGTTGCCATTTAAAATAAAACTATATGCTATGAATGGTAATTATGATGTCAAAGGCGCATCAGAGGAAACTGCAATAAACTACATATAAAGCATTGCTACGAAGCTAATTTTTATAGATAGTTATATGTAGCTGTAATTATCAATAATTATATAAGATTATATACCATTTAACTAATAAAAAAGCATGTTTTCATATGATTAATTAAACTGCCATCGCCACTTAAAAAACCCTTTAGCTGTTCTCATCCTTTGTCCTGGCGTGCCATTAGTTGATAATTTGCATAAGTTTGACATAGAATCCTAACATATTCGACTATACGAATTCAGTTCACTCTTTTAATTTGTTGCATATCCAATTATATTATGTATATTATATAATATTATTTATAATATATTTAGATATATAGAAAATAATGCATCAAATTTCCCTTGCATATCAAAACATGCATCATTTCTTATTAGTTGCAATGCCGCTCTCAACTTCATTCACTTTTATTTGCTATCTAATTGTAACTGTCCCACTGTGCATATAATCTATTGCTTCTATTGGTAACTAGGACACGAATGCAGTCATTTAGTCAGTTGAATGAAGAACTGGTTGTTGGACATATACAAGCATAGTCCATAGACCAGGATAGACATTAGTCAGAGAGCAAATGCAGACGGTAAATTCAAAGCGTCGACTAAATTAATTTAGCGCGCAAACATGAAATTGACAGGATGCGGCAATACAGCAAATGCAAGCTGCAAATGCAAACACACACAAGCACCCACACATATACACAAACACCCAGATACAGACACATAAACAAGTTTTAAGGCAATGACCGAATGCTGTGTTGCCCTGTAAAGTATGCTATAGTTATTTGAAGTTTAATTTTCTTATATGTTTGCAGCATATTTGGTATAAATGCGGCTAATAACTGTTGTTTTTGTTGTTATGGGCTTACTGTTGTTGTGTTAAGCAAGCGTTAATATTGCGACTTGTAGTTGCATTGGCTGATAAAAATCAATTCTTTCGATTAAATATTAACTGCCAAATTATACAAATATGCAGATAGATATTGCTTTCAATTAATCCTTGCAATTAGTGTTCAAGTAAGTGTTGCTGTGGGTGTAGTTTGCTTTGGTGTGGTATGATGTTGTTGTTGTTGTTGTTGGCATCTTTTGAACTGCAATCAGAATTTGAGCACTTGAGAGATTGAAGCCTTGCTCCCTTTTATATGAATTATTTATGAGCTTGGGCACATTTTATGTCCTGAAAATGGGTCGGTTGCTGCTTTTGCTGCAATCAACGCCCATCACTCATTGTGTTATAAGGATTCAGCTTGTTGTTGTTGTTGCCGTTGTTGTTGTTGTTGTTGCTATATTGCTGTCATAATTAATAATATTTTCATTATAAACGTCTTATGGCAACGAGCATCGCCCGCTAAACATTTGCCCCAAGACTGAGCGCAATTACATTTTATCATTTATTCAACATGCGCTGAAACTTGTGGCATGAACACAAACCTCAATCCACAAAACTCCCCCAAGCCACAAAATGAGCCCAAGTCTTCTAATTAATTCTACGCGCTGCCCCATTGTTGGTTCTGTTGTTGTTATTGTTGTCACTGTTGTTATTGTTGTTGTTTTCGTCCATTTAATCAACATAAACGCGAATATCAAATCAAGCATTGCCAGCTATACTACAAGTAATAGAAATAGCAACAGCAACAGCAACAGCAATAGCTACAGCAACAACAGTTGCTGCGCGCATACAAATTAATTATAAATAAATTATTAACGATTTATCTTTGTCTCATTTGGCAACACATGAGTTTGAGTGTGAACGAGTGTGTGTGTGTGCGTGTGTGTGTGGGTGTTTATAATGATTTTTGGTATGAGTATAACTCAAGTGGCATTGTCGTCGCATTGTTGCAAGGTTGCCAGCAGCGATTGTAAAATGGTTTGTGGCATGCAATTTATTATGCAACCGTCACCGCACTCTTTCTACTAAAAGCTTTGCCAGCTAAGTGATGCCACAGCCACAGCATTCCACACGGTGGTTTCTTCATGTTGCGGTCAACAATTGCTCATTGCAGCCACAGCAGCAGTTGCTTCCACATTGAAGTGCAGCAAAAGTCAAAAGTTTTAAAGACATATAATTAAGTTTAATTAATTTAATTAAAACTGAAATTTATGCCAATAGCTTATCATATAACAATCATTATTGTATTATAATAAACAAGGATAAAGGATACTGCTTTACGTTCTCGCTTTCTCTCTATAAGCATTATTTGATTTGCATTATTTATTAAAGCCTAAATCATTGTTATCTTTCATATGCATATGCAATTTATGTTTTTACGCCTCAGCTGCTACTTGCAGCAACCACAACAGCAGACATCAATGTGGCACATACAGATAATGTTGCATATACATAAGTATAACTGATTGAAAGTAGCAACAGACATGACTTCTTGGTGGTATGTGACAGTCACAGCTTAAAGCAGTTGCATAGCTAGGTGTCAGGCTTAAGTTACAGATTTGCTACTTAAGCATAAGGCTATTAAAGGATTATTGACAGCAGACACACAGTGCATGTCCTTAATGCAAATAATGTAGCCTTTTGTGAAGTCAAATGTGTCCTGCGGCACTCTGCGTTTCGCTTAACTTTAAGCTTCGTTTATTTAAATTTCGCAGAAATTTCTTTCTATTTATTTACTACATTTTACTGACCTTTTGAAATTTTAAAAGTTTACAATAAACTCAAAGGATTTCCTTTGTTTGTTTAATGTTATACCCTGTAAAGTCGGCAACTAATAACTATATTAAATACTGAAGGATTTGCCTTGAAAAAGTAATCATATATAACCTACAGTACTTAGTTTTTGCTATGCAACTCTTAATGCATTATGTTAAGCAGAATTTCAATCAAAATTTCTTTAAGTTAACAGTTTCTTTTTTATTTATTTTATCATTTTTTTGTCTTTGTTTTGTTGAGCATTGTTTATATCCTGGAGGTATTTGAGTTTTGTCAGAAGAGAATTATATTTGCATATTGTTCATATAATCCTTAGAAATGTTAAGGTCTTTGCCATATATATACAATCGTTATCACTGTAACATTATCAAGTATTATTGTTAGTTTAACCTTTTATACATATATATATATATATATATATATTTGCATACAATACTAATGCGTATGCTGTATTCAGTATTTGTCTGCATTGTCCTAGGCTATATTCATTATCATCATTCAAACGGCAATCAATCATTTTAACAAATTGACGTGCACAATGACGTGAGCTTTTTATGCAAACATTTTGTTTTTTTTTTTCTTTTTGTGGGTTGGCCAAAAACAATGCGGAAGTTTTGCCTGTTTTTTGGCTATGCGGCAGCTGATTTTGGCAGTTGGCAGTCGGCTGCCTTTTTACCATTTGCCTTTTTAAGGCTAATTTGCTAATTGAAGGCGTCATCGGCATCAGCATCAGCATCAGCAGCAGCAGCAGCAGCAGCAGCAGCAGCATCAGCTTCAGCTTCGTCAACGACAAAGCCAAAGTGGGTGGAGTGGGTGTGCCAAGCAATGTTCATATCATCAGTCAACGACGTCCTTTGAATTGAGTTGGGCCAGTTAAGTCATGCTTAAACTTGCCAAAAAAGGATGTTGGGTCTGGTTAGCTATGGTTTTTAATGTACTCGATGATTCTCAATAAGTTTAAGTGTAGCCTTTTTAATATTGTTGCTGCTTATTTACGACTGAGTCATGAATATATATGTATATATATATATATATAGCTTTGGGAATAAGGTATTTTGATTTTTATTGTGTTTGGAATGCTTTGGCAAAGTTTTGCAAAATTATCCTTTGTATGCAATTAAATTTTTGCTAGATGATTTTTTATGGCAATCTTTTAATATTTGAATATTTTTACTTTTTTTTTTATAGCTTTGAGTTTATAGTTTATATTGAATTGATATTATTATTTGATATTTGACGATATATTATAACAATCAATAAAATCAACAATTTACCTTTGCTACATTTAATTAAATTACTTTCTGTTTTTCATATGTGTATGTATGCATGTGTGTGTGTGCGCGTGTGTGTGCGTATGTATGTATGTATTTAATGCAATTTAGCTACATAAAATAAAGAATTTAATTATCATACGCATATAAAATAATTTCATTTGCTAACAAACGTTTCACATTTCACATTTTCACAGAGTGTTTCTGCGCGATGTTGTGGAAACTGCAAATGTTTTTATAAAAATGATGGAGCGTTTCTGTCAGGACACAGTCGTTGTGCAGGACAAGCGGCGCAATGCCAAGACGAAGAGCTCTGCAGCTAAGTCCAAGCAGTTATCAGCAACATCAACAACAACAACAACACAGCCAACAGAGGTAAGTGAACTGAAATTGAAATTTTTTAATGCTTAATAATAAATTGCTGCATTAAATGACATCATGACTTGGTTTTGTGGGTGTCCTCCTTTTGGGAGTTTGGACAGCGCCCGCTGTGTGCGCCATAAAATATACTCTAAATTGCCAATAAAATTTAAAACAAATAGCCAAAAACTGCCAGCGGTTGCTTCAAATAAAATAGCAAAAGCTGAAAAAAAAGTAAAACAATTGTCGTCTATATTGCCAACAGGCAAGATTTATAGGTTTGATCATGAAATTTAATTGACTGAAAATATGGTATAAAAATAAATATATATATATATATATATATATATATATATTTTAAATATAAATTTTGAACGCAATGATATTACACTTGGTAAATTTATTTATTTACTGATTTCTTGCTTATTTATTGAAATTTTATATAGTTTCAATTTATATTTATAATCAATTGATTAAATTTTAATCTCTGCAAACAGTAGAAAAAATTACAATTTGTTGATTTTCATTTGATTTATAATGCAAGTTTTGATAAAAACTAAATTTGATTTAGCATAAATTTTTTATATAAATTATAAAATTTGTTTGTACTTTTTTAACTGTTAAAAGATTTCATTTTGTTAAGCATTTTTTAGTAAGTATTTATTTAAAATTTATTTTTCATTGAACGGTGAAAAACTGTTCATAAATTATTCCCCTTTCTAGTTTATAGTAAAGGGATCAGCGTTCAGCTTAGTCGTACACAATCTAGCTGGTACACAAACCTAATATGCCTTAACCTAGCTCTGATCTACTCTGGCTTTAGTGGGTACACCTATCAGTGGGGAACAGATTTTAATTCAAAGTTCTTACATGTTAGTCTGGTTAACTGTGATTAAATAAAGAATCCTTGTTTTCCTTTTGTAGGATCTGTTAGAGATATATAACACTTTATACATATAATAGCTACGTTTAATTTGCATAAAGTATATTTTAAAAAGTTTTGCCTTTAGTTTGTATTTAAATACATATATTTTGCATTTAATGCCAGCTTAGCAGTAGTTTTATATAGAGAAAACAAAAATGCAAAAAAATTATGTTTTAAAATATAAATTTAATAAAGTGTTATTTTTATTAGCTCTTTAGAATTACCTTGTGAAATGGTTTTAAAAGTTTTTCTCTTTTATTTTTTATTTTTTATGATTTTTTTTATTTTTTAAACACTTTAACGCGTTTGTTGCCTCACCGAGCGTGATTTCCGGTCAACGCCAACGCTTGGTATTTGTTGTCTGCCCCTTCATGCTGCAAGCAGCAATGCATTGGGTGTGTAGAGGTGTATATGTGTGTGAGTGTGTGGTGTAATGCTGTGGCCGCCATTTTGTTCACAGTGGTTGTTGGCCATGTGGTACAGACGGACAGACAGATTTGCTCACTTTTTATGCAAACCTTCAACTGTGCTAATTTTTGACATATTTATTTGGACAGCCATTGCTTTTCCTGTGCATTGTTACAGCTGTTACTCACACATACACGCACACATATATAGACACAAATTTTGCGTGAATTTTTGTACAATTAATTTGTAAATACGATTTTGTACTTGTTGTTTTATTTTTGGTGTTTGTTAAAGTGCCAAAAACATACTGAATTCAGAGTATTGCAAATATTTAAACTTGCCTTTGTCTGGCAGCAGCAACAACATACAACAACGACAGCAACAACAACAAAATCTATAAAAACGGATAAATGAAATATAAATAAATGAATACATACACACACACATATACAAATAGTACATATCTAGAATTTAAATACGAAAATATGCCAATGTCCTTTTGTTATCGATGGTTGCTCCAATTAAAATATGCAACGTTAACAACGCTGATAAGGACAAACAGGCAAATAGTCCTGTATAACATGAAATTTGAAATGGCAAGTGGGTAAAATAAAAATGAACAATTATTATTATTATATTTCTCTCTTTTTTATATATATACATATATATAAATTTATATGTATATATTTATATAATGCAAAAAAAAAAGCAATTGAACTTGCATATTATGCGGAAATTTCAATCCTTTTAAAACATTACATTTATGACATTTACATAATGACTATTTGCCATGAATAAATTAATCCGTGTTATGTGTTCTTTGTTGTATGTTGTGTGTTATATGTTGTGTTTGTCATAAGCTGTTAGACAAGTTATTTTTTTATCTTATATTTTTTGTTCAATTTGTTGCTTAAATGCGCTTAAATTAACGCTTAAACTGTATATACTTTAAGTCTGTATTTGTTGAATTTTAAGCTACTAACGAACAGCTAAATATTAATTGTTAAATTTTGTATAATTCCAGGAGGAGCTGTCCAACAAATGGGCTGAAGCTGCGGCAGAGGTAGCTGTGTTGCTTGCCACAGATTTTGAATTACCTGCAGAAGAACAACCTTTGCCATTTGATGCTGCTTTGGAAAAATCTATTGAAGATCAACGGTAAGCTATGAGCAAACCTTTTATAAAGGTTAAACCTTAATACTCTGAAAATATTATGTTATTATTTAGTTAATGCATTTAATTTAAATCTAAATTCATTTACAGCGAGGACTGCATGATGCGTATAAATAAATTGCTGCGCATTGGCAAATTTGAACAGGCCATAACTTTGTTGCGTGCTGGCAGGTGAGTACCCGGAGGGGGAATTGGAGGTGGAAGATATGTATGGGGAAGTAAAGCGAAGTGACCCATGGCAAAGGGCTTTGTCGTTGTCGCTATTTATAAATTGAGCAACAACCTGCGGCAGTAATCCTTTTGAAAATCCTTCTTTTAATAACTTGACGTTGACTGTTCCTGGCTGCGACTGAAGTTTTACCTTTGCTTCATTGTTTTCAACACACACACACACACACACACGCATACATATAGACACAGTAAAAACGAGACAAAAAGAAAGAGAGAGAGTGAGAGTGAGTGAAAAAAAGATACAAAAGCAATTCACGTAATAAATTAACTCAGGTAAAAAGAAAAGAAGATCTGCAGTTTGTAGCATCCTTTTGTCCTGTTTGTATGCGTTACTTTTATATATATATATATATTTATTTTTTTTACAACGAACGTTGAGCGCGTTTATCGTTTTTTATGTTTCCTGTTTATATTTCATATTTTGCTTGGCGATTTTCTGGCACGAACTGTCCTTGATGCTTGTGCAACGCCAAGGCACCTCCTCAAGCAGAGCTCCAACCCTCTGTCTGTCCTTAAATTAAATAGTTTTTATTTATTGTTAAGCCAGCGCATGCCCACATTCTCTACAGCTGTATATGTATAGGTCTTTGGGTAGTTGGATATTTCACATTGCTTTTGCCATGTGCTGTGGTAACTACAGATAATGGCAAAGCATCTTTTGATGTTGTTGTTATTGTTGTTGCTGTTGTTGTTGTTGCTCATTATGTGCCTGGTCTGCAAGGCAATCAATTCTGTCACTGGCTTTAGTTCGTGCAACTTGGAGATTCTGTTTGGCCAGGACTCAGTGTTGGTGGTAAGGTGCTTTTGCTTTCAATTTAATTGCCAGCTCAATTATGTAAAGCTTCATGTTTATTGTTGGCTCTGGAAAATTACGTGAAAATAATTTACCTCGTTGCGTGTCAACATTTAAACATGGCAAGACACCTTCAACAGATGTTGCTACTGTCAAAGGCTGCCGTTCTTGTTGTTGTTGTTGTTGCTGCTGTTGTTGTTTATTTTGTTGTCAATGATGTCAATCGAAATGTGTCTTAAATATTTCCAACTCATTTGTTACATTTATAACAACAAACATACAAATTTACCTACTACCAACTCGACATAAAATTGTCATCAAGCCAAGAGATTAAACTTAACTTATATGCAAAGTTTTAGAATTCTAAGAATAACTCAGATTTTACAGTTAGCAATTAGATGGCTTAAATGTTGCTATCAATATATGATAGAACTAGGTTTAAAATTGCAGCTGTGTCTGTTTCATGTATAGTTGACAATGATTGATGTTATATATATGTAACTGTATATATATATATATATAGTTTAAGATCTGTATATATTGTACTTTTACATGGCGTATACGTAATTTTACCATTGAAATTTATGTGCATTTTAATTGTTACGTACGAAAATTGTTTCATTAAAATGTATGAAGCAGCAATTGTTGGTGCTACTGTTGTCTTTGCTGCTGCTGTTACTCTTGCTGTTGTTACTGCAGTAGCAGCTTAAAAAGGTCTAGACGCTTTTTGTGCTAATAAATTAAAATGCGATATGCATAGACTCTGAAAGGCCAAACACGACTGTACCCAATTGCTCCCACTATAAACACTACCTAACAGCAACAACCTAGAAACACCCGCAGCAACACCCATTGCCCTTCACCCACTGGCACTACTACTAGCCATAGTAGCACCACTTCATCTGCCTTTTGTCTGCAACTTTTTGTGCCCTCGAGGTCTGGCGAGTTGTTGGTTATTTTTTTGTGCTGCTTTCATTGCCATCTCGGAGAAAATTTTTGGGTAAACAAAATATTGAAAATAAACTCAACTTACACATAACATATATACACACATACACTACACACACACACAGCATTTGATATGCATATGTGTCTGGCCGGGCATATAAGTGCCTTCTAACGTAAGTGAGTCTATCCGGCATTTTTAAATACTTCCCAAGTCACACTATTATGTGTTTTTTTTTTGAGTTTTATTAACAAAAAACTAGAAAAAAATAAAGAAAAATGTAAACAAAAATACTGAAAACGTTTTGGTTTTTGCTATTTCGCCAGCGGCTTAATGGCAGCGCCAAGCGCACAAAAATGTCAGCTTGAAAAACTTTTAAGTGAAGTAAATGCGCAAAATGTTTATTCAAACTTCATTTTAGCTGCAACTTTCAGTCGACTAAAACCCACTTCGCCCCCTCTCCCACTCTGCCTCTCCCTTCTTTTTTTTTTTGTATATTTTTCGCTTACTCTGTTGCAACATTTCCACATTGCCCAAGCTGCCTCTTAACTAAGCTTATTTTTACCAGCTTCACTCTACAACTGAGTTTCCATCCATTGGTGTTTATCCTTTATACTATTTTCATTTCTACTCTTGCAACTTCGCTTATTTAGCAATGTTGCAATGTTGACTGCGTTTACATTAGCATTTAAAGCTTTTAAGCTGGCTTGTACAGCATGTTGCAGCAATTTATCAAGCGTTCATAGCAATGTTAAGAAATCAAAGTAGATACTTTTTTTTGTTATTATTCATTCTATAAGTTCATCAGTTTATCACAAACTGTCTATAACTTCTTATGCAGTACATAATCGTTTTATGAATAATCGTTTTTTCATACAAATGCTATAAAGAATATTGCCACAGCATGCTGCAGTATACGATATGTTGCACCAATGCAGCAATTATAAGTTTGTTAGTTTTAGTCTTTCGATTTTGTTCTAGATTGTATGGTACTATCACTCAACCAGCATTGTATATATTTTTACTGGCTTAAACACCAGTTTAGCTCATATAGTTAATTAACCTATATTAGTTGCTGTCTGTTAGTTACCACTAATTATTTTGATGTAGCAGGAGACCGCAAAACGGTGCATGAAACATAAGCAATAAGCAGCAATGCCTGAATACAGCTAATGAGAACACCCGAATAGTTGAAGAGAACAAAACATGAAAACTTTTGAGAACAGTTCTACGTATGCATTAGCTACGCAGTTGCTGTGTGTGTGTTTGTGTCTATGATAGGTGTCTATCAAATTATTGGCGCTTGGAAGGTTGAAACATAAGTTTCGCTATCGCCTACAAACACAATGAACTAACAGGCCAACAGACCAACAGACCAACGTACGACAGACATATACAATCAGTTAGTTTGGACTAGCTAAACGATATGGCCAAAAGGTTTAACTGCAACTGCAACTGCAACAGAAATAGCAACTGCAAGTGAAATATGATGCCTGGTCTGTTGCTGATATGGCGCTAGAGTCACGGCAAGCGATGCCAAGGTGCGATGCTGAACAGTCGATAATATGTGCTCTGTTTGCTTTCTGTTTTGCTCTTTCACTTTATTTCTATCTCTCTTTTTATGTGTATGCGTGCGTCCATTGCGTGTGTGTGTGTGTGTGCTTGTGTGTGTTTATGTGTGAGTTGCATATTAAGCTGCTTTCAAATATTAAATTAACAACACTAGCAACGGCAGTGGCGCAAAGCCTGCAACTGGCGCACGCATCAGACATAATACTGGCAGCAGGACCAGCATGCAAGGATTATTTGTGTGTGCTGCACCAAAAATGAAACCAGAGATGCAACATGGTCGTCGCATCAACACAAAAAAAGAAAAATATCTGTATAAAAAAAATATATATTCCATGCAACACAAACTTGAAATGCTGCCAGCAAAAGCAATTGGAAATTTGCTGGTAGGTGGGTAACTGTATGTGTGTTTATGTATGTATATCTGTGTGTGTGTGTGTGTGTGTGTGTTAGTAGTGTTCTGTGAAACACGAGAAATTTGAACGCAATTTTAAACGCATCAATTTCATTTTGTGAAAGCTAAAAGCTTCGCTTGTTGCATCTGCTGCGTCCGGATTTTGCAGCATGACGTGATCTGTTGTTATTGTTGTTATTACAGTGTTATTTTATGTTGTTGTTGTTGTTGCTGATGTTGCTCTTGTTGCTACTGTTGCTATTGTTATTGTTGTTGTTGTTATTATTGTTGACTTTATTGTAGCTGCAGCTGATTTGAGAATAGTTTCACTACCTGCTAGCGTACAACTGCCACTCTGTCGCATAGTAAAAGCTTTAGCTGATTGAGCGTCGCATCAAATGCAAACTAAATTTTGCTACCTTTTGCAGCTAGAATCAACTTAGATTTTCTACTTGCGTTGCCAATAAAAAAAAAGGTTTTTAGTTACCAATACATGCATGCCATAAAGGCTCACGTATAGCCTCTATAAAACTAATAAACTAACAATTGAAAACTGAAGATTATAAGTAAATATCATTTATGGTGTATGAAAAGTGAAAATGTAGCTTGATAAGTGGGCTTAGAATTGATCTAATTAACAATATATGAGCTATACTTGATTCTATACTATATATTACTTAATTATCCTTGAGTTTACTATATAATAACTATACCAGATCTGAGCTATGAACAGAACATTGTACCCAACTTGCTGACTAAAAGTGAAACTATGTTTGATATATCAAATTCAACTTTATTTATGCAACTGCAGTAGTTTTTAATACCAAATAATACTGAATTTAGTATTTTTACTTACTTTCTTACCCATGCTTCACAGAGAAGTCTGGCCAGAGGACGATGTATTTGGATCTTATAGTGCTGCACCAGAAGATGAATTGTTGCTGCTACGTGAGATTTTCATGCATAATATTACAACAGGTGAGTAAATGTAATCACGGTACAGAAAAGCTAGTTAATTATTATCAATTATTCATTATCTATTCATTAATGTGAATATAAAAAGAAAGGTACAAGATAACAGTTATATATATAGACTAACTAACGATGTACAACAACAAGGACATAGAAACGCGGTCTATAGCGTTGCTTTTAATTAAAAATGAAAATCTGCCACTTGGCTTTTTGTGTATCATTTATCATGCAATATTCTTTACTCCTTTTGCAGTTTATTTCGTCCTGCTGCTGGTCTGCGTGGCTAATTTTTAGCGCTCTATTTTGCATTTCTACTCTATAAATTTGTTGGCTGAAATAAGCCAAATTAAAGCGCAACTTTCAGCGTTGCTCTTTTCCATTATCCTGTACCGTTTTTGTCCTTGTTGCACACTGCCTGCTGCTGTCTAAGTTTTGATATACCCTAAAGGCAGGAGTTGTATGAAAATTATATAAAATATAACAATATATATAAAGCAAATTTAGTAGTTAAAGGCTGCTTTTGTTATAGTACTATATGAATTGACTCAGACTAAGTTTGTCTCAGTTACAGGACATTAAGTATTTGTTAGTCGAGCAACTTTTCCAAACAGAATTTTCATTTGGTTTATTTTTTTTTTTTGTGTCTTTCGCTCGGACTCTTTTGGCTTTTTGCCTTTTGGCTGTCCTGCGCTTAACAAATTATCCAGCAGAAATTCTTGCGCTTCATTAAAAGTAAAAAATGGCATCACAGGACGACTGCTGCTGCTGCTGCTACTGCTATTGCTACTGCTGCTCCTGTTGTTGCCCTTTTGCTTTTACTTGCCCCATGTAATACAGTAGTCAAATGCGGCAAGAACTTACTGCTTCTCTCTGCAATGCCAAAATGAAAATATATTAAACGCGTAATTGTTTTAATTTTTTCTATTCTTCTTTTCTCTCTTGCTTCTTTATTCTTGTACATTTTCATACTGTACTCTATGCCAAGTGCTCACTGGCTTGTAAAATTTTGCTTCGATTTACTGTCCATAGAGTTGGTCCATAGCAATTTTTGCTTAGAACTCAACATGCTGACATGACTTTTCAATTTTCTATTTAGATCGAAGGCTTTTCACTGTCATTCACAAACTAAAGGTACCATAACATAACGCTATATACATATATAAGTTATCGCTGTCAATTCTATATATATATATATATATATTATTTATATATATGCTGCACACCTTGCACAGTTGGTAGTAAAAGTTTTTTGACATGCGTTTTAAAAGACATTCACGACTGACAGTTTATTTTGTTTCTTTATATTTTTATATATGTATAACATATGAAATATGAGCATATATTTTAGATATATATATGTATATATATATAGATAAAATATATATATATATATAGTAGGTTTGAGAACTGAAAAATTCTTTGGCAAGTTAAAAGTTTTGTACTTTGCTGCAGCTTGCAGATAGTCGAGATTTTTCTTATGTAGCAAAATTTATGATCTCCTTGGCAAAAAGTTAAGTTACTTTTATGTAACATTCCGCAGGGATTCAGCTTTATGTGTGTGTGTCTGTGTTTTTTAAGTAAATATTTTAAATATACACTAGAAATTTAAAATAAAATGTTGATCAATTTATATATATATACATATATATATTTATACATATCTATCAATTCATTGATAACCTTTTTAAAGTTCTATTCCTAGATTGTATTATTTGAGTATTTGTAAATCGAATGAAAACTAGTTGTAGAACCGTATTAAGCCCTATTCAAATATGTTCACAATTGTTTAAACTGCTGCTGTCTATGCCTTGAAGCGACCGGAACAATGTCCTTTCCCGCGCTTTCGCCCCTTGTACCCTCGCAGCGCTGTCCACTTGTGCAGATGAAAGAGTACACGGCTTGGCTCAAAGCGTTTCAAAAAACCCTTTTGTGTCTGCGTCATCATTTTAAGCGTTCAGCTCGTTAAGCCCCAGACAAAAAAAAATAATAAAAAAAAGAAAGGAAGTACCGCGCCTCATTCTAACAGTAACCATAGGATTTGCTGTGCAGCTTAACGCCCCTTGGCGGCCAATAGATTGATGGTCAGTTGACAGGGTTCTGGCTATAACAATGTTGCGCTTTATATTGCATAGGCATGGAGTAAAAAGGAAATTTAAACAAGCGAACTTTAGTTATTAGGCATGACTCAGAAATACCCAGTATATACCCTGTAAAAGGGGTAGTAACTGCCTACGAGAAACACATTTTATATAAGGCATAGAACGAACATACTTTTAGCTACAGTAACTTTATTTTACAGGGTATCTACATAGTTGACCAAACCTAAAATTGTCTATATCTATATGAAAACTAGCATTTATTTGCATTAAATGTATAAATTTTTAGCCACCTGCATACTGAGTCGGGGGTTATTTCTATAATGTATATATTATATATATTGAAATTATAAAGTGGCGCTGGTGTCAGAGTCCCCAAAGTGTCCTTTGATATGTGTGTATGTATGTGTTTAGTTGTTTGTATCCTTTAGATATTATTAATTACCATCAACCACAAACTGCATGTTGTATGTGGTCTGTGGCATTCGTTTAATTAACATTTTTTTTGTGTGTTTATTATAAAATCAGCTTCTTCTTGTTTTGCTTTTTTTATATTTTTTTGATTTTACTCTTTGTGCTTTTTGTTTGCATTTGCATTGTGTTATGCGGCGAATTGAAATAAAACATAATTGAAATGAAATAATTTATGGCATGTGCTTATTTTGTGACTTTGTTTATTGTTTTATTTCAATATTAATTAATTTCAATAGTCACATAACTTATTGTAATAATTCCAATTTATATATATATATATATATATATGTATGTATGCATTTTGTGTGTAGGATGAGATAGACACCTGCTGTTGAGTGAATACGCTTAGTTAAATCTTAATCAGTTCATTTTTGCTGATTCCAGCTTGTGGCACGCATAATCAATGATAATCCCCAACTGCTTGCCTCGCGTTAAATCAGTGGCAAAGAGAGAAGCGCACAAAAATAACACAAAAATCCACTCAAGTGGTAAAACAAAAAAAGAAAAGTACAGTGCGTTAACGGGGACACAATTCAGTATATATATATATATATATATACATATATATGTATATATATTCAAGAGAAGTCTGTGCGCCAAGTTCTTAACTGATTTCCCAACGCAAACAAGTTGGTCTCCTTGTTGTCCTGCCAGCCACCAAGGCAGCCAGGCAGGCAGTCAGTTTGCCAACGTTGCCAGAGTCCTGTTGTTCCTCTTGTTAGTCTCACATAAAAATACAAAGTTTATGTTATGAACACAAATAAAAACAAAAGCATATAACAAAGCTTCAGTAAGAACAACACAAAACAGAAACAGAAACTGTGCGTTTCCCTCTTGTTCCTTTTTCAAAAAGAAAGAAAAAAATATAAAAAAAAAAACCATCCAAATAAAATACAATAAAATGAAATAAAATATCCACAGTACATACACTCATATGCCACAGAAAAGAGTACAAGTAAATTTGCAACTTGACATGGCCACAACATTCAACCACAACGAAATGGCAGCCAAAGCTATGGCTCTGACTTACAGTCACATTCACAGTCATAGCTTTAACTATATCTTTTGGCCAAATCCAAAGCCAAAGCTAGTATGTTATATATAGAGACAAGTTAACCCATTGCCAGGACCAAAGTCCAGCAAGGATACTCACTCACTCAATTAGGTGACACGAATTGAAGCTCGCTTGTCACTGATTTGCCTTTCATTTGGCTTATACGTTTGCAGTTTTATTGCATTTATTCTTGGTAACAGACATCAGACAGCAGATAACAGACATCAGACATTGACTACAACTTAAATAGAATAAAATTTGTTTATGTTGATTAACTTAGTTGGCTACTAACTAATACTAAGCTAAACTTACTCAACTCTTTCACTACTAATTGCTGTGGTAATTACGACTTTGATGGGAGAATATACTTTTGGCTAGTAGATATATATATATACATATATATTTGATAGATCCTTAAGGAATTGATTTTAAAGGTAAACTTCCTATTTCATTTACAGGCTATATATATATATATATATTTTCTATTTGTTGCAATTTTCATTTCAATTGGCAATTCGTGTGAAAATATTTGTTATGTGTTGTTGGCTTTGTTTTAACTTTATGGCAGAGAATAAGTTGAAAACGAAATCTCAAGTCTCACCTGCTCAAATGGCCAGAACACCTTTACACTGGAGATGGTGGCCACAGCTGGCGGCAGTGACATTCAGAATAATGTTATAAAAACATGTGAAAATTTAAAGTTTAAATTGAAAAACAAAACTTGCTGCGCTTGGGAACCTGATGTCGTGTTTCGTATGGGCGGTGTTTAAATAAAATTTGTAAAAGTAGTGTATGGTATGGGTATGTTGGGTATGTATGGTATATGTAGGGTATATGTATATGTATATGTATGTTAAAAGAGGAGTAAGCTGTTGGAGGTAACAGTCGAATTCTACCTCTAGTAAACATAAAACGATGCACACTTTGGGGACGCACTCTGGCAACTGGGCGACAATAAAAAGCAAGCAAGATGTTGAGGGCATAGTGGGGGCAAAAGTCATAACGAGTGCAAAACCATGAAATGGAAACGTTACCGCCTCCCTCAAAACAAAACCGACCCCTTGGCCACGCAAAATGGTTTCTCTGTTTTTTGTTTTTATTTTGTTTTTCTCCTTTTTTTTTGGCGCTCTGCACGCAAATGTAGCAAATAAACAAAAAAAAAAAAAGAAGCTGCGGTATACGTAATGTGAAATTTCTTCTTTTTTTTTCTCTACTTTTCTGGCCATGGCTCTTCACATTTGACATTTACTTTAATGCATACATATATACATTTATATATATATATGTATATATATATATGTATAACTGTATGTGTGTTTGTCACACACGATTGCTGCCTTGCCCCTGCCCCTGCTACTCCAATGCATTTGCGCTGCACAGAAATTAAGCAATGTGTCCCAATGGAACACTACATTGCGTATACGTATTTATATGGTAGCGCTTTTGGCGGTGCTGCTGGCGTTGCATTAAATATGAATGCAATTTAAAGTTGTGTGCGTGTTTGTGTATATATTATGTATATATATATATATATATATGTGATGGTTGTGTATGTGTATGCTTTTTGCACATCAGTATCTGGCCCAGCCTCGCTGAAACAGCCACAAAAATTGTTTGCATATTTATACAAAAAATTACGTAAGTTTGGCTTTTGCTCTTTCTTTTTGTATTTGTATTTCTCTTTCTTTTTTTTTTTTTACTTTTGGTGTTTTTTTTTTTATTTTTGGTTTTTAATTTTTACCCTCAACTTGTCTGACGCTAATGGAGTGCCATTTGCCTGCACCGCAGCAGCTTCGAAATCAATTAGACAAAGTTTTTTGCACAGTTCTGAATGCAAGCCCCACATCGACAACCACTCGCTTACACACACACATATATATGTATATATATATATATATATACATACGTAAATTTTTAAATTTACCATTTCATATATGCTGACAGTAAATTGAATCCAAAAAAAAAAACGAAAAATTAACAGCTCAATAGTTCCTCAGGCAATTATCCCATTTTCAATTTAATTATATTTATATATCATTTAAGGCTTGAGCTTATATAAAACACTTTGTTTCAATACTTTAAAATGTTAATTGCGGTTTGATTTTTTCATTAAAGTTTTATTGAATTACAGCTTTTTGTTTAACTTGTTAACTTTTGTTAACTTGACGTACTATATATATATATATATATATATACGTCAAGTTATTTATATTATTATTTATAATTATATATTTATATATAGTTTACCCGCTGACCCAAATAAACCGTTAATATAATGATGTTAAAATTAAAGCATTAATAACTTAAATTTTTCCCTTGAATAGTGCTCAATTAATGCGAAATATTTCTGCTGTAAGAAATTGTTTACCAAATAAGTTTGCCTCGCCAAATTTGTTGTTATTTTTACTGTTATTTTTTTTACTTTTTTATACTTGTTTTGTTTTTATTATTAACCGTTTTATTGGTGACAGTTGAGCAAATTTCGATTGATATTTTGTTGGCCTCCAACGGCCCGTAAACGGATGCGAATTTTAATGGTATTGAATGTTACGTTCGTCTTATTGCAATATGTTGAATATTTTATTTCTGACCAGATATTTACACACACACATACACATGCACAAATAAACACATACAAATTCATTTCTTGATACGAGTCGACGACTTCTGTTGTCCTCATGAAAAGGAGCGGCACCAAAAGGACAGGGCACAAAACAAAAAAAGAAAACAGAAAAAAAAAAACAATACCAATTGACTTTCATTTTGTCGGCAATTTTCACAACGTCGTTTGTTGAGCGCAGCAATTTACACACACACATATATAGACAGTATATACACATATACACACACCCTTATACACACGTCGATACAGCTGTAAGCTTATCCTGTTGCTGGACGCAATCATCTGATTGCAGTTCAATGTGAAATAATTGGATTTGAAATAAAAATGTTCGCTGTTTTGTTAGCTTGGGCTATACGAGACATGTGTGTGTGTGTGTGTGTGTGAAAGAGAAGGAGTATTTAGCAGGAAAAGGGCCTCGAAGAACATAGCAGTGTTTTCTTATTGGCATAATTTAGTTTGACTTTTATGCACATTTTTGTGTTTAACTGTCGCATGCGTCACTAATTTAACGTTTATTTTTATTGTGCTGTACATTTGGGACGATCTTCATTATCTACTATACAGATAAACATGTATATATATTTATATAGGTATATATCTGATTGGTGTTTCTATTGTAACAGTTGCTTTACAATATGTTACAGTTAACCCCTGCAGAAGGCTAACCTCATGCCTTTTCCTTTGCTTCTACATAATGTTTGCAGTGCTTTTTTCTGCTTGAAAATTATTAAAAGAAATTAAATAAAAAATTCATTTTTAATTTTAAATTAAATATTTATCAGATTTTATTTTTACATTTCACTTTGAATGCAATTAAATTACTACAATTGAGAAGTTATCATAAAATTTGAATACTTCTCGCCATACTTAAGATCTATATATATATTCATAGTTACATATTTAATATTTTTAAATCATTTAATATATTTTTTTTTTTTTATTATTATTATTTATTTATTTTAGTTTTAAGAACTAACAACGCTTTGCGCCAACTTGTTGGCTGCATTTATGATTTTTTATTTTTGTTTATTTATTTTTGTTTTTTTTTTTTTTTTTGCATTTTGTTCTAGAAAACATTTCAACATTGAAGAGCTACTAGATAAAATGTTTATAATTATTTACTGTTGTTTACTTATTTACAAATACACACAGAAATAATTATTGTATTTTTGTTTTTATATTTATTTTTAATCTACTTTTATTTTATTTTATGTTTTATCTATGTCAAATGGCAATTGCTGCATCCTTTTTGTTTTTTTTTCTTTTTGTTTTCTAAACAGAATAAATATTTAAACTCTGTAAATAGAAGAATTTGTTAGATATTTCACGTCATGTTTTCTTTATGTATATATGTGTATTTATATATATATTTATATATATATTTATTTGTATTTGTAGATTCTACAAACTATGCTTTAAATATTTGGCAATTAGTGTTTGTTATTGTTTGTTTTTTTTTTGTGGCTTTTACGAGTTTGTAAAGAGCGTAAAATTAAATGCAAATATTTGCATTGTGATGGGCTTCTTTTTGTTTGTTTATCCGAGTTTTTCTTGTTATTGTTGTGTTTTTTTTTTTTTGGCCTAATACTAATTAAACACAGAGTATATTTAAAATTGTTATTATTAATCATAATCTAAACGCAACATATAAAGTTTTATATATATGTTTTGTTTTTTTATACAATTATTTCTTTTTTTTTTTTGAGAAAAAATGTACAGAGCATTTAAGTTTAATTATTGTTGTTTGCTTCAATGAATATTGTTTTACATTTTTTTTTTGGCAATGTCCAATTATGTGCCGTTATTTATGAGCCTGCCAACTGCCTGCCAACTGCAAACTACCAAATACTTAAGAGCCAATGGCCAAAAGACAATGGACATTGGGCATTGGGCTATGGCCAAGGGCCAAAAGAAAAAGCAACTTATTTTCACATAACTTGCCAAGTCGCCCCCATTTATGGCCCAAAAATGTCGTCTAAAAGCCATTTAGCAGGCAAATAATTACATTGGACTCAAACAAAAGTTTATTAACTGCGTTGTTGCTGCTGGTGCTGCTGCTGCTGCTGTTGTTGCTGCTGTTGATGTTGCTGCGACTTAAATTTCATTTGGGATCCTAAACAAAATGTGGAATGTGACCCAAAAAAGTGTCAAATATCGAATTAACTCATTGGAATTTGTTTTTGCCTTGGCATTCTACATTCTACAGTCAACAGTCAAAGCAATCTTATGCACACTTACTTATACAAACTTGGCCAGCTGACCATGTCATAAGCCAGCAACGAAAACCTTCATTAAATTTGACAATATACCAAGTATATATATATATATATAGATTTATATATAGGTTCCATTGTAGTCCAGTTTTGTGCTGTACGAGCAAAATAATGAAAGAAAAAGGAAAAAGGATACCTCAAACCTCAAATGCAGCCTGACACTTGCCTACTTGCCTACTTGCCACTTGCCACTTGCCACTTGCCTAGTTGGAAGTTCCTTAATTAAGATTTTGTGCGTCTATGGCACTTCTACTTTCTTCGTTGTTCAACATCTCCATTACCATTGCCATTGCCATTGCCATTTAATCCCACCCAAAAAAAAAAAAAAAAACGGGCATAGATTGTTGGTCAGCATTACTTTAATTGTTGTTAGCCCGCTTTGCTCGGCATTTCGCTTTTGTGGCCGAAAATAAATCCTTCTGAATTGCTTAAGAAGAACGCTTGAACGCCTGTTGTTAGTAGCTGCCTTTGCCTCTGCCTCTGCCTCTGCCTCTCTCTGTCTGCCTCTCTATGTCTGCCTCTCTCTTTCGTACTTTCTATTATTATATACTCATGTATTTATATCTTTATCTCTATCTATCATCCTGTTGCTGTCGTTTTGCTCGTGTGCACGCGCCCTGTTCTTGTATTCCAATTACAAAGCCACAAAAAGTTGAAAAACTGTGCAATGACTGTGGCTTGAGGTCCTTTATGTAGTTGGTTTGGTTTGGTATGGTTTTGGTTGGTAGCTGGCAAGATTGTTGCACAACTTTTTATCGTGTCTTAATGTAATTGTTGTGTTTCTGTATTTGCACTAACGTACTGCCATATCTCTACTTAACTCTTGTCTCTCTTCTCCCAATCTTCCTTGAAGATGATGTTGCCGTTGGGTGTCTTGTAATTTGATTTGCTGCCACACATTATTTTGATGTTGGCCTTTGTAGCTTTTGTTGTTTGTTGTGTGTATGTGTGTGTATGGTGGGGGTGTGGGATCAGACATTGGCATTTTTCACATATCTTCAAATAGTTTTACAACATTTCACATTTGCCATTGCGTATTAGATGTCTGCCCATTAAGCTGGATTTACACCATACGTTTCCTTGGTCAATTTATAAAATGAGGTTAAATGAACGAACCGGGTAGGATTGAGGGAGAGTAGGGGTTGGGTGCACAACAACGACAAGTGCCAAATACTTCAACTAGGGTGAATCATGAGGCAGCTAAACCAATTGTTGGTGACTCTAGACTGAAATTGCTAAAGGGTGTCAATACAGTACAACAACAATAAGAAGAAGGAAAATGGATAAGTAAAGGGAGAAGAAAAGGGAAAATGAAAGAGAATTTAACCAGAAGGGTTCATCGAGTGTGCTGCTTGTTGTGTCTGAGGCAAGGAAAAGTCCAAATTTTAATTAGATTGCAATTCAAGTAAAGTCAGCTCAGCAACCTGTGAAACTGGGTTAAAATCTACTCAAAATAAGATACAGAAAGAATGAGAGACAGAGAGAAGGAGAGACAGAGACCGAGGCCTTACAGCCGCCTGCTTGAAAGCGCATTTCTGTCAAGAGTTTTTCATTTCAAGTGGAAATCATGTACATTTTTGCAGCTGTGCTTTGTATTTCAATTAGTTGAAACTTTTTTTTAATTACTTTAACTAAAACTGAAACTATAGTAAGTTCAATTAAGAGTTAAGACTTTTAAAGACAACTTAAAACTGATATACGAGGAATAGTCGATGCTTTGCAGTTTAACTTTTTTTTAAGCATAACTTTAGTTATATTCAGCAATAGCTCATATTAATAACAAATTTTAGTTTGATTCTTGGCTATAAGCAGGGCTAAGCTTTCGTATCAAAGTTAAAAAGCCGCATTGATAGCTATATTGGTAAAGTCTTAACGGACTCTGTCATAAACTAAATTGTTATTTAATACTTTATCGATATTTCATTTTTATATGCATGACTATCAAAGCACTTAATCTTGGCCAACGGACAACCACTTATATACACATATACACATATATATATATATATATACATATATATATACATAAAGTTAACTAGCACACACATCAAGACACACACACACACTGGCAGACAACGCAGCTCAACATGCAAGGCATAAACTGACCCAAATACAACCACAAGATGGACATCAAATTGAAGGGCAGCGGACTGAGCCAAGTCTTGTACTGCTGCTGGCGTTAGCCGATGGCCCATAAAAGTTGCTGGCAGTAGCTATTTGGCAGCTTGACTACTTGGCTGGCTGGCTGGGTGGCTAGCTGGCCGTTACATGCGGCGTATACGTAACGCAACTTTATGACAAATTGTTGCTGCTAACCTACACGCTAAGAGGCCTGCCACGTGTGTGGCCAAGATGAGCTATAAATCAACTTAGATTATATACATATATATACCATATATATATACATATTAAAGTGTATATAGCTTGGTTTGTGTTCCATTCATTTGCAGTTGGCAGCTGGCAATTGGGAGTTGAATTTTTTGTATGTTGATTGTTGAGATTGCTAAGGAGTTGCTCCCATCAATCCATTTGCTTAAAACTAAAAATAATGTCTCCTATTTGCCGTTGATTTACTGGAAGGTTGCGTACTGTCGCTGTCCAAAGACGGTTTGTCACCAGATGCCTAAACGGCGTGTACTGGGCGCCATCAGTTTGTTACTCACCGAACGAAGTGTCGCCGCTGGTGTCAGCACTATGCCACCCAGCTCTGTGGCAGCAATTGTGTTGCCTGTGGCATTTGTGCTGCTGCTCAACGTTGCTCTACTGTTGCTAAGCAGCTCCATGGGTAGATTTGGCATATGGTTAGTTGCTGCATTTGGACTGCTGGGTGCCATCTCAATATAGTAGCTATCCTCATTGCTGGCTGAATGCAGACTGGAGCGACTGCTGCCAGAAGAGCAACCACTGCCACTGCCACTGCCTCCGCTGCCAATGGAACTATCAGCCAGTGAGGCACTATAGAATTGCAGCTTCTGTTGTTCACGGTGCAGTTCACGTGCCTGAAGATTGTGCAACGGCGAGCTATATGGCGCCTCGCGTCTGGTGCTATGATGCCAGGCCTGTAGTCGTGCCGGATCCGTATTGCCTGAGCCTTGATAATGCAAAAAGCTGTGCACATCATCGCTGTCATTGAACTGGCGCTGATGATGCGGCCGCGTCTGGCCAGCACGTCCGGTGCGCTGCCAAGGCAGCTCACAGCGATAAACATGCGCCAGACCAGCAAGTAGCACAATAATCAGCACACATACCAGCAACAGCATCAGACTGGGATGGCTGCTTGGTATCGTTTGCTGCGTATCCTGGCGCGTGTCCAGCAGCTGTGCAGACTTTGAGGCTTCCGTCTTAAGCTCCACAAAGGCTTTCAGCTGTGCAAATGTGCTAAGCTCTTGCTTTGCTGCTGCTGCATTTGGTGTATTCACGCTGCTGTGTTGATGCTGTGGGCGTGCACTAGTTGCTGTTGTTGTGTATGTTGTTGTTGTTGCTGCTGCTGCTGTTGTTGTTGTTGTCTTAGCAGTTGTTGCATGCTTGGTGCTGTAGGTCATCTTTTTTATGCTCAACGAAGGTTTTTTCTTCTGCACTTTTGCTGTACTTACTGTCGGCAACTCCTTTGATGTTGCTGTTGTTGAAGTCTCTGCTGCTGCTGCTGTTGCTGGTGCTGGTAGTGCTGCTGCAGCTGCCATTGATGTCGCCTTTGTGTCGCCCTTTATTACTTCCGGCTGTCGCTTATCAGTCGCTTCCTGTCGCCTCTGGCTGCGCTCCAATGTTTCCGCATCCGCCACAGTAGCCGTTCCCGGCAACAACAATTGTTCAGCATCCACCAGCAGGTTGTCGCCCTTGTGCATAAGCAACGGCGTGCCAATTAGATGACGATCCTTAATATGCAACTGCAACGTGGCATGTTTATGTGTTTGTGATTTTGTTACCAACGTTGATGTCTCTTCTTCTTGACCAAAACTGTCGCTTGGCTTAAACCCTAAACCTTTTGTTACTATTATTGCTGCTGCTGGCTCTGCTGTTGCTGTTGTTTGTTTTATTAAACTGCTGTCAAAAATATTTAGTTTTTCGTGTTGTTGTTTGGCAACATCAGAATTTAAATGCGTTGTTTGTGTTGCTGTTGCTGTTGTTGCTGTTGTTATTGCTGGCTTATGTACCATTATGGCGACCGCAGCAACATCGCTAATATTTGTTGGCATGACAAGTGTCGTTGCTGCTGCTGCTGTTGTTGTTATTGTAGTAGTTATTGTTGCTTTTAATGTACTATGCATTTGGTCATCAGAACTCTTAGCAACTGTTGTTGCTGTGGTTGTTGCTGGCGGTAGCAAACTAGCTGTTGGCTTAGTTGCCAAAATGTTTGTGCGATTGGCAGCGAGAGTTGCTGCTGCGTCTGTGCGGTAAAAACTTGGCATGCCAGTGGCTATTGCTGTTGCTTTTTCTGTTGCTGTTGCCTCTGTTTGACTTACAGTTGTTTTTGATGTTGCTATTGCTGTTGCTGTTGCTGTTGCTGTTGCAGTTGCAGTTGGCATGCCAGGCATTTGTTGGCTCTGAAGCTTTGCTAACGAAGTTGTTTCAGCTGGCCCTAAAGTTTTTGTGGTAAGCAGCGCAATGTTGTTGCCCCTTGATTGCATTGTACTTGTTAGCAATGTTGTTGTTGCGTCTGCTGCTGCTGTTGCTGTTGTTGTTGTTGCAACTGACTTTGGCTTTTGCACTTTTGGCATAGTTCGTTGTGTTGTCGCTGCTATGCCGCAAGTGGGCGGCATTGATTCGATTGGGTCAACGTCTTCTTTAATCCATCTGCCGCATTGACTACTGAAGTGCTCATAGAAATTCTGTAGCTGTTCGAAACGATGCTTCAAATCGATATGCCCCAATGATTGACCCAAATCCGGACTACGACAAGGACTAGCCCACTCGGCAATGCCCAACAGATCGCTGCACTTAATAGGATTATCATCCAGCAACAGATCACGCAGCTGTGGCAAAGTGTGCACAATGGATTGACTCACACTCTCTATATCGGCGGATTGTAGATTCAATGTAAGCAGCTTAGGCAGCGCCAGTGCTGGTAGATAGAGCAAACGATTGCCCGAGAGATCCAAGGTTTTCAGATTACTAAGTCCGTTGAAAGCCTGTGGTTGCAGTTCCATAATGCGATTATGTTGTACAAACAGATGTTCCAGGGAAGTGGGCAGACTGCTTGGTATACGCGTCAGACTATTGTGATCAAGGAACAGCAGCTCCAATAGCTCCAAGCGTCCCAATGCATCATCCTCCACATAGGCAATGTGTGAGTAGGATAGATCCAGATACTGCAGCAATGGATAACTGTCCAAATCTCCACCGTTTATGGCCTGCAAATGAGTTAAAAGAAAATTTGTTTCATGTTATTAAAGCCTTGTTAAAGTTGCAGCCTGTTCTTAGCCAAATAATAAGCCCTTGAGTTATGCCTATGGATATAAAATCTGTCGCCTGTCAGTATTTTAATTGGAATTGTCTACTATAACTTGACTCTTGGAAATTTGATTAGTGCGAGAAGTGGAGTAACTTGGCTGACTGCTGGGCTAACTTGGCTGACATTGTTTAAAAATTAACTTAAATCAGTCGTTATAATTACTTCAAAAGGACGATTGCCCCTTTTTTTTTTGGGGGCTGTTAAAATCGCCTTGGGCGACGCTGCTCGTCTGAGACCAAGAGTAAACATAGACGCGACTCATTAAATGAAACAAGTAGCAGGCAGCAAGTCAGCCACACAGCCGTTTCCGTTGCTGCCCCTGGGCACAGTTGGTTACCAGACTGGCGCGGTAGCGTTTGACTATAGAAAAGGACATAGTCCTTGGTTGACTCTAAACGCCATAATTTGCCATGAAAAGGCTGCGTGTTGACTGCCGATAAAGGCATAACAGACAGAGAAGTAGCAGCAGTAGCAATAGCAGCAGTGGCAGCAACAGTGGCAGCAGCAGCAGTGGCAACCACTGCCAAGGGAATGGCAGACAAATTAAAATGCCTGCTGCCTGTATAAAGTATAAAGGATACCAGCATCCTGTATTCTATAGCTCAATGCTGTTGCTGCTTCTGCTGCTGCTGCTGCTGCTACGTTGCCCAAACAGCAATTGCAACTAGTTAGGCCATAGTCGAAGTGTTTGCCTGTCTCAGCTGTTGGCTGTCTTAGCTGCTGTTGTTGGCTTAAACATGATTATGCTTATGCCAATTATCCTTATTTTATTAATGCTCAGCGTCGAGTGCGCTTTTGTCTTGCCCTGAATAGCTTAGCTGAACGCTTCCTTTTTTTTCGCTTTTCGCTTTTCCTTCACCTTTTATGGCATTTGCCATAATCGACAACAGCAGCAATAGTTAAGGCAAGGGCAACAGCAATTTATGAGCCGCATTTGTTGTTGTTCTTGTTCCTATATATAAATATATATATATATATCTATGTATATACAGTTGAACCCAGTTAAGCATAGATAATACCTAAACGTTAGCTGCTCAACAGCTGCGTTGCTGCCTTATGCTTTATAATGCAATTCAAAGTGTATGTGTGTGTGTTCTATATATACATATAGAAATCTGTTTGTACTTTAGTATAAGCTAAGAGTCTAGTCCAGCTATCAGCAATCCTTTTTTAACTCCACAGCTGGACATACTAATCGCCTGTCTCTCAGTCCCTGCCCAACTGTCCAACTGTCCAACTGTCCAACTGTCTGCTCTCAGGCTATTTACTTATTAAGTCTTGAAGCGCTTTTTATTATGCTTTGTTTGTTGAGCATTTGTGAAAAGTGAAAAGTGTGAAGTGCACTTAGCTTTTCCATTGTGTTTGTTGTCGCATTGTGGTTTTAATTATGTTCTAGTACTGACTAAGTGCTCGACTAAGAGCCGTATAATAGCTCATTTAAAAAATAAAACAATGCAGAAAACATTAAGTACTTGCTTGTAGCATATTAAATTCTTGAATAATAAAATAAAATTTAATGCTATTTATTATTAAATAAATATAAAATATTTTGTTGCTTCTGAAGTGGCTAAATTGACGCATATATAAATCAATAATATTTAATATATATATAAATATAAAATTTTGCTATACGCATAATGAATTTCTATGCTTGAATTTGTTGCACATAAAATGTGTGTTTAAGGTTCAGCATGTTTCCTCTTTCTGGATTGTATACTATGGCTTTGCGGGAACAGGAAGTGCGCGAGGCAACAAAATGGCGGCGTAAATTTAAAAATAACAAAGTGTAAATCATACGCCTGGGTGCGATTGCTTTGCTTGCTGGATGAATGAGATGATGAAGCATCCTCCTCAACTCAGTACAGGCGCACTCAAGCACACAGCAACGACCGGGAATGGGCCACAAAACAGATGCTAATTAATGGCAGCAGCGGGAACTCTGTGTGTTCTGTGCTCGTTGCTGGATGCTGGGTGCGGGTTGGGGAAAACCCCAAACTCCGCATACGGCATGGAGAAAAAGCAGAGCAAAAAAAATAATGAGAAAAAAAAATTTTGCGTGGCAGACGGCGGTTACTGACGCGAATGTGCCGTTAATTGCCGGCAAAGCGTCAAAATTGCGGTTCATTGGCTGCACACAAAGCAAGCAACAGACCAGAGGAGGGCAGGCATATACATACATATACATATATATATTTATACTGTAGCCGCATACATGGATACGCTAATGTATTGATTATTTCCCAGTTTTATCCATATTTAGTACTCACCTTAAGCCAATTGTGGGATAACTTGAGTGTGCGCACAGATTGAGCTAAAGCAGCTGGCACCTGGCATAGACCAGTACCACTGGCATCGAGCTCCTTAAGACTCCAGGAAGCGACAAATTCCTGCATAGCAGCGCCCACCTGCGGATTGTATGCAATCGACAAGCTCACCAGATCCGGTATGCCCTGCAGCGCACGTATAGCTGAGCCACTCAGTTGATTGTGTGAGAGATCCAAATGTTGCAGATTAGGCAATGCCAGAAAGGTCTCGTAGTCAATATCCGTGATGTTATTGTCATTGAGCAGCAATGTTTCTAGGCTCATCAGATTGTAGAAAGCCTGACGGGAAATGTTGCCCAGTTGATTGTGTGCCAAGTTGAGATGCTTAAGGTGAGGCTTCAGTACTGAAAAGAAACTAGCCGACAGCTGACTCAAACGATTGCAGGACATATCCAGAGTGATAAGCAAAGGACTAGTTGTAGGTGGAGCAGTCAGTGTATTGTTGCTCACGTCCAATTGCTGCAGTTGTGAGAAATTGTCCAGTTTCAGGCTACTCAATTGATTGTTGCTAATATCCATACGGGTAACAAGCTCATATTGACCCTGATAGTTCTTCGTACTATCGTAGGCTAACAGGCCTTGTCCTGTTAAATTTAATATTGTTGTAGCCAAAGTTGCCTCACGTTTCTGCAACTCGTGAGGCAATGGTGCCTCACGTTTTTTATAGTAACGTTGTTCGCCTCTGTAGCTGGCCGGTGCGTTCTCATCGCGCAGCATGCGGTGGACACTTTGAATGCTAAGATGATGAATCGATAGTTGCAACTCCTGCTGTTCTGCGGCAGCATCGGTTATTGACAGTGGTTGGGCGGTTGCTTGGAGCTGAGGATTGGCACAGATGCTGCACAGCAGCAGTGTCCACAATAAGGCCATTGCTAGCGGATCACAGTTATGGGTATGCTTCTTATTATTGTTGGGTTTTTTGCCTTATGCCTCAATGGCAATGATTGTCGTTAGGTTCCCTTTACCTTTTTTTTTGTTGCTTTCCTTTTTTTTACTTATTTTTTTTGATGCTTTTTGAAGCAACTTCCTTTAATTTCACTTAAAATTTATGCGCTGTACGTGCAGACGTTTAACGCTTTTGCCTCAATTTTGAATATGGCTAACGTTGGACGTTTCATTCATTTGCCTGCCATTTATTCATTCATTCATTCACTCACGTTCACATTCACATTCACATCGACATACACATACACATACAGATTCACGTTGACTAGTAGATGGGCTTTCTTTTTTGGCACGTTTCTTTATCGTTTCGTTTTTTTCTCGTATTTGTTGTCACGTTCGCTCCTTTGGTCCACCATGTGACAACTGTCAACAGTTTGACAACGTTGACTTTCGCAATGGCGTCATTTCCGCAACGTTGCCCATTGCTGGGCACTGGTTAGATTTTTTGGGGGAAGGCTGGGCAAAAAAGCGTTGCCTACTTTTGAGCGTTGCCTTGAAAATTCTGAATATTTAATTAAATATAAACTTGGGCATCACCTTTTCAATTGTTGCTTTGTATTTTTAATTTGCCTTTCAACAGAATTGTATCACGTTTTCCTTTTTCCTTATGCCTTTCACTGACTTTTATCAGGTGGCTGGCTAATTGTTCTTACAACAGAATCAAAATGTCAATTAAAAGGTGCGCGCATCGCATCAACCTGTTTTCTATTATAGTTGTTGCTGCTGCCGCACTTTTGCTGTTGCTGTTGTTGCTGCTGCTATTGCTTTTCCTTGTTAATGTTAATGCTGATATTGTTGTAGTCAACTGTTGTCATATTACAACGTCAATTGTTCCCCTGCGCTAAAAATCTGTAATGAAATGAAAGTAGAAGAGAAAAGGAATTGTAATTACGTTTGTTATTATTGTTGCCGCTTGAATGCAAAGTGCAGAAGTGTAAAAGGTATAACGGTAAACTTCTTTATAATTTGCTTACCTTTTTTTTTGTTGTGTTGTGTTTTGTGTATTTGGGTTTGTTTTTTTCTCACTTTTTTCCTCATTCTCTGTACTCATATTTTTCTTTTTCTGTTTATTTTTTAACTGGATATTTTTTTTGTGTATTTTATTTTTAATTTGAGTTTCAGCTTTACGACTTGAAAGTGCTTTAGCACTTTTGCCTAAGTGTTATTTTTATGTTGATTGCAGCTAATGAAATTATAATTTCAACACGCTTTACAGCAAGCCATGATTTAGCTTTGGCTAGGGTGCCATACATATATATCTATATATATCTAAATGTATACCAATGTCCTGGCATTGGGTAACCTTTTCGGGTCATAACCGAGCTACATGTGCCACCTTTTTGACCGCATGTCAGCCGCATGCCACTAAGCCTTGGTTATAAACCTAGCATATGTGCTTGTGTTTTATGATCATACGTGTAAGTGTGTGTGTGTGTGTGTGTGTTTGTTTGTGTCTGCTATAAATCATTTAACTGGGTCATTTCATTTCCGCTGCAGACAAGCGACAGGAAAGCCACTCTACAACCAAACAACTGTCAACTGACAACCCACAGAGTCCCAAAACGACGCAAATTTGATTTACTCCTTGTTGAAATAATGACGCTCCAATCCATTCCATGCGTTTGCCTTTATTTTTTTTAAGTACTTATACTACCCGGCTGCAAATTAATTTGTCAATGTC
This sequence comes from Zygothrica quintamaculata, assembly GCA_037044455.1. Taxonomy (NCBI): domain Eukaryota; kingdom Metazoa; phylum Arthropoda; class Insecta; order Diptera; family Drosophilidae; genus Zygothrica; species Zygothrica quintamaculata. The sequence goes on along the minus strand of JBAMBS010001126.1, from coordinate 200,620 downwards.
TACTTAAAGCTGAAATCACCAATTTGTTGCTCTACAACAGGTACAACTTACTAGGTGTGTCAGGGTGTGTGTGAAAACTTTATTATGATTGTAAAATCTATATGTTGCTTGGAGCATTTGTATTTCGTTGTTTGGCGTATGTTCATATAGAAATGTTAGGCACATAAATGTTGTTGATATGCTCACACATACACAACACACACACACACACAAATATATTTATATATATATATATATATAACACACACCCACATAGGGAGAAATTTGAGTAAACAAATTTATTGGCATCGCTGGTTTACATAAAATTTATTGACAAATGTTATCAAGAAGTTGGCATTTCATTTCAGTTGTCGTTTGCTTACGCAACAGTAAAATGTAGGCTATAAGTTTAGTGGCAGACATGCCTGACTAATGTCAGCTCTCTGCCCCCTCCCCCTGTCCACTTTTGTGCCCCCTGCCCGCTAGTGTATGTTGTGTGTTGAATGTGGCACCCGTTCCCCAGCCATGTTGCCAAACAGATGGATGATGTACACAAGTCAGTTGACATGAAAGTCGATTTAAAAAACCAACAACAAATAACAGCAATATCAACAGCAAAAACAACATGGCCAAGGACAGCTGTCTCACTGTCTCACTGTCTCTCAGTCTGTCTGTCTGTCCCTCTGTCTATCTATCTGTCTGTCGCTAGCAGGATTGACGCATCCCCAGTCGCTACTTCCCCAATCATCAGTCATTGGAGTTGGAGATTTTCGGTGTTTTTTTTTGGGATTTTTTTTTGTAGGGGTTGCTGCGTTTGTCAGTTTATTTTATGCCAGCTTGAAAATAATTTGCGAATTGCTCTGCCTCCTCCCCCTTCCTGGCACATTGTCTGTATTTTATGATTGAACATTAGCGAGGGTTGCTTTGTATACTTTAGCAGCTCTGACTTACTTATTGAATATTTATATGAAAACTTTAAGCGCATTTCTTTTTCTCTTTTTCTTGTTATTGTTGTTGTTATTGTTGTTGTTGTTGTTGTTGTTGTATGTTCGCTATCCAAAGGTTTTCTTAGATAATCAAATGCAAAGAATAAAGTAAATAGCTGAAGCAGCACTTTTTTTCATCCTCTTTAAAGTGCATTCTTTTGTCCAATGCAAATATAACAGAGTGCCAGTTGAATACTAAGAGCTAAGAGTAGTGATACACAGAGAGAGTGACGGAGAGGGGGATGCGTATAGCATTGAATTTTGTTAAATAAAATTCGGATTGCACTTTATGCACTGCGTTGAAATTGGATTTCTGCTGGTACCAAGCATCCAGCTGCTATATGTCAAAGATTTATTTTTATAGAAATTTAGGTGGCGATCCAAAGCGGCGTACACAGTCAAGGGCCTTATACCCTAAAACCCCTCCCTCCTCTAAAATGCAGTACGACGATCCGGCATGGCTTTATCAGTGCGCACAGCTTGCGCAACAAAATGCAAATGCCATTTGACAACAAGGACAGCAAGGACAACGTTGTCGCCCAATGTATTCTATTGAGTGCCTGGCATCCTTTGCAGTTCCTTCAGATATATATATATATATATATATATATATATATATTTAGATATGGTTGTATATATACGTATTTCAGTTTCTTGCTTCAGTTGCGCGCTCAATTGCGCAACAAAATACAAAATTGTATCTTTGCCTTGCCAGGCGTATGCATTATGCAGTGTTTCGTCTCATTTTTGTTGTATGTGTGTATTGTGTAGATTTGTATGTGTATGTGTGTATGTTTGTCACACGTAAAAATACTCTGTGTGTTGTTTTTTTTAGACTCAAATGTTTTATTTTCTTATTTAATACGGCCTGCTGCATTCTAATACCCTGTAAACATAGAACATGCCACAGAGCTAACCACTATTTTTATATATAACACTCTAATACAGTGAACACTCTACTAACGGATAACTACAAAAGACGCAGACTGCTATTAGACAAACATAGTTTAGTTTCGTTCTAGATATTCTATACTATTAATCTAACACTTGACTTGGCATCGCTATCTAGCCAAGTTAGTCTTCACTGTATTTGCTCTAACAGTCATACAGTCTCGTTAGCATCATTCTTACTCGTTATCCATATGCCTTATGTAAGTAACCCATTTGCTCTGGGCTGCTTTTTTAATAAACTTCCGTTTTGTGAAAGTTTTATTGAGTCTGCCGCCCGCTGCTGCTGCTGCTGTTGCTGCTGCTGCTGGTGACATGCATTGAATGCAGGCAATGTCATTGGTGGTTTCCCCTTGGCTGGCATCTGTGTCAATGTCAACATTTGGTAGCACGTGAGAGCTTGTGTCAGTTTTGTGAGCCACTTCAGAGTTTTCACTGTTTCTGTGGCTCTTAAACTGTGCTGAAATCTTTAACCAAAATGTTCAACACTTTGCCAACAATTTGCCATGAGGCCTTTTATTTTTATTTTCCTTTTTTTAAACCATCGATGGGGAAATCTGTTTTTCTTTTTTATATTTTTTTTTGCCATTCTCTTTTCAACTGCTCTTCTCTTTTTGGCACAAAAAAGTTTTCAAATTAAAGTTTTCTCTTTTTTTTTCTTTTTGCTACGTTTATTCCTTCAACTTTGAACTTTTTGCTGTCAAGTGCTTGGGCGGCAATGAAATGACACTCGGTTTCGATATCAAAAGGTCATCAGTATGTGTGAAATGTGTATGTTTAAGTGGTATATAAGCAAAATGTATCTATCTTTCTCTTAACGCATATTAACAATTATTAAAAGTTATGCGTTAAATGTTAAATGTTTTTGAAAAGTTCGTTTAATGTCTGAAAGAAATTTGGCAAAACTAAAAGGAAAAATATATATATTTTGAGAGACCTCAGGCTTATGACTTATGCTTATATCTTAAAGTTTGTTTGCTGTCTTTATTAATGCCCTATGGCTAAAGACGCTAACATTCATTCTATCCAACATTCATTCATTCAGTCATTGAGTCATTCCATACTTTTATACACTCAGCCTCAGGCTGCCCAGGCAGCCAGGCAACCAAAAATACATAAGTAAAATTCGTAATAAACTTGTTCGCCTCTTCATGTTGTTGTTTTTGTTGTTGTGGCTGTTTTGCGTCTTTCGTTCTATATATATATATACATACATATATATATATTTATATATTATGTTTTTGTTTTTATCTTATTGTATATACATATGTGTGTGTGACTTTTATTGTTTTATTTGTGTGTAGATTTTCATGTTGTATGATTTTTTTTGTCTTTATTTTTTCCTGTTTTTATTTGTTAAATTGTGTAGTGAAAAATCGCTCATGGCCCCGGAATTTGTATGTATATAGACCCCTGTATATATATATATAAATTTATATTTATATAAGTGTGTGTATATATATTTATTTGGGTTCTTTTCTGGTCGGCAGCATCTTTGGCTTTATTTTGGTAGCCCAATTTTGGTTGCTCGCAGCGTTATTTCTCAACTAGGACCTACAGCTTAGTAGATGGCATACAAGGATATTTTATTAAAAAAATGCTGATGGAATGAATGTCAGACACTCCGACTGTCTGACTGTTCCACTGTCATACAGTGGCAGGCTCTAACTCACAGACTTACTTCAACTAGAAGTGCGGTAAAGGGGTAGCACTTATTTTTATTGTCTTATTCTCAGTTTTGTTTAACCCCTTGTTGCCGTTCGGGGTAATACTTCGACAAGCTTTTTATGAAATTGAAAAAGTTTTTCAATAAATGTGCATAAATTTCAGGCTAACCATTTACCAAAAAATATTTGGTCAATTCTTGTATTTGTCTATATTAATTTCTTGCCATTTTCTATTTAAGCCGCATTCTTTCAGTTTTGGGCATTATTTGTGTTGACAGTACTAACAGTATCTGCATTCGCTTCTACCCCCTGAATAGCTAACAAGTCAAATTTGATTTGATTTCTATTTGAATTGAGTTCTATAGGTTTTGGCATTTTTATTTTTGGGTCAAGCCACAACAAATTGCATTTTGGTTAATGATTTTGACAGCTTGACCGCATTTGCTAACCAATATGGATAGTAGCATATAGTATACGTATAGAGATTGCCTGTTATAGTCACTAATATATATATATATATATATCCTGTTGGGGAACATAAAGTGCCACAATGATTTTCTAATAATTTGCCAAATTGCCTTTGCCTGACCATTAAATCTGAGATACGTGTCTGCTTGAGATATGAGGGTGATGTCCTTTGCTACACTGAACAAGCTGATAGCTAGATTATGTGCGCAGACATAAGAGCTCAGACACACATACACATAATACACACACACACACACACTCACACAGAGAGAAATATGTATGACAAACGGCAGGACAACTAGCATTATGTGCTCCAAATTGTCAGTCTCAGATAGTAACATATACATACACATACATACAACGTAATTTGAAACCCTGACCAGTGCTGGATAACCCAAAAGCAACGCTATATGTCCTGTGTCCTCTGTGTCCTGTCAGAGTTAGTCAAGCATTTAAAGCTGTCAATTTCTGGTTTTAAAGCGCTTTGCCAACAAAATCTATAAGCAGTGCGAAATCAATAATACGCTTTCTATTTTATTTTTTGGCGAGTTGCATAAAAATCCTTTAAAGTATATATATATATATATATATATATACTAGTAAGGAACTCTTTCTTTAATGTATGAGTGTTTATATATGTTATATGTATGTGTGTGTATATGTGTGTGTTGGCTGCTCTGTTGCTTTGGGTCATTGTGCTCGATATACACGTGCTCTGCAGCACAAAACAGTCGAAAATGTTAAACAAAAATAACCAATAACTGCAAGCAAACTAGTGCCATACTAAATAATACCCTGTAAATACTAAACTCTAAGGTATTATACCATAATTTGTTATACTAGCTTATAACTAGTTTATTTTTTGTCTACTTTTCGTAGAGTATAACTAGTTTTTTGTAGCTTTCATATTTGCCCCCAAAAACTGACAACTGAACTACATATTTGCTTTGTTATTAGTTTGTGGCTTTCGACAATGTTTTGTGTGCTTTATATTTTCTTTTTACTTTTATTCCCTTTTGTTTCCTTCATTCGTAGCATTGTTCGTTGGTTTTATGTTTGGTGTGTTTTAATTTTCATTGCTAGCGGTTGTTGCTTGTTGATCCCCAGGATACTTTTCATCATTGACTACTTTTCATTGTTACTTTTGCTAACAAGTTTTGTTATCGATATGAATATAAACTTTCTCTGTCGACTGTCTACACCCAGTCCCCCTATAGCTTCTTCTTCTTCCCTCTAATTTGACAATTAGCGCTACTGGCAGTACTTTCAAGTGTCTGCCACATTTATCAGTTGAGGCACTTGTCAGTAATATGCGCCATTAACATTAACGCACATTACGCTCAATTTTTTTTTTTCTTTGAGTATCAAATTATTGCAGAAGCAACTGAAAATGAGAGTAACAGTCAAAAGGAGGAGGCATTTCCTTCAAACTTTAAATATTTACGACATCATTTCATGGCCCACAAGCGTTGCTGCTGAACCCTTAAAATTGCCTGCCTGCTGCCTGCCTGCCACTTTGTCTGCCTTTCAGCCTGTCCTGCTGCCTGTCTCTTTGGCTGCCTGCCAGACGCAGTTTCAATGATAATTTCTGTTCCTACTCCCCACACTCTGACTCTTGTTGTACAAATAAGAGAAGACACAGAAAAAGTAAGACAGAGATATCGAGAGAGAGAGAGATAGAGAGTAAAAAAATATTACACGCATAACTGTCGTATTTTCAAAGCTTTTCCCACTTCTCCCTGATGCTTTTTGCTTTGTCTTCGCGACGACTGAAAAACAAAAATTAGGCTATTAAGGCATTTACCAAATGCGCCGTGTCCTCAACTGGCCTACACTTGAAACTGGGTTTGGTTCAATTTTTGTGTTTCCCATATACCGTATACCGTCTACCATTTACCGTTTACCGTTTACCGTTTCTCTTTTCTTCATTTCTCCGTTTTTTTGGGCGTCTTTTTGTGAAATTGAAATTAATGTTCCGGAAATCACAAGTTCAACACGCTAACTGAACGGCAAGGGTTCGTTTCGCTTATAGCATTAGCAGTATGATATATGTTGGTAATTTCTGCTTTTGTATCCTGCCACACTGCTGCCTGCCTCTTGACGATTGCCCTGACAATTAGCCTATACATAACTATATATATACTATATATCTTAAGCCATTGTAGCAACTCAGTTACAACTTAAGACCCACTTCAATTCAAGCCAAATAACAATGCACAATTTATGGCTATAACTATTGAAATATATATAACTCTTTAAGAGAGAGGAAAGAATATCGCTTTAACCTATTTAAAATTTGTTATTATAAGTTGCAAAAATTGAAATAAATTCTTTTTTCTTTTCTTCTACTTTCACTGCAAAATAGTTGGCTTAAATGCCGCGAACCAAGCCAAGTTATAGTGCAATTTTTCATATTTTAATGGGGAAAACATTTTGTTGGCAAAGAAAAACGCGCTGAAGTTTTTAATTTGTTGCGCCGTTTGCCTGTACTTGCCACAGCCCACAGCCCACACAGCTGCCATTGATTTCGCTCTGCAATATCCTTTCCTCAACTATATATATATTTTTCCTTTTGTTATTTTCAACGCTTATTGTTTTGCATTTGTTCTCTTGCGCTTGGCTCGGCTTTCATTATATAAGCCATAACAATTTGACCATGAGGCGTAAAGTGTCGAAAGTGCAGGCAGGCGTGCTCTATTTAAGTAGGCGTGGCATACAACTCTTGTACCCAAATGCGAACAGAAACAGGAAACAACAGCTGAGCAGCAAGTTCTGCCCACTTTTCCAGGGAAACAAAAATGTAAATGTATTAAACTGGTTTTTTGCTGTTGTTGCTTTTTTTTGCTTTTCATTTTGGCATTTAATTTTCAGTTGAATAACAAATGCTTGGCTAAGCAGCTGCGAGTTATGATGTGACAGAGTGTAAAGCATAACGTTAGTTCACATATCGCTGGTAGTGCCCTTTTCTGGCCTGCATAAATAAGCGGCAAGGATGCGAAAGGGAAACTGCTGACAAAACTTATAAATCCCAGATATCCTGACCTTAATGCTACGCTGAATACCAAATGATGATGCTGCTGCTGCTGCTGCTGCTGCTAGTTCACCAAGTGCATACGTGTGTGTCCATGTAAAGTTGTAAACCTATAGGTATGTGTGAGTGTGTGCGTTGTGATGTACTAAAAGCCAGAGTGTAAAAATAAATAAAACAGCGTCAAGGTAGCTGCTAGAAGTAAACCAAAAAAAAAAAAAATAACAAAAAAAAGAGTGAAAGAAAAATCGATGTCAAAGTGTTGGTTAGCTTAAAACTTGCACACCAACTACACATATACACACACACACACACACAGAGAGAGAGAGTTACGTACACGTTTCTGTATGCTGTCGCTTAGGTGCCCTGTAGGTGTCGCGTTCATGATGATGGGTTAACTATGCGTACACGCAACGCAGCTGAGTGGCTGCTAAATATTTTCAAGGATAACTTGAGAAACAAACAAATAGTTGCGCTTACACATATATATTTTATATGTATATATATGTGTGAGTGTGTGGCTAACCAAATAGTTTTGGTTTAGTGCCAAGTGAAATGCTGGAACGCTTATTGTTTTGCCACTTTTAGAGATTGCCATTTGTTTCGGTTTAGTTTTTTTTTTATTTTTATATATATATATTTTGAACCTTGAAATAGGATACGTCAGAGCCGCCTACAAGGCTTTCAACTACTTTGCATATTTTCACTATTTCTCTTAACGGGTCGCCAGGCTACGTGACTTTTACACTGAAAGGCATTCGAGCCACAGTCAAAGCCACAATTCCAGCCATAGCCACAGTCGGCATATAAATAAATTATCAATTTATGTTTTATTAACATAAATTTTCTTTTCTGCTTAAACATAAGTTTAAGTTTGAAGTGAAAATACTTTAAATTTAAGGAAAAGTATTTTCTTTTCAACTGCTTTTGGCACTTTAGTTTAAGTTGAAATTTTTGCTTAGCTGCAAACGTGTTGCAACAGCTGCATTGCAGTTGTATTTGTATATAATGTGTAAATATTGGCATATAGTATATATATACCTATATATTTATACGTCTATGTACATGCTTACATATGTATTTTTAGCTTGCAACATATGTGCATTTGATGGTTTTTGCCGCAAGCGACACTAATACGCGTCGCGGCTTGCTGCTACACGACGTCATTTTTATGACATTTCCGATGAATACAAAATGCTTAATTAAATGCCGTTGAGCGTTGTTTCCTTTGTTGTTGCTGTTGCTATTATAGTCGTTTGCTGCTTTGTTTGAGACGCACAAATTGCCGAGCTCTGTCTGGTTGAGGCAAGGACTTGGCTGCTGCCGCATCCGCCATCCTCATACTCATTCGCAGCGTGTACTGTTGTCCTAGACTGTTGTCGGCATGTGATGACACGCATAATTTATTCAATTTTCGTATCAGACGGTATATATATATATATATATATATACATATGTGTGTGTGTATGAGTGTGTGTGCAAGCGTCGGCATGTGACAGTCTTAGTACCGGTTACAGCTTCTGTTTCCTAGTTGCTGCTGCTGTTGCTTCTCCCTGCGACGGCTGAGTTAAGGTTTTTTCGCATCTCTAATGCTTAAATTACACATTCAAATACACGCCGGCACGCACACACACACACACGCACACACACACATACGCATATGCGTCGCAGTCATGTGCGACATTTGGTTTGGGAAGGACTCTGCCTACGTTTTGTTTCCCACTTGCGCAAATAATGATCCCCAGACACATTCTTTGCCATTTCTTTTTACTTTTTTTTTGCTGCTACTGCTTTTTGTTGTTGCTATTACTATTGTTGTTGTTGTTACGTATTTACTGCAAAGATTATTTGCAATGCCTCGTTGCCATTGCGGTGCGCATAACATCAGCGTCTCTATGGGGCACAATGCCATTGAATTTGCCACTGGCTGTGATGCCACACTGTGGTGGGTGGGTGGTTGAGTGGGAAGAGAGGTGGTAGGTAGTAGTGCGGTTGCTTTGTCTACAACAAATCACTTTGTTGGCGCAACACTTTAATGTCAGGGATTAGGCATTAACGTAAGATTTGCCAGCGTGCCGCTGTTAGGCGCCTTTTATTGTTAGCCATTTGCATTGTACCTAGCTACACACTTATACCAACACACACAAACACACACATATATATATATATATATATATATATATATATATAAGGAATTATTTTAAGTCACGAACTGTTTGAATGCTAGAGCATGTGGAGTAGAGCAGACAATTTGGTGTTTATTTTGCTTTTGCTTTTCCTTTTTCCTATTTTTCTTTTTTTAGGCCAAGAAAAACTGACACTTGTATGTTTTTACCTTTGGGTCTAGTAAAATATTCCAAGAGCACTCACAGAAAAATGAAGTTATTTATATATATATATATATATATATTTGTAACTATTTTTATCTCGCTGTTTAAAGTTCTCTCAACTGTTCTCAATAATTTGGGAACAGTTTGACAGGCTGCATAGAAATCTATGAAACTTGGAAGTTTTTTTTGCGACTTAGTTAAAGCAACTTATTTTAGTAACTATACATACCTATAATATGTATAGATTGCAGCATTATTAATGCATTTCAGCTGCAGCTTGTATACAATTATAATTGCATCATTAAATTGTTGTTACTGTTGCAAATTAATTGCAGAAATTGAAACCTGTACTCTCAGTTGCAATTAAAATCATTAAGCTACCTTGAAAATAACATTAACTTGGGCATCAAATTGCATTTGTGATATAGAATACTTTACTCCCAATTATATGCAGTTTCTATATGCAACAACTGTTGCAACGTTTGTTTTGTTTTGTTCGGTTTTAAATGCAGAAATTAAAACTGAAATTGTATTTATGCAACTTCAATTGAAATGTCTAACAATATTAAATTGCCTATACTTTTTTTTTTACAGTGTATATTTAAAAACAATGCATTGTATATAAATTGTAGCATGTTAAGTGCTTGCAACATAGTAAAAGCATATTGCAACTGCATAACTAAACTTGTGTTTTCTACATGTTAAGTTCAGGTAGAATTAGTTGCAACATACATAAAATATGATGCAAAATAGTATTGTACTATATTTGCAGATGTGTTGCATAATACTTTTGTCTATTATTTCGGATTGTTGCAAATCAGTTTACAGTTCTACAAAATGTGCTACAAATCGAAAATCTACTACATAAAATAACAATATGAACAGCTAAATAGGGATACCATAAATTTCTATATTTGCACAGAAAATGTGGCATATTTTTTGCTGGCTTTGCATAAAATACAGCAACAACAACAGCATCAGCTACTGGGTTTCATTTATGTCTCTCCCTCCCCACTTCCCCTCACATTTGCATTTGAAGTGCTTTTAAAAATGTTCAAAGAGGCAGGCAGAAAGCAACGATCAAAATCTGTGTAATATTTTGCTTTTTTTATTTTCGTTTTCGTTTGCCTTTTCTTTTGTTTTTTTTTTTTTGCTTTTTCGTTTTTGCCAAAATGTTTTACAGCTCTCAAGTTGTGTGTGTGTAAGTGTGTGTGTGTGTGAGGGTGTGGGTATGGGTGTGAGGGTATGGGCGTGCGCCACCCATGAACTGCAAATTGCGTACGCAAATTGTCTGCTTAAACGCTAGCGTCCTACAGCCTCTCAACTACCCCCACTTCATGCCCCTTCCATTAGTTCTTGTTGCTTGTCTATTTCGCGCCTGTAAATCGTAAATCAGCGCAGATTATTGTAGCTCTAACTGCGAGTCATTGTGGCATGAGTTTGGCTCTGCAGAATCCTCCATGTATATATATATATATAACCTTCATATAATACCAAACGGGTCCTGCCTCAGTGCCATTTGCATTTGTATCTTTTGCCGTGAAACGCGTTTTTCAATTTGAAGCAGCTTTAAGCGATGTCGCTTGTCTTCCTTCTTCATAAATATGCAAATTTCATAGCACCATGCCCTCTGCCTGCTCCCTTTAACTAGACACACTTAAACGAGGTTGCTCACTTTAAGTAGCTGCTGCGGTTGCCGCCCAAAAGAAGAGTAGCAGCAGCAGCAGCAGCGAAGAAGAAAAAAAATCAAATAGATAATCGTATTTCCTGAGACTATCCTTAAGTTTCACTTCAACCGTGTTCCCTTTTGTCCTTAATACACACAAAAATATTTGTGTCTATGTTACCTTAAGCTCCCCCACGTGAAACATGCCCCCCACACTCCTCCAGCTCTTATTAAAGCAACCAACGATTTTGATTGTTATGTATTATATATATATATATGTATATGTATATATAACTCGACTCGATTTGACTCTACTCGTCTCGGATTGCAACAGTTCATGCTAAGCGTAAACAATGGAGCTGAAATGCCACATAACAACAGGAACTCTAGTCGACTCCTTGTTTGCGTTTTCAGCCGTTGAGTAACCTTTGCGGCTTCCACATCGACTGAGCCGCTTTGCCAAATCACTCATACGACGTGTTGCGGTGGTTGCGGCTGCTGCGCCATTACCTTAGCACGTTTCACCTCAAGTGGACGCTCTCTCTCTTCGTATATATATATAAATATGTGTGCGTGTGTGTGTTATCTGCGCTTTTCGCCAACTGGCAGCACAGCAAACTGGCATCATTCTTGATGTCGTCTAATTAGACATTGTGGCCGAATTAATTGCTCCAACACTTGGACTTTATAACTTTTCGAGTGTTACCTGCTTGTTTTTATGGCCAAACCACAAAAAGATAAAAGTTGTTTTAACGTGACTTAATCTGAAACAAACCCAAGTACACTTTATCTATATATATATATATGTATATATATTTATATATATATATATATATACAACCGATTATAGTTAAACGCATTGTTTGCACTTTGCTTTAACACTTTGTAAATAAATAAAATGCCTAAAGGAATTTCAATTTTTTTTTATTTGCTGCTTGTATGTAAATAAATTTATATGTATGTAAAATGCGTTTGCCTGCTGCAGCAGCAGTAATAAAATCAATAAAATTAAATTGAAAATTATAAACTGGCCACAAGCCAAAAAACAGGTAGAACAACAACAGCAACAACAAAGAGTTTATAAGATATTTGCGCACTGTATGAAAACTATTGATAATATTCACATGGGTCACTTAAAAAGTATATGAAAGTCTTGTATATAATATATTATTTAATATAATTTAATAAAATTATGTTAAAAGAGGTTTTTTTAGACTAATAATAGTCCCTTACCCCAAGTTCAATGTGAGCTGTAAGTTGCTGGAATCAACCTCTGCATAAAACGCATCCCTCCTTTAGCTGATATTCATAACTTTTAACTCTTTGATTGACCCTCGCATAGCTTACAAATTTATAATTAAATTATGTGCAAACAGGCTGAAACAAAAGTTTTTGCATTGCCTACGGCTGTTGACTGTTTTCATTTGAGTTGCCAATTCTATTTTGCCATTTCTACAAATTTCAACTTAGTTTTACTTTTGTTATATGCAATTTATCATAGACTTGCTATATATACATACACACATTTATATATATGTATTAGTTGTTGCTATTTATTATTATTGAGCCTTAATTAATCAAATTACTATATTGACAACATATGGCCTTTTAATTGCCTTCAATAAACTTGGGTATTGAATTTCCATTTAAAACTTTTGCCAATGAATATTTAAATATATTATTGACATAGTGTGAAAATGGTTATTAAATCAATTAAAGTAATAATTTTGAAACATAATTTCTAAACTTGTTGCCATTAATTAAATTGCTGCTGTTTCTGCCTATATTTAATATCATTTTGTAAACAGTTTACAGAATGTTGCAGCATAAATTGTTGCCAGAAACGTAGCAATTTATAGCACAAGGACTTCAAGTAGTTGTAATAATATTGAAGAAATTTCTAACAATATATTTTATTCATATAAAGTATATATATAATTTGTGTATATAGAGTGTATCTTAAAGTAGCTCCTTTTGCTCACACTGAGTCTTAAATCAACCTCAATAGCTGCATACAATGACTTTGTCTATATGTCAGGCACAGGCCCAGCTGTGGCACTTCAAAATTTGCTTTACAGTTACCGATTTTTACCCCTTTCTCCTCCTATTTTATAAGGTAATAAACTAGTCTACAAACCATGCAAATTATTTCAGTCTTTAGGTAATTTTCCTACCATTTTCAAAATGTTTACAAAAATAAAGTAAATTTTTTTTATTTATAAATAAAAATAAATATAGGAAAAAGAAAACACTCATAATTCTTTGATACTTTGGGTTAGAAAAACATTTATAATTTATTTTTGGAAAAAATAGATAAACTTTTCCCTGCAAACACAAATATGAAATGCATAATTTAAAAATCACTTGAGAAGTTTTCTAATTTACGCAGAAAGTTCTCAGACCATTTTAATTATGACATTTTCTTGTGCTTAAAGAAAAAAGAAAACAAAACAAAATGTAAACTCAAAATTATCTTACAATTAAGGTGCAAAAAGAAAGAATTGAAAAAATTGCCAAAGGACATGCGACAGCAGCAACATCAACAGCAGCAATAGCAGCAGCAAAATGTGCATGAATTAGCGCGATTTACATGAAAATTTCATAAATATGTAAGCGCCATGGACAGAGCACAAGTGGTTGGGCTGGGAGTGTAAGGAAGGTAGGGCTGAGTTGGGATGATTTGATTGCATGTAAAGCAGAGACAGAGATACTGAGTGTGAGCGAGACGTAGTGTAAACAAGAATTCAAGGTACGAGTAATCAAAGCAAAAATTACCTAATTAACATAATCCGCAGTGGTCAAATGAGGCGACGGCTGCTGTGTTGGTGGTTGGTATTGGTGTTGGTGTTGGCCAGAGGAGGGTCATGTAGCCAGCAGCTAGACAGCAGCTAGTTGGGCATCCGGTCGGTTGGTCGGTCGGTACTGTGGCCGTTGATTAGCGTTGCCTTTGGGCAAACCGCGTCTCTAGCGTCCCTGGCGTCGCTGGCGTCTAAGCGGCTTTGCGCGCGTAGCGCCTTTAAATCCTTAATGATAAGTTGTTCTTCCGCTGCTGTGATATTTAAAATTCGTTGTTGTCAGCTCAAAAAACTTGCACTGTCGTCAACAAGGACACGTCGCAATGAACACACTGATTAATATGCAAACGTTTAAATTTTTGTTTTCTTTTGGTTTATTTTTACTTCATGTCTTTTTTTTCTTTTTGTTGCTTTAATTTGTCAATTGTTGTTCTTTTATTTTTGCACTTTTTTAGTTTGCTTTAAACTTTAAACACTGAAATTAAATTAAAATTTAAGTTTTTATTGTACTAAAGCACGTGGGTGTCTCATAAGTGTGTGTGTGTGTGTGTTGGTTGTTTGCTTCGCTTTTGGCTGTTGTTTTTTGGCATGTGGCTGACGTGCAGCGGAAATGAGCAGGTTTTGCCTTTAGCTGTTATACACTTACACCCACAACAATTTCCCTATAGGTGTGTGTGTGTGTGTGTGTGTGCGGGTGTACGCACAACGGAAATGAGTAACGCAGCTTACTAAAAATAAGATTTTTTTTTGATATGAGAAAAAGAAGAGCAGGAAGCTAAAAAAAACTAGCTGCCCGCAAAAGTATGCTACATAAATATGAATGACTAAACAAAAATAGCAGCTCACAGCTGAGTTCACAGCATCCTTCACATGGGGAATAGCAACAAAAGTCGTGGCACAAAAATAGCTGCTCGCATTGACGCCTTGATGTCTGCCAGAAAGTTTGACGTTAGCTTGGCACGCACTACGCTTAACAACAAGAACAACGAGAACAACAATAACTAAGGCAACACGGAAGAGGACACTGACCAAAGATGAACAAGGATAACAATGCAGACAATCAGACAATAGAAGAAAGTGTATGGTCCAGCTGTGTTATGGTCATTTACGTTATGGCCAAATATTGTGTTGGTAATTGCTTTTAGGCTCTCTAATTGCTTGTGTTTTGGTTACTTGAAGCGTCTCACTCACACGGCTTGGCACTGGGATCACTACTTAGTTAGTCACTTAATATGTTCACACAACTCGCGTGTCCTTGCGTTTATATATTCAGTACTAGACTGAGCTTAGCATGCAGTCAGGACATGCTTATAAATGAATTGCCTGTACTATTAAGTCGAATTCGAAATTCGAAAGTGTTTTTATTGCGTCTGCGCGTATAATTTATTTCTCTCTTGTACTCTCTCTTTCGCAGCATGATACTCTCTGTCACGCTGTCTCTCTGTATGTTTATTTGTGTCTCTGTTGTATGGTGTCGTGTGCTTTGTGTTGCTTTTGTTTGCTGCCTTCGTTTTGTTATTATTATTTTTGTTTATATCGTCTTGCCGTTGTCGTTGTCGTTGTCATCACCTGTTTGCATTTGAGAGTCCTTGAAACTGCTTACTCGTATTCGCATGTGGTAGCGTCAGGATTATGCCTTTTTGCCGCACAACAGTTGCTTAAGTAGCGGCTAAGCCTTCTGTGTGCTTTGTGTAGACAAAACGCACCTACCCAAGAGCCACACATGTCCTTAACTAACAACCAACACCAGGTCATAGTTCAGAGTCAAACTGCAGCTAACAGGTATAAAGTTTGCTTCATTCTTGTCATCAGTTGCCTGTTGTCTATGTTGCCTGTGTTGTCTGCCTCTGGCAGTCACCCATATTATGTAATAATGTCTCGCTTGTGTCTTCTGTTGTTTGTTGTCTCTCTCCAGAGGCCAACGATGCGTGTTAAACTTCAAATTAATTGCTGCCGAAAAAGTAGTTATTACTGACGGTGTGGGTTATCGTCTGCTTCAGACCGCAAACCTAACAAGGAGCACGTATGCTACAGGATGTTACAGCTAGCGGCATATACAAGGTCAGGCAGGTGTGTGTGTGTTTCTGTGTGTGTGTGTGAGTGCACAAAAGTCATTAAGTGTGGCCAACAAGTGCAGGACGCATACAAAACCTAAACTAGAAGAGCAACAGCAACATTGACGCTGTAACGAGGTTCATGTTTAATGGCTGTGTTCTGCCAGGATTCAGCTAGAGTGCAATGGTGTGTGTATGTGTGTGTGTGTGTGTGGGTACATAGAAATTGCAGCTATGTATGAAGATATAAAAGCTTCATTCCAAAAAAAGGACATGCAGTAATATCCTTGTAGTTGTACACTCATGTACGTTGTCACCATCTTTTTGCTCTATACTTGTGTCTCTGTGTGTGTGTGTGTGTGTGTGTGTGTGTTGGGGTTTGCAGTTTGAACCTGACACAGAAAATTGTATTTTAATGATGGGCCATAGCGTTACGGAAGAACAACAATGCTACACACACACACACACAGAAAGAGAGAGAACGAGAGTTACACTATTTGAAGATGTTAATAAAGCGACACACGCAGCAGTTTTCCCTTTACGCTCTGAACAAGTTGCAAGCATATAATGAAGTTGTAA
The DNA here is from genome assembly GCA_037044455.1 of Zygothrica quintamaculata. Classification (NCBI taxonomy): domain Eukaryota; kingdom Metazoa; phylum Arthropoda; class Insecta; order Diptera; family Drosophilidae; genus Zygothrica; species Zygothrica quintamaculata. The sequence continues at coordinate 184,120 of JBAMBS010001126.1, read as the reverse complement.
CTCGTTGTTGCAGCACTGGCCATTTTTTGGCTTTGTTGCCATTTAGAGGACTAACATCAGGCATCAGGTGAAAACACTACTTTAGACTAGAAATTTAACAAAGCCTGTATACATCCTGTATACCTCTACCTATGCCAGCTAGTATATCCTTTGGCAGTCCAGTCATTTGGCATACGAATTCTATGGCATTGTTGGAGTGTTGAGCTCTCACTTTGCATTCCTCTCTACAACGAGTATCCTTATAGCATTGCTGTGTGTGTTCTTGACTAGCTTTGCTTTTTAACAAGTACTGTATGTGTGTGTGTGTGTATGTGTGGGTGTGTGTTTGTAAAGTGCACTTGTTTGTGCAGCAGCAGCAGCAGCAGTTGTAATTATTGTTAATGGCCATTTGCCAAGCATTTGTTGTTCCACCTCGAATAATACTATACTATATACTATACAAAATGGTGGACGAGCACACAATAATGATTCATTACATGGCACACAGAGAGAGTTCTGGCAATATTTAAAAAAATATTCAATTAAAATATCTTTATATTCAATTTCAATTCTATATATATATATATATATATATATATATATACTATATACATTTGTATTCAATTTAATCTTTTATAGTGGAAACCGCAGACGAGCAGACGAAAGCGGATGAAAATGTGGCAGAGGATGAAGAATCTGATGAGGAATTGGCAATGGAAGAATTCGGTGAACAAGGCAAGCATTTGTGCAGAGGCATAGAAATAATTGGAAAATGTTTCTAACTAATGGTATTTTCATATTTCCCTTTACCCTCCCCTTTTACTACGCCCCCTTGTAGATAATGGACTTACAGAGAAAACGTTCAAATTTGAGGATTTTGCTCGCAGGTAAATTAGCTCACAATATTGAAACTTTCTCCAGTCTACTTTCTCTTTTCTCCTATGCCTGAGGGTTCATGCCATTTGCTATAAATTTGTATATCTTTTTTTTATTGTTTATTTTTTTGTTTTTAATTTTTTTTTTATTCATTTTGACCACATTTTATTGCTGTTATTTGAAAAGTTCTATTGCCTTTTGTTTTGGCGGTTTTGCATTGATGTTCGTGTTGAAAATTGTAATTGTAATTTTAATTGAAAGGCAACCGAAAAGTGGCAACACAGCTCGTGGCTACTAATTAAGGATTAGCGTCAAAAATTACTTGTGCCAAAAGTTTTATGGCCAACGAACTTTAGCCAACTTGACGATGTACACAGCTGCTGTAGCTCTCTGATAGTATAGTAAGCCGCAAAAATGGGATGCGATTTGAAGCAATTCTAAATTACCAAAAAAGCAACAGCAACAACAATACAGTTAGAGCACAAAGCGATTGCAACAACAATTATATTAAAAGTGGCAACAACTTTGACTGTTGTTGGTTGTATTTTAATTGTGGTGCTATTTCGGTGGATGTTTCAAATGTTTTGGAAAACTTTTCGTTGTGTGTCGCTGCCGTTGCCGTTGCCGTCGCCATTTCCATTGCCTTCGCACCGGATAAACGCTTAAATCATAATTAGTTAAATTTTGCATAATTTAATTGGAGTTTTTAGCATAATTTTATATGAAAGTCACCCTCTATGGATTGCTTTGTGTTGTTGTTGTTGTTGTTGCTGTATAACAAATTCATGTGAATGATTAAATCTTATACCACAGATTGCTGCATCCAAAAATTGTGCGTGCCTGCACCCTGGTGCTGACTGACTGGACACAGATACCGACAAAGGCATTGAAAGCTGCTGTTACCATTTTGCATCGCATTGCCTATGGTTGTTCCTGTCCAGGCATGCTCTATCAGGTGAGTCTCTACTTTTATATGTGTGTGTATTTGTGTGTGTGTGTGTTTGTGTGTGTGTATTTAGCCCAGTACTGTCATGGCCTCTTAATGCGACAGCGAAATGATTTGGCGGCTGTTAGCGGCTGGTCGTCCTTTTTGTACTGTCGGGATGCTGCCTGCTGTTTTTAATTCTGTTTTACCAGGACCTGTGTCCGGAGTTGCGCCAGGCGCACATAAATCAAAGTCAAATGCAAAAAGTACATTGTGGCTTAGCCTTGCTGTATTACGCTTTGCTCCTACCGCTTGTGTCTCCTCTAAGGCGCCCATTTTTTTAATTTTTTTTGCTTTCTATTTTTTCTCTCAATGTACGCTGTCGCTGGGTTTCATTTTTATGGTAATTTGTACAAATTAAGCGAACCTTTTTTTTGTTTTTTGTTTTTTATTTTGCTTTCATTCTTTTTTCTATTTGTGGCAACCACAAACGATATTTACTGCGCGTTCTTTATATTTTTCAACGAGTTGCCAAACTGAAACCTCCAGCTCCAACGCAATCCCACTTGAATGCCCTTACCCTTACTCTTGCCCTATCCCTATGCCATGTCCTTGTGCCCAACTCATTCTCAGTCTCAGTCTCAGTTGTTTGTCCCATTTTTAGTCCTTCTGTTGTCAGTTGGAATTTGAACTTTTTAAGCCTTTTACGCGCTGCCTTGAGCCGCAGAGTTTGCTGCTTGGGTTTTACTTTTTAACTGCTGTAAGCAGGCAGTGTATGGGCGGGAGGGGGCGAGCATCAAACAACATTCAAATGTGCCAGTTTATATTGCCTAAAGGTAAGTGTATAAGGTCCTTTAATTATTACATTAATTTGACATCCTTAGACCTTTAGCTATCAAAGCATTGCCCCAACATCTAATGAAGAGATTTTAATTAAATCTACTTAATTTCCACCAGATTTAAGCTTACTTTAATATTGCATATATACTAAAACTTTGTAGAGTATACAGTGAGCTACTTTACTTAGTTCAGTAGCTCTAACTTTTATTTTTTTGTTAGATAAGTACATATATATATTTTTGTGCTTCTTTTGTGTGCGTTCATTGCTGTTGCTGCTGCTTTTCCTGCTGCTGCTTTTCATGGCTGGCAATTAAACTTTTCTTTGAGCTGAGTTCATAAATCACATTCAGCGCCAGACTGCGGCACCATCCTCTGACCCTGCCTCATGCTTCACTCTAATATTACTCAGCCTTGGGTTTTTCTTTTTTTTTTTACAGCTTTAGTTAAATTTTTGTTAACTTTCAACATATATATATATATATTTATATATGTGTATGTATGTATATATTTAGTGCTTATACAATGGCCACTGACCAAAAAGTAACCTAAAATTGTTGCTTACCATATGACTCATACGTTGCCAGACATATGAGTAGAGTACAAGTATCCGATAAACATGGCTGCCAGGCAGCTAGACAGCTGCATATCGGAGTCATCTAAGCCAGCTCAATGTCTGTTGCATGGACAGCAGCTCGATAGGAATGGGTAGAGTTTAGAGTACTTCGTGTACAATGTCCATCAAAAAGATGTAAATGATATGGTGTGAGTGTAAGCGAGAGTGTGAGTGTAAGTGTGAGTGAGAGTAGTGTGGCAAGGAAAACAAAAGTAGCATCATATGCAAAGTCAAAACCACTAATGGGTCTGCGCAATCATAGGATAAATTAAATTCCAAATACGTACGACAAACGACAAGCGACAGCCAGTAGACAGTAGACAGAGAAGAGAGTAGACAGTAGCCAATAGCCAGTAGCCAGTAACTGTTAGCTGGTAGCTGGCAACAGGGCGAACGATACAGAAAATAGACGAAATAGACAAAATAGACAAACAGACAGGGAGACAGAGAGGCCGTTAGATGGACAGTATACAATGGGTATGTAAGAAGGCATTTATAAAGTTTTGCGGACTGCAAATGATATCTTGCTTTGGCAGCATCCAGGCGAACCACAGGCGGCAGCCACAGGATGTGTCAGTCGATGCTCAAACCATTTTGGCTTGTGGCCTAGCTATGTCTGTGTGTCTGTGTCTTTGTCTGTGCTTTTCATTTGAATATGAAGTGGTGTTACTACTATACGCTATCATTCTCATCCACAGGCCAAGCTGTTTCGCATCTTTCAACAAGTCTTCAGTGTGGAACGTGACACCCATCAGGAGGAGTTACGTCGCCTGGGCATCTATGTCCTGCGCAAATTTGTCGAAGTGGCACCAGCTAATCCAAAAATCTATGCAGAGTTATTATTTTACAAAACCATCCGGGAGGCGAATGAGCTCGAGACTGGCTATTGTGATGCCTATGAAGCGTGAGTATGGTTTATGCTCTATACACTTTGTATACACTCTATGGCATTTGCGGTCAGAGTGGAGGTCTCTGTCAGTTTGGGGTTAAAGAGCCAACAGCACAATGGGCACATGATTGACTGTGCCTGCCTTGGCTTCTCTCTGTCTGCGTCTGTCCTTTCTAGTCTCTAGTTTTGGGCATACGTTTGATAAATGATGTTCTTGGCCAACAGCTAAACTAAAGAACTTGTTCTATTTGCTTCATTCATGTATTGCAGCGGCACCAAGGGCACCTGGAGTGAGGAGCAAGAGCTGGAGCTGCGTTTTCTATTTGAGGAGAATCAGAAGAATCCTGAAACGGATACGGGTAACTATGACAAAACCTTGATCTGTACACTATATACTGACTGTAACTTAAAATACAATTTACGCAAAATGAATCAAAGCAATCAAGAGAAGCAACTAAAATAGACATAAGAAAAAAAAAACGATGAATAAAAGAAAACAAGAGAAAAGCAAGAAAAAAGCAAACAACAACTAGAAACCAATTGTGTATGTTCTTTCAGATGTGATTGATTGGATTCTGGACAATTTGGTAGACAAGACACGCACACGACGTGGCCTGCTAAAGAAACTGAAAGAAATGGGACTGCTCTTCAAGGCGCCTACCAAACGCTCCACTAAAGCAGCCTTGGGTGGCAAGAACCTATGGCAACCGGAGGAGGATGAGCAGCTAAGCAGCTTATATGATCAGCATCGTTTGGAACCAGGTTGAGCTATTCTCTTTGATGTTAGCGTATGAGTACTTTAATTTATATTGCATTCTTTTATAGATTGTCTGGAGCGCATTGTGCTGGCATTTGGAGAGCAACGCAACAAGCAACAGATCATCAAGAGAATGGTGCAGATACATCTAATTGCAGACAAATCCGAGATTTTGCCAGCCAAGAAAACTAAGGGTAAACGTAAGCCCACAAAACAGCAGGAGTATAGCGACAATGAGCAACCCAGTGAGCAGGAGGATTACATGGAAGAGCCAACATTCTCGAAATCGATGGCCAGGAAACCAAAAGGGAAGAAAGCAAAACCACGCCAGTTGGTGCGTACTCCTTTGGATGTGGGCACAGTAAGAGCTCTAATCGCACAGGTGGATGCTGACAAGTATCAGCAGGCTATTGACTGGTTAAAGGAATGTCTGGAGGATGCCAGCGAGGATACGGAGGATGTGGGGGAAGATGATGATGGGGTGCCATTGCTGGCGCTGTTGGAAGTGCAAAAGGATGCTATAGAAGATGCTGATTTTCAGAAGGTACTTGTCGCCTTGGGCATGCAGCCACCTATTGTGGGCATGGAAAACTATTGGCGTATTCCAACCTATCTAAATGAAGCGGACTTAAAGCTACGTGCCAAAATTGTGGGTGGCGAGGAAGTGGAACAGGAGGAAGAGCAGGAAGAGCAGCAGGCAAGCGATGACGATGAGGATGAGGATGAGGATGAGGATGAGGATGAGTTAGAGGGTAGAGCTACACATACGGACAGCGAGGAAGAGGAGGAAGATTATCTGGACAAGCGCAGCAGGGAGCGCCAGCAGGAAGCAATGGGCAATATATCGGTTCAACAGCAGCTTAAACTGGATAGTCTGATGTATAGCAAAAGTGACGATGAAACGGAGCAAAGGGTAATGAAGACCAATGTCAAAGGTAACCAAAAGAAAAGTCAACGGAAAACCAAATCGAAAAAACAAGAACAAATGGATTCTGCGGATGAGCAGGAAGTCAATGAAATTGCACAAAAATTGGCACGCAGAAAGCGACAACCTGATGTGTCTAGCGAGGAGGAGGAGCAGCAGGAGGCAGGAGAAGAAGCAGAGTCAGAGCAGCACAGTAAACTCAACATGGATGATTTATTTGAACAATTGAAAGCTAAACGCGCCACTAAAATCAAATTGAACGATATGGTGTTGAGTGACTCAGTCAGAGCAGCTGAAAAAGAGACTGAGCAGGAGGAGGAGGAGATGGAGGATGAGGTAGAGGTAGAGCAGGACGATGATGCACTTAACTTTAACTCTGAAGACTTTAGGGCACGCCTGTTGGAGCTTGAGCAAGAAGAAGAACAGGATAAAGAGCAAGACTCGGCACTACTACAGTCAGAGCATGACAAAGAGAATGCCACATTGCAGGCGAATAACACAATCAAGAAATCCACTTCCTCCTCCACATCCTCCATACAGCGCACACGTCGTGCTAATGTAATTGACTCGGATAGCGACAACGATGATGCTGGCGCCATGCCTCCCAACAAGACAAACAAACGCCCACGCAGTGACAATGAGGAAGATGCCCAACAGGATAGCGATGATGATGACGATTTCAATTTTCTGGCACGCAAAAAGCCACCCAGCCAACACACAGAGCCGGCCAAACGACGTCGTGTCGCAATCATCGATGATGATGATGATTTCTAATATACATCAATATACATCAATATACATATACGTATATAAACATATATATATATATTATTAAGCTATAGCTTTGATATTGTCAGCTGCAGTTGCTGCTGATTTAAAATAAATCTCACTTTGTAATTAGCATATTGATGCAGCGCAATTGTAATTGATTTAAATTTGATTTTGTATCCTGTTTGTCCTTGTTGAGCTTTGATAGCTTAAAGCTTTATATAAAATAATAGGATCATTAAGGATTGTATAATAATACCGAACATATCATAAATGCTTGGATTACTCTATATAAGTTATACTAAAAGTTACTTCTGCTGTCATAAATGAAATATTCTGTTTCTATTTTTGGGCAAAATTCTCTGCTGAAGTGCAACGGAATTTTCCAAATTGCAACCAGGTGCAACACAGACTCAATGTTGTCTCCGCAGCTAACAAGAGTCAGTTAGAACCAGTCTATGGTTCAAGCTAAAGGGCACGTGTCATTTCCTTTCATTCACTTCCTCTTTCCCCTTTTGCAACTCCAGCTATTCTCTCTCCTTCTGTTTGTGTCTATTGTTAGTGTACTGGCAATTTGTGTGGGTCCATTGTCAAGCAGCCTACACTTAAGCCCTATCCAGGCCATCCTGTTACGTTGCCTGCTTTTGTGTGTGTGTATTTATGTGTGTGTATGTTGGAGTGCGTATGTGTGTCTGCTAATTTGGTGGCTTTTGTTGATGCAACTGCCATTGTAGTTGTCGTTAAGGCAAGTTCCATTGCATTTCACTTCATTCAGTTCATGTCCAAATGCATTTGACTCTGCCACCGCCTATGCCTCTGCATCTGACTCTGTGCAACATACATAAATATGGGAATACATACACTAAGTCTGCTACAAACTGAGTCACATATATATATATATAAAGGGAGGGAGAGTGTGAGACACATCCTTGTCAGGCATTGTAAACGCACTTAAACGCATTGCATTTTCTATACCCAAAGACCTTAGGACATGTATTGCAAGCTGCTTGGGCATTCTTATATTGTATTTTTATTGCATTTCTTGACCAGCTTCCGACAACAACAAAAGCAATAATAACTATACGGATATTTTGTGTGGCAAACCGAAATAAGTTTCTTTTGCCAGAGGCCCTTTGCCTTTTGAAAAAGATAAAAGGGAGCTAATGGATTTATATAGAGTACATATATTCTTGATCTAGATGACTAGCCATGTCTGTCTCTTTGTCCGTCCGTCGGTCGGTCTGTATGAACTCCTATTCCTCAGACACCACAGAGCAACCAAATATGAAATCTAGATTTAAGATTTGTCAAGGGGTAAAACTTTAAAAACTGCAAAAATGGTCAATGACTCAGATTTGAAAGCAACAAATCGCATCAGACAGGACTAAGTCCCAGGACTTCAAAAAAGTATATTTTTTTAAAATCGGACCAATATTGGCAGTATTAGAGCTAATTTAAGTGAAAAAATAGTCTTTTTTCCCAGTAAAGTCCTTTTATCTCTTGTATATCCTTGCATATCCTTGCGAATCCAATTTCAAAATAAGGAGCTGATTAATAGCTTTCGATTGGCACCAAGCAACCTTCGCTACATCGCGTAGTTTACGAGATATTAGCAATTTTCTATAGATTCCACCTACTCCTGCATTCTGTTCGCCTGATACATTGAAAATTGGCGAAATTTGTCAAAAATTCGACTTGCCGCACACACCCACCCACACAATACGGAAAATTGTTAATAGCTCGTAAACAACAAGACGTAGCGCAGTGTGATTGGTGTCAATCGAAAGCTTATGAAAAGCTCCTTATTGAACTTGAACTGCGCAAGGATATGCAAGGATATACAGGATGTAAAAGGACTTTAAAAGTAAAAATTACTATTATTAGGTACAATTTTTAACCAATCAAATTTCTTTTTCGCACACATAATAAGAAGACTATTTTTTATCCTTGCTGTGAGTTTCATAAGGATTAAATAAAAAACACGGAAGTTATTCAACTTTTAAAATCGCATCATGGAGCGGCTAAATAAGCTTGGCTAAAAACGCTATATCATTAAAAATACTACTCCGACTATAACTATTTATACCTTTCTGCGGTGGGAAGGATCAGTACTAACGTTTGACATCAAAAATTAACAAAGAAACAAAAATAAATTTATTTTAATTTTTTGCAATTTTGTAAAAATTGCAAAAGTTTTCAATAACTCAGATTTGAATAAAATCAATTGAATTGACCAGGAGTAAATCCCAGGACTCTAAATAACTATATTCTTTTAAAATCGGTCGATATTTGCCAGAGTTATAACGAAGTATAGTAGCGTAAAACGTACAAAACAGTTTATAGTGCGTTAAATATCTTGTATATGTTTATATATTTTTATGTATGCCACTTTATATGGGGAAAGGGGTGCTAATAGTCGGGTACACTCGATTACAGCTTACTTACCTACTTTTTTTGTATAACTTGAATTGAAAATGAAAATATTATGGTCATAAATTGTGACCAAAAATGAGAAAATTATGTACATAAATTCAATTGCATGTTATAAGCTCGTATACTACTATAAGTTTTGTCTGTTGTTACTTTCTCAACTGACAACGTTGCGTATGCTTAATATAATGCAGATCCTATTAAGTAAGTGCATAAATTTCAGCATATACTATAAACCCAATGCAAGCTCATCTATGGCTGTGCATAAATCAGGCACATGTCTGTCAACCAGCTTATCGTCTGCTTTATTTATATTAAGGTAAAATTAATAAAAAAAAGAAGCCTCTTTATGAATGCGTGTGTGTGTGTGTGTGCGTAAGTATGCTGTGTAGAGCCACTTTATTAATTTCAAGATGGCGCACACTCAATTTAAAAGCAAGCGAAAAAAGCGTCAGTTGTTGGGCGTCACATAATTTATTTCATTAATTTAATCAACATCAACGCACATGTCAACTGCATGCGTTCTCACATATATATACATAAGTATATATAAATATATATGTATATAAGTATACTTATTATAATATGAACCATATATGGCATACCTTTTTATCTGCTTGCAAGAAAGTGGCAACAACAACGGCAACAACTTCATGCTTAAAATCGCTTAATACATCGTAAATTATGTTGAACTTTACCACTTCTGCTGTTGCTGCTAATGTTGCTGCTACTACTGCTGATGCCACTGCTACTGTTTGTTTAAAAAGATGCTGGATTTGAAGTTGCCTTTGCATGATTATCAAGTCCTTAGACGGTCTTTCTACAGCAAGTTCATTAGGGACATATCGTATGTTGGTTGTTCGTGCGTGGGTTGCTGTTGCTGTCAGTATATTATCATATTTTTTTTTTCGTATGCACGCAATAAACTGTAACTGCTTTCATTAGGCTAAAGTAAAAGCCCAAAAAGTTGGCTAAAATGTTATTGCCTGGATTTTCACATGCTCTTTAACGTGCGCTCTGCGCTTTTCCATCATTAGAACAAAGGCCGACAGTTAGCAATGGCAAACAGCGAAAGGATTAACCTAATCTCAAGACTATAAAAGCGAGTTTATTGTGACACATACGAAAGCACACGTACATCCACACACACGCACACATACATAGACTTATATAAACTTACTTATACATATACACAGAGTCAAAAGCTATATATATACTCGGGGAAAATGTGGGAAAAGAATATGTAATTTTTCATCATAAAGAATGGTGATGAGGACAATCGCATATGCAGACGATGGCGCTGTTTGATGAGTTTGTCTTTGTTTCCATTTTGTGGGTGTGCACGTGTGTGCTACTGTGTATATATATATATGAGTGTATGTGTATGTATGTTTGTGTATGCCAGCGGCACATGTTTTTCTAACAATCACACAATGTTTATACAACAGAACTTTTTACACGCAGCCAGTGCCATGGCTCAAAGCTCAAGTTGAAGCAGATTTGGCCAAAGACAAAAAGCGCCTTTGACGTGTGATAAGCACCATATATAACTGTATATTTGTGTGTGTGTATGGTGTAGGAAAGAAAAGGAGAGCGACTAGAGTGTGAAGAAAAGAAAAACACTTGGGCACAAAACTTTAGCTGACTTTCTCTCTGAATGACAAAAACAGTTCACTGTCCTCACTTTAGCTCTTTGGGATAACGAATCACAACAAGGACGACAAAAGTAAAAACAAAAAGGGAAACAAATATCCTTTTGAAGTGCTATACGTTCTGCTCAAATCAGGACACTACTTACGTCAGATCATGGATTTACTTCTTTGCTTAGCAAATTGCAAGCAATTTAATTAAAAGTTCTTTTTTTTTTGTTATAAATAGACAAAAGATGATGCAACTACACTTACCTCTGGGTATGTGGCTTATACTTACTTTGCTGGATGGATGCATTAATCCAATTGCCTAGCCTAGTCTATATATATATACCATGTAAAGCAGACGCATCTTTTTTAGGGTATGCTACGCATAGTGTAAACTTTCTATTTACACTTTAACCTCTTTACACAAAAAGCGCTTAGGTTTAACCCAACTCCAGCTCCCAAACAGCTTAGGAAATATACTATGGACATTCAACGTTTAATCCCTGATGAGGGTTCCTTGTACCTAATTGGTATTGTTGTGTGTTAAAGGACATACAGTTAGTAGCCAGTAGAGCTCTATTGTTCGCAAGGATAATCCTTTGGATATTGTTAGTTTATGTTGAATTTTGGCATTTAATAAGTTTTGACCATGTTCAATAATTAGCCAAAACGTTTGCCAACTTTCTAGACAATCTATTTGTTGAATTTTTTTTGTAGGCGTTGCATAGTGGCAACTCCAATAAATTTACCATATAATTTAACTGGTAGACGCATCTTTTGATTTTGCGCCAAATATTTTACATTTGAAGCAACATAAATATATATATATATATATATATATATGTATGGGTGGTATGAGCCAACTCAACGCCCAGTGACTTAGCCAATTAAAGCATGAATTATAAGCCTGAACAAATCGCCAAGTTGCCAAAGTAATAACAAGAAAGTCTAAGCCATAAATTTTACTGCTTGGCCAAAACGGCTTCCTTTGTCTGTATCTAAAAATAGGCAAAATGCGGTTTACTCATGTTGAATGTGGCAGTGCCAATTCACGATGTGGCATGAAAAATTTTGGTATAAAAGTTTTCTCTGCTGTGGCTTAGCTTTGCATTAAGCCAACTTTAAACACTTAAAGTGCTCTAATTAAATATAGAAGAGAAGGCCAATAGACTTTAAAATTCAATATAAGAGTTAATTATTTCAGCTATGAATAGCTCTATATAACTTTAGCAAATTGCAACAATAAATATTACAATGCCAGCAATCAGCAACATCAACTTCAGCCTCTATAACAGTATATATCAAATATATATATATATATATATATATATATAGATATGTAAGCATTATTTACTCAGTTATTTATACAATTTTAATGCCTATTTTTTGCCTTTATTTGCATGCAAAATTCAAGCCTCACTGATTTTTATTTATGAGTCCTAACGGAAGGTAGGACCCAGCCTGTCTGGGTACATTGCATATTGCAGTGCCTGGACTCAGCGCATTAACAATTTCAGCGAGGACATAAACCCATATTACTCGTACTCTGGCGCCAACAGCGTCTGCTTTTTATTTGCATTGAGCTGCAGCTTATTTATGAAATTGATGATAAATGCAATTGGCAGTCAGAGGTGCAGCAGTAAGCACAAGTATCAGGATTGCATTTACTTAAAATTATTAAGTAAAAAAACAAACAGTTACAGCAACAACAATGAGAACAACAGCAGTAACAGCGGCAACAATTGCTACTTGAGTATATAAATCAGTTTCAATTCGGTTACTTTGGAGATCGGATAAGTTATGTAACAGCTGCTTGGCATGCAAAGCATTAAGCACTAAACAAATGTATAAAATTGGTATATGGAGTGTGTGTGCGCCAAGAAGTATGCAATGTTTATGCGTATTTACCTTTCCGGCTGAAAAAATATGTTTGCCATTTTTAATGTGTTCTGTTTTTTCTTTTTTTTTGGTGTTTCTTTTGGGTGTGATTTCTTTTTTTTTTGGCAATACGTGTCCGCTGCCAGCATTCATTGCCACTCTCCATATATAAGTAGGTATTGACACACACACACACACAGATACACCCATATATATATACTCTACTTTTTTATTGTTTTCAATGTGTGTAGGTGAATGTACGGTTTATATGCCTCGGTTACGTGTTCCTTGCCTCACTTTTATAATCTACACCAGAGACAGAGAGAAGTAGAAAGAGAGAGAGAGAGAAGGAGAGTTGGACACGAGTGGGTTTTGTGGTAAATTTGCAAAATGCGTGCACAGACTAACAGTACGCGCATTTTTCTGATTTTTTTTATTATCCCTTTCCATTTTTTTTTTGTATTTTTTTTAACATTGGTATTTTTTAGCAGAAAAATTCTTGTATCATCCATTTGCCTGTTTTCACATTTTCCGGTTTTTTGTTGCTTTTATTCTTTCGCTTGTGGTCGCAATGCAATGGCATGTCCTGGGAATCCTAGCAGTTTGCAGAATTGTTCAAAAATCAATTAAAAGTCTAAAAAAATAGACAACGATTCCGTCCTGTTAATCCTTTTGGTATATATATATTGTTAACGACCAGCATGGACTAGAAAAAGCAACAGAAATCTGATTTAAAGGCTTGAGAGTATTGTCATATTTTATGGAATCGAAAGAGATATAATCGAAGATTAAAGTATACAAAAATTTGATTATTTAGAAAGTAAAAAGTGAAGGCAAAAAATTGCATACCTTCTATAGGGTTTGGGTGTATATTAAGGCTTTTGAGGCTTATAATATTTGAATAACAAAACTGACATTGCTTAATATCGAAAAAATGGCTAAGCTAATCAAGAGGCCTAAATGTAACGAGGGTTGCCTTTGGGGCAACAGGCAACTACAATGATGGACATAACAATAAGAGCACTGGCTCAAATTGAGGTGAAGGTGTTTGGTTGGATTGCGTTTGGGTTGGCGTAATGGGTGAAAGGTTAACATTGGGGGAGCCAAGGCACAGTCACCAGATAACAAGATTAAAAACCTTTCAGCGTCAGAAATTGAATTCAAATTCGGCACACACACAGAAAATATGCAAAGAATGAAAGGCGTTTCTTTTCATTTTTTGCCCTCTCTCTCTCTCTCTCTCTGTGTTTCTGTCTCCTATGCCTCGTCTGTCGACTTGACTTGACAGCAAAATGACAAATCGAAGCAAGCAGACTTGCAACACAACACTACCAAGCGTGTGTACTTGAATATACATAAGTGTATATACATATGTAGATGTATATGGGGAATGTAATGTGTGTGGTAGGTGGACAAATGGTATGGAATGAGTAAATACCACTTAAAAGTTAAGCATCGAGCACTAACATTCAAACCAAAGACGTGCCCACCAGCAGACGGCAGACGGCAGACGGCAGACAGCAGACAGCAGCACAGACAGAGGCGGAGTACAAAATACAAAGATCGTTCAACGGCTTACAGGCAACTTCGCATATAACTCATACGACTTGTTGGCCCGCAATGCCTATGCTATGCCATACGCATTGTATTCCTTTTTTTTCCTTCTGCTTCTTCTTATTCCTATTGCTGTTGTTGTTGTTGTTGTTGTTGTTGTTGTTGTTGTCGTGGTTGTGCCCTGCCATCGTCGAATTTCAACTTTTTAAGTATTATTACATTCCTTTACCCTTTTCAAACGAATTTGTCTGCGTAGTTTGAATGTTTTTTTTTTTTTGTCTTCTTATTTTATACACTGAAATCCAACCTACTACTATTATTGACTTTCTTTTCTTTTCTTTACATATTTTTTTTTTCTTTTTGGGGGTAAGTCAACTGGCGTCAGGACTGGCAATGTTGGAATCTCATGTAGCTGTCGCCGCGTTTTGTCGTCCTCAAGTGCACGTGCCTTCGTCTGGGACTAGTCAAAAGTCCCAATTGTTGGCGATTTGCCTAAGTCTCGCCTCCTGCCAAAACATACACACACACACACATACACAAATATATATACATATACATATGATACTAACATATATGCAATGAAGCTATTGAAGCAATAAAAACAGCTAAGCAAAAACTCATCTAGTACTGCATTGGGCTTTATAAAGTCTTCTTCTCTCTCTTACCACATACACTACGTTGCTACTTACCACTTTACTTTACTTACTTAGATTTTTTAGTGGCATGTAACATATTGTGTGTGTGCCACGCCTACATATATAGCATACAGCATAGCCATTTACTATTCATATTTACACATTAGATTATTGCATGCCTAAGCATATCCTCTGCACTGCACTTTCCCCCTCTTATAGTCAGGACACGAGTCCTGCCGCCTAGCTCCCTGTGTGTGTGTGTGCAGTTTGGATTAAGTTTGCTACTTGAGACTTGCACAAATGTTTGCCAATGCCAATGCCATTGCTGCAGCTGTTGTTGTTATTGCCGTTGATAACGGAAACATCAAATAAATATTATTTTCTGCCCTAGACTATATCGCTCGCTTTCTCTCTCTCTCTCTATCTCTTACTACATCTCTCTGTGGAAGTTGCAAGTCACTAGAGATATTTGGCATTTCATTTCTACTTCTTTCCCGACTTATGTCGCCTTTTAGTCTATGTTTTGGCCAACATTGCAATACCTTTTTCTGCTGTGGCAAGCTGTTGACCAAATTGTCTGTTGGCTTTGATGTCAAGTGGCTATCATGCAGCATATAAACAAATTTCTAAATATATATTTATATATATATATATATTTAAAATGTTTTTCAATTACAAATTTGCTATAATCTATGCAAATTCAACTCATCTAAATATATATACGCATAATCCTTTATAACTGGTGCAAACTGTATATGGTGCGAGTTAAAGCACAGCTGCTTTTAGTTATGTTCTGAGCTTAATTAGGATTAGTGCTTTATGCAGCATATGCCCCATTTAAAATAATTCACAAAAATACCAAAAACACCAACAACAGCAGCAACAACAACAATAACTATGTATTTTAATAAAGGTCTAAGCCAAAGCATAGCCAGATTTTTGTATGAATATTAAATATATATATATTTATAAGCTGCTTAGTCGTAGTATATTATAATTATGAGCATATTGATTTATGTTTAAAACTAAATACTTTTAATGGCTTTTGCTAGTTACTACAGCTATGTGTAAATTACTTACCAAAGTAACATTATAAGCCAAGTTAACCTTAGCTTAATGCGGGGCAGGTTGTGATCTTAGCGCAAAGTTAAAGTAAGTTTATAGTTTAATATAAGATCATAAGTTTAGGCAGTTTAGTTAAAGAATGTCCTTATGAAATTATAGCATAAAGAATTTCAAGTGCTTCTCTGTATGTGTGTGTGTGTAGTAGTAGTAGTAGTAGCTGGCAACATTTTTGTCATACAAATACATAAATATTTCAAACGAACAAAGGACTAAGTAAAGCCAAAACATGAACAACTTGAGATATATGTTTAACAGAAGACAACAAAACTGTAAAATAAATAAAAACGATGTGGTTACAATATGTAAATATAATAAAAAATTAACGAATATTAAATACGCTGCAAATTTATATACATATATAAAATAAATATATATTATATATATAGAAATTAAAATAAATAGAAATAGTTCAAGGAATCAGCAGCCAAAAATGAAAATTTCTCACAGCAAAAATTTTGTAGAGCTCAAAACAAAATATATAAAATATTTATTCCATTTTATTTTATTTTATTTGATTTTATTTAATATTTTTAACCACAAAAAGCTTACAAATATTTGCAATTTATTTACATATATATATTTAAGCATTTAAATTAAATATTTTTATATATACATATACATATATATTTATATAAAAATACTTAAATATATTTTGGTAATCATAAAATTGTTGAAATATTTGTGCATAATCGTAGGGTATACGAGAGTTGTGGCTTTTGTTATTTGCTTATGGAATATTTCGAAAATTTAACAGCATTTTGGTACGTTCTCTCTCTATGTATGTGTATGTGTGTGTATTATTTGTGGGTGTATGTGTGTGTGCGTTTGTTTTTATGTAGGGTTAGCTGATGAAAAACGCATTTTCTGGGCACACAAATATAATGCGGCATTGTCTATTCTGCCTATGTATGGTGGTATGTGGTGTGTGCTGCGTGTGTGTGTGTGTATTTATGTGTGTGACTATATAATATTTCAAGTACAAGTGCGCACATATACATATATACATATATGTATGCATTGTATTGTTGTTGATGTGATAAACGCGTCTAGAATTATAATTAAAGCAAATCTATGAATGTCTGCCAACACATGTGCACACATGACTGTACTTGTATGTGTGTGTGTGATTGTATGTGTATGTATATGTATTCGAGAGTTTTTCGCATTTTACGTGCTTTCATTAAAAATGAAAACATTGTGCCGCTTTCGACTTTGACTCATCTCTCTCTCTCTCTTCTCTCATGTCTGCTAAGCGTTGCCGGTTCTAAGCAAAATATAAATGTGTATTGCCACACATACACACACACACATGTGTATCTGATTGTAGCGGTAGAAGTCAAGTTTTCTGTGTGCGACATGTTTCTGTTTTTGGCTTTATATTTGTGCGTGTGCGTGTGTGTGTGTGTGTGAGGTAAAAGTTGCCATTTCCAATGCTTGTTGCCGTTGTAATCTTGGTAATAACCACAAAAATTATTATTGTTGTTGCTTCTCTGTTGTACTTCCACCACCAACAACAGCAACACCATCAACTCAACCGCCATCAGCATCACCATCACCACTAGCATCATCACCTTCCCTTTTGCACCCACTTGCCGCTCGCCGCTTGCTACTTGCCACCTTCCGGCACGGGGCCACGTTCAATGTCGCTTTTGCGGCTGCTGTTGTTATTGTTGTAAGTGCCAATATTGTCATTAGAGTGGCTTGTTACCCAAAGAGCCTCAGCAAAAGCGTTGCTAACAACACCAACAACAACAACAATAACAACGGCAAGAAGTATAATAACAAAAACAAAATACGGCAACAACTTGCGGCATTTCTCGTTTTGCCGTCTTTTGTTTTTCGTCTGCTCGTGTGAGCGACACGTTTACTTGGCTTCTACTCTTACTCACTCTTTCTTCATCTCTCTCTCTCTCTCTCTCTCTCTCTGTCTTATACATTCTCTCCCCTTGAAACAGTTATGTTCCCTGTTAGCTAACTGCATCATTATTTTCGTCTTTACTTTGTTCATTAAACGAACATGAAACGTTAATTTAATAAAGTCAAATTCGGTACGCCTGGCTGTGGCTTGCATTGGCATTTCTCTAATTGAGCCAAGTTAAGAGTAAGGGGCCAAGCACTTTGAAGTTTATATATATATATATATATATATATATATATATATTTATGTATATATTGTTTTTGTATGTTATGTCAATGTTATTTGGTAATAAAGCCTGATAAAAGTAAAATATTTTGTACACAGAGAGAGTTCTAAATACTTGGCAACTAGTTGGTTTTAGCCACATTGTGCAAGCCACCAAGATCAAAACAGTTATTAAAACAAAAAATTAAGCTTTTAAACGGATTTTTAGTTGCCACGTGACACACACAAACACACATTTATATATATATTTATATGTGTATATAATCCATTCCATAGCAAACTTAAATTGCATAATCACAGACCGCAATGCTGAGGCTTTAACGATAGTTTTAACTCCCACACGTAAACTTTATGCCACACACGTGGCAGCAACAGCAGCAGCAGCAGCAGCAGCAGCACTAACAGCAATAGCAACAGCATCAAAAGCAGCAGCAATAGCAGCAATAACAACAACAACAATATCTATATAACAACTAAGCCTTGCTGCTGGCACTTTTATTAGCATAAATATTTGTCAAATCCAACAACAAAAGTTCAGCAACAACAACAGCAACAACAACAATAATAACATTCATGCGAAAAGTTTTAAGCGTTTTCATTGGAAATGATTTAACAAATATGCGCATATTATATATATATATATATATATATATCAAAGGGAGCATCCCTTATACACAATTGACTTTTAGCCCCCACCCTTATTCCCCCACAGTTATCCTTGCTCCACTTCAAGTTGCCCCAGCTAAATTCCGCTTCCTTTTTGTATACCCCAACCCCTCTCCTCACGAGCAATGTGCTTTGTTTCATTAAATCGAACTAAAACTCCCTCTTTATACCGTTCTAACTTATTGCTCCTTTTGTCAGCTCAGGTTGCCATTTGGCTCAAAACGTTCGCTGTCGAGGTTAAATTGAAGAAATGTGTTCTAATTAGCCACACACGGGCTTCCACTCTTGTATAGCTGCCTTTATCCTTCATCCTTTTGGCTTTGGCAAAAACTTTTCGCTGCTAAAAACTTGTTGTTAAAGTCGCATTAGCCACCGTTAAAGGTAAACTGAGTACATGGCTAATGACCATTAGAGCGTTTTGCTTTACCAAAAGAAAAAAAAAACCAAACCCTAAAAGCTAAGTTAAATTTATTGTTTGCATTGCTAAAATAAGCCTACAAAAGGCTATGGTAGCTATTTTTAAATACGCTGACAACGCATCCTTAACAAAAAGGGATACAAACCAGCTACATGCTTGGCCATAATTAGAAACTATGTAAATGCCAGAGTTGAGAGCACTTGTAGCTCTTCTCTTTTCTCTGTTTTCACTGCTGTTAAAAGCTACCCACAAGTTGTATCTATATATATAGGAAAAGTTTTTTCCTAACGCCTACAAAATGTTGTTAGCTGTTTTTTGTTATTCTTCTTCGTTTTTTGTGCTGGCCAAGAGCAAAAAAAAAACACAGCGCGTAAAGTGAGCAACAAAATGTTGGTAGTTAAATTTGCTGCGGACTATTTGGCTTGACTATTGATGTGCGCGCATTAAAAAACAATTTTTATGCAGAGCAGCAGCTAACGACAATAGCAACAACAGCAACAACAACAACATAGAATAGCAGATGAAGAAGAAAAACAACATCCAGTGGACAAGTTTGAGAAATCCAATGACATGGACAGCTCCGACAGCGGGCAACAATGAAGCCTTAAGTGGACTTTTATTGACTTTTAGTCAAAACGAATTTCGACAATTTATCGAACACTGTTCCCAGCGTGTTCATTACGTAAACATAATAATGATGATGATGCTGCTGCTGCTGCTGCTGTTGATAATAATGATGTTCTTGCTGATGAGCCTGGCATATACAATATACTGTACTAAGGGTAGGTTGATAGGTAGTTGGCAGTTGAGGGCGTGTCCATTGACTGTCATTCGCCTAGCTCATCAATTTCGCATTCGTATTGAATGTTCAGTCAACTGTTGACTGCATCTTTCTCCTTCTTTCTACTGCTTTTAGCTTCTCTATTTAATTGTATTCTAAAAATGAATATTTATTTTCTACAGTTTTGTGTTTTATTAATGATATGCCAAAAGACTTCTAATATGTTACTCTTATTGTACTATTATTATTGACTTAATTTCCCTAGTCTTGTGCTCCCAATAAATTTGGTCCACGAAAATTGTTAACAAAGGCACCAAATCTTGGCTTACCAAAAACTGTCTCAGACACTTTACCATTTCCATTATAACTGTCAGCTGACAATTCCAGCAATTAAGCATTGTAAAATGTTGGTTTCTTACACTTATACTGACGGGCAAACTGATAGAATGACTGACTGATAGACTGACAGCTAGAAAGCTACAATTTCTGTACGTAAACAATAACAAATCAAATTGGCGACAGACAGTAAAAGCCAAGACAAGTGCAGCATGACAAGCACTTGCCAGCTGCAACATCAGCAATCTACTTCAACTTCTTCATGCACTTTCCACTTTCCTCTTTCTACTTTCCACTTTCGTTTCCACAGAAACAACAAACAACCCTAAATACTTTTCCTTCACTGTAGCATACAAATTTAATGGCATTGCCTTCATTTAGCTTGTGATGTGGCTGTCAGTCAAGAGAAAAATTTGAAATTCTCTACAAAATGTATGCACAGTACAGCTGCAACTTGTTGTGGCAGATGGCGAATCAATTGTCAAACTCGTATACTTACACTTGATGCTATTTTGGAGTGTAATCACAGCTTGAATATCTATTGGTTTCAAATTGAAGGCAACTTTATTGACTGTGCAACCATTGCTGCTGCTAGTAAAATGACAGCAACTATTGCTGCTGACTTACTCACTAACTATTTCTATTTAAAGTAAATGCTTCAATTTATATATTAAAAGAAAAAAGACACACTTTTTTATAGTCACAGTTAAGCAGTAGAGAAGCTCTAAGTTACACTCCAGCAAGAGACAAGTGCCTAACCTTTGCAGCATGCAACATGACAGCGCATGTTGTTGCAAGTAGCTGTCTGAGTGTCTACAACTTGTTCCACTTGTCTGTAGGTATGCATGAAATGAGATTTATGCGCTGCCACGCCCCCTGCCCTTCATGGTGGCGCTGCTGTCAAAAGTTGAAATTGCCAATGTCTGCATAAAAAATATTTATGCGCAGGTTATTAATATTTGATATAGTTATATAATGATGTATATATATATTTATATGAGTTTGTGTTTTCAATAATGCTGATGCTAAACTAAACCTGAATAAGCACATATATACATATATAATATACTTAAAGAAAACTTTAAATATTAGTTAGAATTTGCTTTGGTAAAAGTCAAAAAGTTGCACAAAAAATATGCAAAGAGTTTGAGTAGAAGCCAAGGCAAAGCATTGCTTTAATATGAACTGAAGTTTTATCTAAGTATTTTAGCACATATTTCATATAAAGATAAGAGTGGGTAAAAAGTCCTTGAATGTTTTAAAGAGCATGTTATCAGAAGTTGCTTTTGCTGTTGCTTTTAGAAGTGCATCAGTTTCTTAACAAAAATTTGGTTTTACTTTTGGTTTTTCCTTTTCTTTGCTTTCAACCAACACCTGTATATATCTATGTGAATGTATGTTTATTTGACCTTTGGCATTTTCTGTGTATGTGTATAAATGTGTGTGTGTGTGTGTGCATGTAAAGTGAAAAGTAGAAAAAAAAGCTTTTCAACAAAATTTGTTTACCAGTCTTTTATCGCTAGCTTCACTATCTCAAGAGCTCAGATTTCAGGTTGAGTGAATGTCCCTGAACTTTGTACTGGTGAAATGTCAAGGCTGTCAGCAGCAGAGCTTGTTGCTGTTTAAATAACATGACAGGCTGATTAAAACCCATTGAAGAGCATAAAGCATATTATATTGTTGCCTTGCATTGAACTATTTATGGCTGAGCTGGCGCCCTCGGAGCAAATGGGCTTTACTTCAAGTCTGCTGAAAATAATTGAATAATAAAATGCGTCGATGTTTATCCAAAAACTGCATGTGAAAGCATCTTCATGCCCTGTCTCTCTCTCTCTTTCTCTTTCTGTCTCTGTCTTGCTTTCTTTTATGTTATTGTGCGTTTGTGGCCTGCTAATAATCAAAATGGACGCTGGTTGCCGTTATAAATGTTGGCGTCACCAAAGTTTGCCAATGGACATAATGCGACAACGTCTTCATTGCTGCTGCTGTTGTTGTATTACCTTTGCCAGACGAAAGAAAGAAGAAAGAACTTTACAGCAGCATATAATAGAAATGAAGAAGAAGCAAAAGAGAGAGACAGCAGAAAGAGAGTAAAAAGAAAGTTGTGCAAAGTCCATTAAATACATAAACCTGCCACAAAATGTTCATGGAAAGCGCATAAAGAAACTTTGTTGTTCCGCCTCATGTTTGGCGCGACAAAGTCAATGGAAAATAGAGAATACTGAAACTATTTATGCGTACCATATGTGACCCAACACACAGACACAGACACACACAGAAAATCATAGCCCTGGGTGTAATAACTTGATTTGTACACAATGCGGGTGAATTGGTTTGGGGCAACTATGTATGTAACTAAGTTGGGGTCAAATTGCTGCAGATGCAGCAAAACTGGACACGCCCCGCATACAAGTCAGCAACTCTGTGACCCAACAACAACAACAACAACATACACAGAGGAACAACATGAAGCAGCAACTAGGAATCTGGATTCTAACATCTTGAACAATGAAGACGCGGGCTTGATTGTCCAGTCAGCGTCAGTTTCTGGCTTATTTATGACTTCCTTTTGGCAGAAATGTAAAAAACAATTTCCACAATTTTGCCAATATAAGCAGAATTCAATGCACATAAAAATATAACAAATGCATAGCCACGCCCATAAAAAAAGCCAATTCAAATAAAATGCAGAAACACCCAGAAAAAGCACTTTATATATTTATTACACAAATGATGTTACTTAAAATATGCCTCAATATGTAGAATATATAGAAGAAACATACAATTCTTCTACAGATAGTCTTCTATTCTATATTGAGTTGAAATTGGTTAATAAAGTTTTTATGTTTTTAATTGGGTTAAGAAAGTTTTTAACACTTAAAATGGAACAGCAATCAATAAGGCTAATAAGTAAAAATTTCTCATCAACTTTCAAGTACTCTTTGGCAATTTGTTTACTCTTCGCAGAACAAGAGAAGAAACTCTTTGAAAGGATACGAGTTAAATTTTCTATTTAAGTTTGAAATCGAAAAGCAATTGTTTTGTTAAATATTTCCACGGAAAATACTTTGTGGTTTATAATATAAAATAAACATTTAAATTTCAACACAGAGACATCAAAAATCAATAAATTTTCTTTTGAAATAAAACGGAAACATTGGCCAGGACATTAAAGAGCAATATAAATTTGATATCTTGATCAATTTCTCAGTTGAAACTGGCATAAATTAACGAAATTGTGAAACTTGATGACAATTAAATGGCAAAGGTCTTCATTTTGATGACCAGCCATTAGAAGAGCATTGTCCTGGGGTCACAGTTGGTAGTAAAATAAAGGATATTAAATGGTTGTTGGAATTCAAAATAGGAACGGGTGTATTGACACTGACTTCAACTCAATTGTCTGAAAATTTTAACGCCAGAGCTGAGGCATATGAGACAGATATATAAAGAGATAGAGATGGAGATGGAGGGAGATAGAGAGAGTATTAATGCAGCACACATGTGAGGAGCACGAGCAGTCACAATCCTTTTGAGTGATTTCTGAGAATTAATTCCAAAAACTTTGTTCATGACTTTTGAGTTCTTTGCGTGTGTGTATGTATACATTTTATATGTGCGTGTGCAAATCTTTTTATCTGTCACGCAGACAGGAAAACAACAAAACAAAAAAAAAGAAACAAGAAAAAAATAAGGTTGAAGTTCAAGTAGAAGCTGCGCATGACCTTTATTATATATATATATATGCCAGACTTAAGATTCCTGTTAAATTTTAGATTTAATTTAATTGCCAGCAACATTTATGATTAACAATTTTGAGACATCAGCAGCGAAAAGCGGCAAAACATATGCATTTTATGTGAATAATATTATTATTATTTATTTTAGCACCACTAAAATATTTATGCACATGCTGCTCTTATTGAGACAAAGCGAGAGAGACAGAGAGATCGAGAGAGGAAACGTACATAAATTTGCATGGTAAAGCAATTAAAATTTGCATAAATTTCATATATATTTGCCGAAGTTGTCTAAAAACTAGTAACTAAACATCAAGTAGTGCACCGAAAAGAGCACTCCAAATTGTGCATATAACATGCAAAACATGACATGCCATAAAAAGCGTGAAAGGGAGAGTGAGTGAGAGAAAGAGAGAGAGAGAGAGAGAGAGAGTGAGGTAGTTGTACAGTTTTAAGCCTTGGCAAGTGGAGGCAGTTCATGCAGCAAGTTTCAAGTGCCTCTCTGTCACAAAAATTGTTAAGTTTCTTTGCTAGCAAATAATTACCACATATTCAAAGGGCTTTTAATACGAGTGTATACAAATCAAAGCAAATAAAATATATATATATATATATAAATATATATACGACTAATAGTTGCTCTAACTATTTGCATTACTCGATTTCAATCTCCTATCTTATGGCCCATAACTTCTAAGTAAACTCAGCTCCATAACAATATATGCAAATTTTTTATTAAATATTCAGCATTTAAATATAAATTTTACCCAAGTATTGTTTATTTTTTGCAGTGTAGGACGAAGACTTTTGCTTTGTATATTGTTCTTGTTGTTTTTGTTTGAAGCTTAGCCTGCGTCCATATTTGTTTAGGATCTAAGAGCAAGGGACTGTCAGTTTGAAGCGCCTATCCTTTTACGCATAATTTGGAACTTAATCTGCTGTGATTTATTCATAGACTCTGTTTTTGCGCCATTAGTTTTACAAATCCTTGTCAAGGATTGCCCAGCACTCCAAATATAAATATTAAGGAGGTGGGGAAGTGTGCCTTATACTTCAATTAATATTCATAATTATGGTACGTTCGCGCGCCTCTAAGCGCTAACACTTACACATTATTCATGCAACATTGAGGCATCTATTTAGTGGCATTTATTTAGTAGTTGTCAGGGTTAAATGAAATGTTTTTTTTTATGTATTCATGATGTCAAATTTTTAATATATCTATGTGTGTGTGGTATATAGTATATGGTATATGAAGGAACTGCATTCTAGACAACATAATGCACAATAATAAATTTATTCAACACTTGCCACAGGCAGCAGCAGCAGCAGCAGTAGCAGCAGCAGCAGACCTTCAGGCCCCTGCATACTTGCAAGTGTTTTTTAAAAAAGAAGAGGAAAAAATGTGCTCCTTGCACTTCTTTATGATTTATTTCTTAGTTTCTTGAATTACACTTCCTTTTTGCCATATGAAATGCGGTATATGATATGTGAGCTGTGCACAGACATTGTCATTTTAAAGGACATTTGATATTAAAGGCCAACTATGTCAACTTGCATGGTATCTGTCCCACTGGGGCGTCTCTTTTTAGCTAATATCAATAAATATATGCCACACACACAGATACACACAGCCACTCATACAAACACACACATACACACACAAACAGCCTGTGTATTGATAATAAAAGTAATTAGCATACGAGTTAATTATTTTGAATGCAAATGTTGCACACACCACGTGAATTTCTATTATTGTTAGTCAAGCTGTGTGTGTGTGTTATTGTGTGTGTATACATGTGTGTTTTAGGCCTAATATAGTATGTATTGATTGGTTATACTATGCAAATAAACAAACTACTGATAAATAAAAGGATTTCTAGTCACGTTTGGGCTTTAGTTTATGACTTCCATAACAATTAAACGCATCGCACACGCCTCATTTGAATTCTGGTCATAGTAAATTTAATATAAATTATGCTTTTAAATATTTAAAATTGATTTAAAAAAAAACTAGTCAAAATTGTTAAAATATAGATGAAATATATCAAATAATATAATAGTAAAAATATACATAAAATTTTTATTAGGCTGCAGCAACTTTCTTTGTGTCACAGTTCAGAGCTCAAAATATATATTATATATAGAAAATGTAAATAAATATATATATAAAGTATTCAAATTTCATTCATTTTCAAAATAAAATAAAAATTTAAATAAAAATAAGTTTTTGCCTCAACAGTTCTGTAACATTTTATATTGATTGCAACTAATAAATATTTATTTTTATTTTATTTATTTATATATTATTTATTTATTATTATATATTATATTTATATTTTTATATAAGATATATTTTGTTTTATATATTCTATCAGATTGAGTATCTTTGACATATTCTTTATGTTCATTAGTTGTGGTCCTATATATTCTGTGATATATATTAGAGTTAGTAATGCTCCAACTGGCAAATGCCACTTAAGCTGTCAACACTCTGGTGAATGCCTCTTACTGGGCTGGGGGACAGCTCTTACGCACGTTTGCTTCCATATAAACATTTGGGTCTGTCCGCACCTTAAATACCCAAATCAAAAATAAATGGTAAACACTGAACTGTCCACTGAAGTCAACACCCTGCCCTCCCCCACACACAGAAAGCCACACAAAACTGCCTCAATAGGCTGGCGAGTCTATCGAAAAATGCTGATGATATGATATTTAGAATATATATATATATATATTTTTTCTTTTTTTTGGGTACTGATAGATATGCGTGTTTGCCTGTCTGTGTGTGTGTGTTGTGGTATTAGTATGCTCAGCATTGTTGTGCTTTATGCGTTGTCCAATGTGTTGAAAAATTCCTGCAGAGCACAGCAAATATTTATTTAATGCTTTTGAACGGCTACCGATAGAATCTCACCGATATCTATACCCATCCCTTATACATACACATATACACATATACACACATATATAAAACAAGCCTAGGACATGCAAAGGACCAACACAATGGCATAGTTATTTGTACTATTGGGTGGGGCACTTACTGCTCCTAGTTTAAGTTTCATTTGGTTGGTAACTATAATACCTTGTATTATGGTGTTGCCAACACTGTTGCTTGGTTAATTTCTGTTCAAGTTGAATGCTGTTGTTGTCTTTGTTTGCCAACACGTCTGCTGACTAAGTCCTGGAAGAGCTCCAAAATAACAAAAAAAAGGCAACCGTAAACAACTGCTTTCAATTTACAGACAGGGCTAACGACCTGCGGGCGTGTCGTCTATTGTGTGTCTAGTTTTAAGTGCAGCACACCAAATAAATCACATTGTGTAGCTTATATTTTCCGTATTTTTCGTATTTTCCGTATTTTCCCTATGTTCGTATTTTATGTTTTACTGTCTGTTCTTTGAACGCACCTAGGTACTGGCTGCGCCTAAGTGTATGCAGTGAAATATTTTCGTTTGCACCTTTTTATTATAGCCCCAGACATTTTAAGTGGATGCTGTAGCTGTGTTGCAAGTGTATTTTGCCACCAAAATAAGCAAATATAAAGCGTTAATAATTCATTCGCATACCAGCCTTCATTAGCATTAACAGGCAAAACGCTTGTCAATACGCCCACATGACTTGAATGGGGGGAGGGTTCGAGCAGCCAGAATATTAATGTGCAGGTTAAACCAGAATATATGTGTGTGTGTATCTGAGTATGTATGTGAGTGTGTATGTGGCTGTATTTAGGTTTGTGTTTGCACACAAACCTGATTACAAAACTCATAAAGTCGCCATGAAATTCAAACAATGCGTTACGTGCATCGAATACCAACAACTTAACTAAGGACAATGCCATATCTATAAGAAAAGAGCGACAGAGAGACGGAGAGAGAGAGAGACCCTTCGACTTTAACTCTTAAACACGCACAGGACCCATGCATAAACAACATTTTCGTTTTGACCCAACGAGTTAAAAGTTGGTTACGGTTGATGGCTGCTTTTCACACAAAGAGGGAGAGAGACAGACCGAGAGAGAGAGAGAGAGAGGATGTCATACGTTGAGTGTGAAGGTAAGGTTCTTTATTACATTTTCATTATTGCAATCCCATTTGGCACTTCGCATTTGGCAGCAGCAGCAGCAGCAACATCAAAAGGTTCTACACAGATAATGTTGATTTACAACACAAAATTTTTATATATATATATATAAAAGTATATATATACATATATAATATGTATATATATTTATATGTTAAGCGACTTTTAAAGTATTTTAAGTGCCAGCAACAGAAAGTTGGCACAAATAAATATAAATACGCTGGTTCCAGGCAAAACGATTTGTCAAAAGTGGTTTTTCACTTGTGGATTATGAATACTTTGCTTAAATTTAGCTGACAGCAGAAAATTATTACGCAATGATTAATATTTATTTCTGCTTGGCCACTGAGCCAGCCCATTGGGACCAGTCGTAGTCCAGAAGAAGGAACAGGAACAGGACCTGGTCCAAGTCCAAGTCCAAATCCAAGTCAACATCCTGTTTCTTAGAGCCATAACTAGTGACAACGTGCTGACGGTTTTTACGTTTATTTTATATCATTCCATTTTTTTTTCTGCTCTTTTCCTTTTGGCTCTTTTTTTCTGCTTCTGTTTTGCTATTTGCCGCTCAAAAGGCATTTAATTTAGATTTATGCGCCGCACGGCATTGTCACAGGATGGCATTCAGGACCAAAAAAAATAAACACAGTTTGTACTCAAAGGAAAATAGAGCCAACTGAAATTATGATATCGCCAGCCGCAACTCTCTAGCCCTCATCCCCCCCAAGCCATATCCCATACCAAATGCCAATATCAATACCAATACCAGTCCCATGTTTTTGCCACAGAGTTTGCTTTCCTCGGCTGCTTGTTTGCTCGACCGCTGATAAGTTATCGAACAATAAAATAGCCTTAAGCATTCGAAGCTGACAGTTGCCTGGGTTGGCTCATTGGGTTGGCTGACTGGCTGGCTGACTGGCATACGAGCATAAGTCGACACAAGGCAAATAAGGATATGCGCAAATAAAAAAGCAATAAATCAAAACGACTGACGATCTGACAATGTGCCTGGAATCAGCCTCAGCCACAGCCAGAGTCACAGCCACAGCCTCAGCCCCAACGATTAAGGCCTCATAGTTTCTGTTGGTTTCGGCCTACTCTAATGGTCTATCATATATGGCCAAATAGATCGTCTTTGGGGTCGAAAGTGATTTTGATTGTTATTTGCTTGCTGCCTTCTACTTGCTTCAAGCTGCTGTCAATATACATATAGATATAGATATAGATATATATATATATATATCGTATGTTTTAGTTTATAGATAATATTCAATTTATGCGTATCCTTAGCCGCGAATTGCAGCATTGTTTTATGGCTTCCTATTAGCTTTATTGCTTTTGCTTTTTGGCCATTTATAATTAATGTCAATTGTCAGCAAAGTTGCAGTTGCGTTTCAAGCAAAATCAATGCAACGGAAGTGCCTGACATTTGAGTTCAACTTCCTTGTCTTCCGCCTGCCATGCTTCATACTCCATAAAGGAACTTCATTATAAATTATCCGGCTGACAGTTGCAGGAGTTGGGCAGTTGATGCCACTAAGTAGCAGAAGAAGAAGAAGCAGCAGCAAAGTTTATGGTAAGGCAATACACCCCAGTTTTTGTTCTGCTGCTGCTGCTGTTGTTGCTTCTTTAAAGCTTTTACCCATACCGGAGATTGCTTCAATCTGCTTAAGCGTCCACGCAGGCAAAGTCAGCGTCGAAGCCAAGTTCCTTCCCCAGGGCAATCAGGCGTGCAACCAGTTTCTTTATGAGGTGCAACCGCCCAATAATCCCCTTTATTTTTCTCCCTTTCTCTGTCTCTCTTTCTCTCTTTTCTTTTTGCTTTTCCTTTGTCCCTTTATCCATTATGCTGTTTATTGAAAATGATTGTTGTGTTAAAAGTGTTGCATAATTGGGTAGAAGCCATAGCTGGGGTAAATGTGGCACACACATTTCCCGTTTAACATGCAGCGAAGGTTGCTGCAACACTCATACAGCTGTGGTCAATGCAACATTGTTGGCTTAAAAGCTTTATGCGAATTGCTGCCAATTGTTGAACGCATTGTGATCTCTCTGGTATAAATTGACGGCATGATATATTGGAGAGAGAGAGTAAGAGAGAGAGAGTCATATAAAACAGCAATAAGTTGCAACTATTTGTATTCAATTATCTACACTGAGATCTTGGTTACATGATTACGTAACAAGGGGCAACATTATTGCCAAGCTGTAGATTGTGGCAGGTAAATGTTGCCATCGACTGAAGATGGGCAATTAAGGGGGCTGCCTGGTAGCATTCACATTTTATGGCGCCACTTTAAAATATATTAAAAAATTGAAATGTGCTCAAACAGGCGCAGTTCTCTCTCTTGCTTTATTGGCACCAACACCAGCAACAGCAAGTTGGTATATGAGATCCTTAGGGTCCTTGGATTCCAACGTTTACTGGACATTAGGCTCTGGTTTCGCTTTCTGGCCATACTATATAGCCTGGCCAATGACGACAGCGGCTGTTGCAAGTTGCTTGTCGTTGGGGTAGCATTATGTTCCAGCTTGTACATGATATGGCGTCATTAAATACACATTACCATGTTGCATGCCGAGAGGAGAGACAGCGATAAAGGCAGCGGGCAGCAACGATACAAATAACAAACACAACAATAAGCAGCAACAGTCGTCGGTGAGTCAAGTGATTCGAGGCGAGAGGCTATTAAAAACCACCAGTGAAGACACACAAATACACACATACAAGCATATACACGCACACACACACACACACACACACACACACATACACTCACATATACATACATATACATATAGTCAAAGGCATAACAAATTACAGTATTTCGACAGGAAAGAGAAGTGCTATATACTATGGTGGCAATGATTCCATGATGCTCGATGCCCGTTGCCCGATCCTTGTTGCTTGATGCCTGCTGCCTGATGCCGTTCGATAGCCTCAACGTTGGTAACGGTGTTGAGTTTCAATTGTGCTCGTAAACGTGGCTCCAAATTGGCTCCCAGCGAATAATTCATATAAAACACTTTCGCACCGTGCTGCCATGCCATTAGCATCATGCTGTTACCTCCTACTACCTACTATCCATAGCTACTACACTCAATATATATATATATATATATATATATATATATATATATACTTATATATATAACTGTATGCGTGGGTGTATCTGTGTTTGTGTGTATACCTGGCTCACGCTGCTGTACGGTTACGCCCCATGTAACCCCACGATTGCATTTACAGCAAATTATTTATGGCTGCGGCAGACACGAACAGGAAGCGAATATGCGCTGCCAACTTCACGTCTATCAATATTTTATGAAACTCTGTCTACAGGATGAACGGCTAGGACGAGCAGCAGCAGCGACTACGACAGCCGCAAACAAGGCATAGGAACAGAATGCGCTGAGTAAAATGTATATAAAAGAAAAAGTATGAGTACTAGTACTAGGACAAGGGTATTGGTATCGATGCTGGTATCAGTAACGGTATCAGTACACTTGGCCCACTGTCTCAACCTTCACACTCCGCATCACCCCCTCGCACTCACTGACTGCCTGGATGCATGGCTGTCTGTCGATATCCGGTTAGATGAGTATCTAAATTGCCTTTACTGTTGATGAATTAGCGCCAACTGCCGGTATGGTTCAGTCTCTTATATCTCTCCCTGTGTGTGTGTGTGTGTGTGTGTGTGTGAGAGAGAGGCTGTGTGTATACAGCCACAGTGAATGCCTGCGACCGTTAGATAAGTGCCATCAATGCCCAATCAAACGCTGTCAGACTAAACGCAAGAAATTTCAATTTGTTTTGAATGATTATATGAACACAGGCACACAGACAGACCGAGAGACAGGCAGGCAGGCAGAGAGTAGGCTATTAACCTGGCTTAGTTGCCACCACTATACTCTGCTCTTGCTGCATTATCAATAAAGACCAAATAGTTATATAAAACTCAGTGAATCCTTTGATCTAATGCAATGACAGCATTACATCGCATCATCAAAGATAGACAGCAAATCATTGAAAAATCCTTCAGAATTTCTTTTTTTCTTTCCTTTCGTTTCGTTTTCTATGATTTTTAAGTCTTTTAAATTATTGTTTTTTAAATTAGTTTTATTATTTTTTTTTTAAAATTATTTTTAATTAAGTTTTAAGTATTTTATATGCAAAATGTGCAACCGGTTATCGAAAAAGGAATTTATAGCCATATTACTCATTGTAATAGGGGTACGTATGAGCTGGTCTTATATATATACATATATATCATTGATCCAAAAATTATATACTTTACAGATTATATGTGTTTTAAATGCTGCTCTCTTTGGCAATACTAGACCCATAGCTTCCAACTATTTACAGTTGTTTCATCAATCCGTTAATGTGGGCACCGCCTATCTATGCTTTGTATATTCTCTAAGCACCTGGTTCTATCATTCAAACTACTCAGAGCCAAGGCAGCATATACGTTATGTGGTAGGTTCACTGTAGCAATATCAATATCATTATAATCATTATTATTATTATTATTATTATGTTCGATTTCTCTCTTATTACAGTTAATAACAATGCTGATCATTGTGATGGTGTGTCATATTACATCTGTTATTGCCTTCCTTGTGTGCAAGTATACGGGCAAGATGCATAACGCTATAAATGTGGAAGATCTGTATTCCGGCTATGATACAATTTGCCACATATTTCTGATTGTTGCCACAGCAATTATAGTCATTATAATGGCCTATATACTATATACAATCAGTAGTATAGCAATTGCCAAGCACAGAGAATATAATGGAAGGGCCTTCAGATAAGATGAACTACAGATCATGCATATAACGCCCTGAGATTGAGTCTGGATGGGATGTGAAGTATATATAGTATGTATATATATAGCCAAAATATTTTGTGTCGCTGCAATGTGTTGCCGGTTGCCGTCATGGCAATAATATAAATATTCTACTTATGGCATAGACAGAAAACCAGCTGTGCATTTCCTTCTTTTGCAGGTGATAAAAAAATGCTATAAAAAAATGTGCAGCAGGTAAGTCTGCCTTGAAGTCTATTCTCTTACACCTATGGAGAGCATGCATGTCACAGCCTCCCTCCCTCTCCCTCTCCCTCTCTGTCTGTTTGTTTGTCTAGAATTGTGGCCTTGTGTTGCATTTGATAGTTTGCATTTTGCATAATGAAACAGGCGAGACAGTGCAATTTTCAGTGGCAGACAAACAAAGTTAAGCAACAACATCTTAAAGTTGCAACTTCTTGAGGAAAACTTCTTGAAGAAAAATTAATGAGAAACTGACGCAAGCTTGATGTCTTGTAGTATGCCTGAAGGGTTGGCCAATTACGACTCTACTCAAATTGCCTCATGGCATTTGCTGAAGGAGAAGGGGTGGGGAGGGAAAGCCATCAAAAGTGACATTTGGTAACGGCAGGGCTTACAGTAAAATTTCCCAGTTAAGTTATTGCCGCGTCGTTGCCAAAAAAACAACATTGGTAATTCACTTGAAAGTAATTTAAAATTTAATTGCGTATAATTTAGAACGACGAAATGTTTGTGTGCGTTTAATTAACTGAAAAATAAAAATAAAAAAAAGCAACCCAAAAAAAAAGCAAAAGAAGAAAACGCTAAACCAAAAACAGAAGCAGCAGTGGCAGCAACAGCAACAATTACAGCAACAGCAACAATAACATCAGCTGCAAAATGTTTAAATGTTAAATGCCAACTAATTAAATTTCGGGCATGTCATGAGAGTCGATTTGGAATTGGTGCCAGGACGAAAGGACAACACGAAACAAAAGACCAAAAGATAGATAGAGAGAAACCTGGTAGTTCAGTGAGAGAGAGAGAGAGAGAGAGGGGGAGACAGAGAGAAAGAGCTGTAGAATGTAGAGTTCTAGGGCGCATCAAAATTTATTGCTGCATTTAATGACCAACGCATGCGGATGTCCTTGTTATTGTTTTTGTTGCTCTTTACTACTTTAGTGCTTAACGCTTTTATTACGTATACGCAGTGTATTACGAGTCAACTGTATTTTGTATGCAAATAACGAGCCGCACTGGTTAAAGCACCCAAGCGTTCTCCTCACTCTACACTCAATAACAATCAAAATTTTCCACAACCACAAACACCACACTACACACACTTTACACACAATACACACACTCTCTACTGTACAATGTACACTCTACAGTGAACACTGAACACTGAACTAACTACTCGACATGCATGCGGTTCTGCCGTGCAGCAATCAAATGCCAAACGAAGCTAATATAAAATTTGCTTTAATGGTCCTTAAATTTACTTTAAAGCAGGTAAATACTACTAACAACATAACGGTATAAATTGCATGATATAAAGCTGATAATGGTATTCATTAGCACATTATAATTTTATAGAGCGCTTTGTTTCCGAAGAATGAAAAATCAAATTGAACTATACTATATACAAACCGATTGAATAGACATTAATCATGCACATTGAATTGCATTCAATATATGAGCTGGACATTTTGTATTCAATAATTGCTTTAGTTGCTTTATTAAACTTGCTTCAATTCATTTTTATATATGCAATTTATGCTTGAAGCAATTGTTGTGTGTGTGTTTTCCCCTCTAGAATTCATTTCGTTTAAATTTAAAATAATAATAATAAAAATAAAAATAAATTTGTTGTTGTCTGTTAAACTACAATTTCATGTATGCAAAAGTTAAAAACGTTTAACGTGCAACAATGCAAGTCTTTTGCATGCTGTGTGCAATATTTTATTTGTTGTATTATTTTCAATTGTAATAAAATTGCATGAAATTGTGGGTCAATTAATGAAGGCGAAAATTGTTGTCGCTCTGCTGGCAAATCAATGTACACTTAATGCTGTCAAGGATAATAAACGCGTGTACACACATTTACACCACACACACACACACACACACACACCAGCAACAAATATGTATTTAAAATGAATCTGTGACCATCACATGGCACTGGTTCATTGTACGCATAAATTATGTTGCTGCCATATGTCAGACGCTGTCCGTCTCTATGTCTATCTCTCTCTCTCTGTCTCTGACCCTCTATCTGTCTCTGTCTTGATGTCCGGTTGTGATTTTTCGCGTTTTCGGCGCACTTTTGAGCATGTCAAGTGCGCGCTGTGAAATGAAATTTACGAGCAAAATGCGACTACTGAAAATGGCAGCAGTTGAGGAGCGCATCTAATTGCCTTTGGCATTATGCCAACTGTCAGATGTATATATCAATGTTTATATATATATATATATATACATACATTTATATACAACTAAAGTATTCTAAAGAAAGCAACAAAATATGCAACTTTGCAGTAATTCATGCAATAAATTGCAGCTATCAATCAAGCGGCTGTCAATCAATGGTAAACGATGGGAAACTGTGTGTGATATAGAAGTACTATATATAGAAGTATAGTAGGTAAAACTATATAGTAGGCGAATCCCTATGATATTGTTAAATCTTTGGATTTATTTCAATCTAGCAAACATTGATTTTATTTGAAATCGTTTTGTTTGTTGCCTTTGCCACTTACACAAAAAAAAAGACATGTAAAAAGGTCAAAAATTGTTGATAGATTTTACAAAATTTTGTGCTAAGCTAAAATATGGATAACGTTAATGTTCCGGATGAGATAGAAGACCAAGCACCTATTGAAGTTGCACCTAAGCCTAATGAAATTCTGAACCCCATTTCTGATAATATGGAGGCTGATGAGAACGATAGAAATGGTAAGTTTTTTCTTACAGTTTTTGTAGTACATTCAAGAAATTTTTTATATATTATTTCAGAAGCTTTCAATGAAGAACAGAACGCTGAGGATATACTTGAGGAACTGAGGAAATTACGAATTACTCATAGAAAGCAAGTTATGTATGGCCAAAGCTCAAATCCATTAATACGTAAGTGCATTTTGCGTCCTTCAGTTCTGCAACGTACCGGCTGTAATCGTGTATTGATGCCATATCTGTGCAATATTTGTAATTATTATGTGAGAGGTGGTGTCATTACAATTTGTGGACATTTGTTCTGTTGGACATGCCTGTGGCCAGATCTGGTTGATGGTACAAAGGCCAAATGTCCACGTTGCATGCGTCAATTGGTATTGCATGAGGATATTATACCATTTCATGGTGAAGGACCCAATGCTCATCCAGATGATGGTAATGTTGTGGCACAACCATATAGTGTGCCACGTCCATCCGGATTATATTTACAAGATAATGAATATCCACATTGGTTTTCCATATGTCCCGATGAGGCCATGAATGTTTATCTAAAGAAACGACACTTCTCCCAAATAGTGCAGACAATACATCGAACTAGGCAGTCTGAAGGTTTTATCCATTTCATGCAGCAGTTGCAAGTGTTCTGCGGTATTGCACTATGCTTCTTCTATATATATGCAATGTTTTGCTAGTT
Organism: Zygothrica quintamaculata; assembly: GCA_037044455.1. NCBI lineage: Eukaryota > Metazoa > Arthropoda > Insecta > Diptera > Drosophilidae > Zygothrica > Zygothrica quintamaculata. The sequence continues at coordinate 147,668 of JBAMBS010001126.1, read as the reverse complement.
TTACATCAGATATATATAATTCGATTTTTAAATAACTTTTTGAAAACGCAGTTGTAATAGGGAAAACTGTAATAAATTTTATAATGTCAAAGAATACTCTTCTTGAATTCGATTTAAGTTTGAGTTATCCCTTATAACTTTTATTTATAACTTCTTTATTTATCTCTTTGCAATACTTGCATGCAATTAAATGAAATTGCATAGCAGAAAATTGATACTTTATTCCTTGCAACATCATGGCTTATCATTTAAAGTTATGAATTCCCGACGACAACTCAATCAGCTTGGTACATTAAGCAGACTTCCTTGTTGATGGCAATTTCGTGTCCATCGAGTGCGATATTTATCATTAATTAAAAGAATACCACAAAATCCTTATTGTGCGCTGTATAAAGTCCTCCGACTGGCAGGACAACGTGCAGTTGCAAGCATGCTTCCGGTTATGCTGCTTTATTATTGCAGTTTAAGCGGCATTCACACCCAGTTTATATATATATATATATATATACATATATATGTATGTGTATATATATATATATATATAATATATTGCAGCTGCATTGCATAAAATGAATTTTATGCATTTAAATATGAAGTTTTAACAAGTATTTGTCGCTGTTCTTGCAGCTTTTTGACGCAATTTAAAATTCACTTAAAATTTTCACAATTTTTATGCCTACGAGCTACATTTTCCGAGGAAATGCCTTTAAGTTATATGAAATTATATTGTATGAATCTTAAATTTGTAGCTATGCAAATGTACAGCAGTAATTAGGAGCAATCATCTACGCCGTTAACAGCAGCAGCAGCAGCCGCAGCAGCCGCAGCAGCAGCAGCCGCAGCAGCAGCAGCATCAACGTCATTAAAATCTTCCGCAATCTGCACAACAAAGCGGAAGTAAATTGCTTGCTATGAGTGTGTGGCATAGGTCTTATAGAAGGTATGCAAAAAGGTATTTGGGGGGGAGAGGAAACTTTGCTTCTACAAGTATAATATTATTATTTTACTACACTTTTTTTTCTTAATTTTTGTTTTTGGCTTTTACCAAATTTCTGACCTTTGCCAGACATTTGCTTAAATTATGCAATTTGACAACGTGACGTATACGTAATTACAGTTAGCATAACCATTATGTTTACACAGTTGGTCTGCTTGTTACGCAAAGTATGGTCGTTGCAGCACAACAAATGTTGCAACTACTACATATTGCCATATTGCCATATTGCCACATACTGTAAAAGCCCGTTTTGAATTGCAGCCATAGCTGTCAGTGCAGTAATTTCGACTTGCCAGCTGCAGTAATTTTCATGATATCCTTGCATCACTTGCAATATGGGTATGCTATACTATTGTGCGTGTGTGTGGGTGTGTATGTATCGTAATAGTATGTAGACAGACTGTGTATAGGGTATACCATAATCGAGCATAAGTAGTTGAAGCAAAGCAACTTGTTTCAATTATAGTATCTGTCGCCATTTGAAAATAGCTAAGGACAGACGCAACACAGACACACACACACACAGACGCATAGAGAGACACACCAATGGGACAGGGACTGGGCAACTAGCGTCAACGGTGCAATGGTAAATGTGGCCATTATGCATTACATAATTACAGTTTTGTTTGCATTGCGGCAAGCAACCACCGGGGGGCAGTTGGTTTAGTTGCTGCACTGATGATGAGCTATTGTCTGGCTGGTTTACTGACAAGTCAGTAGGTGGAGCCGGTTGCAATTAGAGTACTTAATGCTAATACTAACTTTAGTTAAGCATATGTAAACGGGTCTTATTACTAAGCAAAACAGTTGGTAACTTTAAAAAAAAAAAAAACAAGCTGCAACTTTTTCTATAGGCTTAAAGTAACTACACAGAATGGTTAGTATTTGATATTGTGGCACAACAAACACATTGACATTTGCTTAGCCAGTTAACCTTTAACCCTTAGTATAACTTTCGGCATTGGAATGTCACATTTGTGCAAATAGCCATGCACTATGCCCGTTTCCATTTCCGTTTCCGGTCTTTTGGGAGATTTGCAGGCGTTGCAATTGTCGCTTGTTGCCAATGTTTCAATGTGTGGGTGTTATAGTCTGCTGCACATGGCGTATATGTTATGCATAACTAATGGCTTTCTCAGTATATTGTTTAATTTATCAAGCATGAATTATTTATGTGACTCAATGCAACAAAGTATCCAATGAATACTGGCAACTTGCCTCATTGTTAGTTCATATCCCCCAATAAGTTTCTGTTTGCAGTTTATACACGAAATCAAATTTATTGTCCTGTTGCTGTTGCTGTTGCTGTTGCTGTTGGTAAGTTCACTGACATTTGGTAATAATAAATGGCTATATGTGCAACTAACTATATATATATATATGTGCACAGTAAATTTTCAATTGAATTGCAACACAGAGAATGCGAGAGACAGAGAGAGAGAGAGGTGTTAAGTGCTCTCATTTAGATTTACCTTGACTTGATTAATTTACACACGGACCGTTGCTTATGGTTATAGCAAATGTGGCTAACGAGCAACCGCAAAAGTCTATAAACTTTCTGCTTGATAATTGCTGGCAAAAGGCAAACAATCAAAAGTTGTAAGTTGAAATGGCAAAAAACCAAGTTAACACATACCAATGGAAGCCTTGCTAGCTTCAGGCAGCAGGATGCAGTGGCTTGTTTACCAAGTACAATGCACGTTTGAGCAAGAAAATACAAAAGAATTGCGCCACAATGAATATACAAACACACACCTATACACACACACGCACACACACATAGAAGGAGAGCAGAGTTTATATATACCTGGCAAGTTTAACAACTAACAGCTGAGTATATCATTCAAATACATGCAACACACTCAGACACATAGAGCTCACAGCTCCTAGCTTAGAGCTTACATAGCTCAGCAGTCTCAGGTTACAGCTTTCAGTTAACTGGTCGAGCAGTAACATGGCCCAGACCAGGTTGGTATTACAGGGCACACTTAAAGCTATATTGTGTACAGATAACGTGTCTATTCACACGAGCACTGATATGATGACAAAAACAGATGCACAACTGATGCAACAGAATAGCCCACAAGCATGATGATGATAATGATGATGATGATGATGATGATGATGATGTTGACAAGGAGTCACATCCTTATAACTACCAGTTGAGTAACAAGTTGTCTAAAAAGATCAAAAAAAAAAGAAACACAATATATATATAGCAGACTCTTAGTGGCAGCACGAACAAAGTGGAAGTTGAAGTCAGTGCAACTTGACGCTTATCACCGCAAAACTTTTTGCCACTTTTCGCAGTGCTTGGCCAATGAAGACTTGCAGTTAGCCTTTAAAATGTGCCATTAAATATACAAGAAGAGGAAGCAAAGATATTTTTTTGTTTTTGGTATGCGACAGACAAATTGTCAAAGCAATCATAGTGCAAGCAGCTGTGGCTTATAGTTAGCCAAAAGTTTTCATAAGTTTAATTGCCAATGCTACTAATTATATGGCCAACAGACATGGCGTATACGTATTGCGCCGAACTAAAAGTACAAATCCAACTTAAATTGTAGCAATTAGCTGACACTCAATGCTACACATTATCCAATTAAAAGTGTCCGGCAAACAGCCAATGGCTATGCAATTGTTGGCCATAATTTATTTTAGCCATACTCATATGAAGCATAAATTAGCCATAAGCCTTGTCAATGACTCTGAGAACGACACTTGCCGCCATGAAATGCCAGACACTGCCACAGTTGGCTGCAGGCAGACACATTTCCTGCCACTAAAGTTTGCACAAACAAACAACAAAAGGTAAAAGAGAAATGTTATTCATTTCCATTTGCCAGACTTGACACTTCTTTATATATATATATAAATATATTTATTGATCAGCAAGCATTAAGCATTTAAAATTAGCAATTGAATTTACTGTGCGTTAAGTTGTTGCACTTTTCACTTTAGTTAACACCTCACTTAATTATAAGTTTACTATATACTATTATTTTTTTAAGGGGGTTTTCATTTTATGCAGCCTCCACTTGACCTTTGGCACTTTAACGCATTTTAACGAGTTGAGCAAAAAAAAATTGTTATTTTGGGTCAAGTTTTTTGGGTTGTTGGCATTTAAATCATGCAGCCAATGTCTGGCTTATTGTCTGGCCTGTGAAATTCCCCAGGGACTCCATAAGAGCCATTTAACTTTTAATCCATCAAAATGGTCGCCGTCGCCATCGTTGTCGTCGTTGTCGTTGTCGTGGCTCAGCGCCCACACTGTAATTCCTGTCGAAGTCGATGACTAAAAAAATGTTTTTAACGAGTCCACTTTCACGGGGGTAAAAAGCAAAAAAGAATCAACGAAAATAAGCGCCAAAAAAAAGAAAAATGAAACAGAGAGAGGGAAAGCAAAGAAAGAAGAAAATGAGTATAGAGAGGCAGACAGACAATAGTCTGCCTGTTAGGCTCCCATTCGATGGCTGAAAGCATTTCATTATATTTAAAAATTTCAGAATCGGTTTCTCTACAGACAAAGCGAACTGCAAAATACCGTTGACTGTTGTTGTTGTTGTTGTTGTCTCAAAATGTTATAAATCTGCGCGTAATTGTGTAAAGTTCCTGACAAGCGCAAGTGAATTTCGCATTTGTTGTTGTTGTTTCTCCTGTTGTTTTTTTTTTGGGTAAATTGGATTATAATTTATTTTAATTGGCAAACGGCAAATGCAGCCATAAAACCAAACCAACATGCAAACAAACCAACGAATAAACAAACAAACAAACAGGCAAACAAACAGCCAGGCAGGCAAGCTGAAAAGCAGGAAGGGAGGCAAGTAAAGAGGCAAGAGAAGAGCATATATAAAAACAAATGAAAGGCAAACAAAGCGGAAGGCTAAAAAGGAGCTGCGCTTGTCTGGCGCACAGCTAGACGTGGTCCAAATAAGAATTAGCCATCAAATTACGCAGCTCTGATGCGGCTTTCATTAGTCTAATTGTAACTCTTGGATGGGTATTTCATACCAAACCCACTCCAACAACCCACCAAACGGAGCATGTCGCCAGCTCAATCGTTAACTATATATATATACAATGTATGTGTGTATGCTTGAACCCTTAGTGATTAGATGTACCTTTTAGGTAAAAGGTTCAAGCATAAAAGCCCACACGAAACGATGCGTGACAGTGTTAAATTGTAAGTCATTCAGTCAGTGTATGTGTATGGGTGTGTACACAAGTCTATATATGTGTTTTATGTGTGTCTGTGTGTAGCTTTTAATTAGAGGCAACAAAAGCAGCTACACCTTTCAACCGAAAACTTACACAAACATACAGAGAACTATTAACATTAGAATGGCAACTAAAATGGCCGTCTGTAGGCAAATTGTAAAACCCAAAGGCTATGATATGTTTGTTTATGCCAACTTGGCTAACTTGGTCAAATTAACTGAGCTTGCACCAAAGTGCTTTGTGTTGTTATTAAGCCACATTCCAATGGAATTTCCTACTCCACCAGCCAACAGACACTGAGTCAACATAAAACTTGAGCTTAGTATTCATAACAAAGAGAGAATTATTTATAACTTTTGCTGACTTAGAAATGGTTCATAATTTATGAAGGAAAGTTATAGTAATTATATAAAATATTAATTAAAATTATATAAATATGCTTAAATAATTAGAAAACTATAAAATGTTGCCAACACTTTACGATTATCTATACTAAAAGGCAATCTGTAAAGGAGTAAATCATATGCTAGAATGGACCAACAATGCCAACGTCGTGTGAGGCGCTGGGTTGGAGTCCCAGCTAAGCTAAGCATGTTATGTTTTGCCTTACCAAAGACACAGTATGCAGAGTATACTTTCTCTCATTCTCTCCCTCTCTCTTTGTGATATTGATAGTCGTGTTATGCTATATGAATATAATTATCTTTAATCTATTTATTAACAAAATGTACAAAAATAATTAACTCATTTATAATAATTGTAATTAATTCAGTTAGCTGCCAAGCATGAAACATGAAACATCAAACATAAATTAGTCTTACAATATACAAATGTATTTGGCAACAAAAAAGAAAACAAAATCGATATTAAAACACTTTCTTGCATGTGTGCTGGTAACATTTATACATCTCTCTCTCTATCTCTCTATCTCTCTATCTCTCTCTCTCTCTGAACTGTGTCAATTGATGTGTCAGCCTTCACATTAAAGTCGCTCGACAATCAATTAAATTTTCAACAAGCATATGCTTGCTCATAGCACATATGCCATAACCCATCCACACCACCCACCCACAAGCTACAGTGGCACGCCCTTCGTATAACATTTCCATAATTTTATGCACCCTTCAAACTAATTTCAGACCATTTACAGCCACGTTGAGGGAAAATGTTACAACATACTGCCAACGTCCCAGCTCTGACCCCAACTTAATGTATATTTCTTTCTAGTTTTTTTTGTCTTCTTGTTGGAGCTGACCCTCTGACCCTTTGGGTATTGCCCATCCGGCCAATAATAATTTTTTTTAAGTTGCTCGTATTACCTCTTATAACAACTTGTACTCAGATTTTGGTGTTATAAATTATAAAATTTTTTTTTTTTATTTTATGAATTACAAATGTTGACAGCAGCACGTTTTACATTTTATACTTGTATATTCTATTATATTTATATATGTATACAAATTATGGCTTTCTATTTATTTTGTCATATGTACATGCTAGCAAATATTTACAATTATTTATCATATCTATCAAAGGACCTTGTTATCAAAGGCAACAGCTTCCAGCTCCGAGCTCCCAGCTCTCAGCTCGCAATTGTTTGCATTCATTTTATTTTCGCACGTAGAAATTTCAAAGTTCATTTGAGTTCAGCTCCAAATATACATATATAAATATAAAATTGTCAAATTGTAAATTGTAAAAATGTAAATGTAAATCTGTAACAAACATATTTATATATATATATTTTTTTTATATTTATCTAGCATATATATAATGCTTTATTTATATATTATCCGCGCATACTTGTATGCTTTATAGATGAAAACACATGGAAAATTGATTGCTTTATGGCTCATTTTGCTGGCGCGTTTGCTGCTCGTTAAGAATTTTATTTTCATTTCACCTTATTTTTTTCGGTAATATACTAAGTATAGCAGTATTTATATATATATATTAATATTAATACATGTGTAGAAATAGCTCACAGATGTTGCCAGCAACCTGCTGCCGTTTGTAGTCTTTTAACTTTCATATGGCAGCCTTTGCTCTTAAGTTTTATTCATTATAAGATTTATTCTTTATATATTCTTTATGTAACCAATTTGATTAAGCTTAAAAACAACTCAGTTTTTTATAGTTGGAAATCAGCTTTGCTCAGTGAGTTGCTCTGCGTGTTACATAAATTGATTTAGCCCGCAGTGTTGCATGGCGTTTGATATGGAATCAGCCTTTTCACACCTTTTTTTTTTTAATACTGTTGATAGCAACTGCTGTCAGGGACAGGCTAAGCTGGTGCATCTAATACAGTTTTATGTTTTTATGTGTGCGTGTGTGTGGTGCCACTCCCAAGCGAGGTGTTTGCCACACGGTTGGGGGCATTGCGTGCGCTGTGCCATTAATTGCAACGCTGTAAACACTTTTTTTGCTCTTCTTTATTTCTAGGCTGCACACCCTACACATACACACACACAGACCTGTGTGTGCAGACACACTTTGTAGTTGAATTTCAATTGCAAAATAAAAAGGAAATATAAACACGCAAGTCCTGAGTTGCTGTGCTGGTGGCAGGCGCAACAAATTAGCTTATATGTACGTTTATATGCTGCTTTGCCCCACCAAAGTAAATGTGTTTGTGCTGTGAGTTTATAACACGCCCCAAATGCGGCATGGGACACATGAAGCACTCAACGATGAGTTTCCTGGGGCTGCTTTCATTTTGCTACGACCATCGCATGCGTTGCTTGCAAAAATGATTTAATGGCCATAATGTTAGTTGAATGGTTAATTCACTTACGCTTATGGCCAACCTCAGTATGGAATTCTCCAGGGATCTATCCTTTGTATCTATATACATATATACATATGTCTAACAACCACAAAGCTGCACTGACTTTGCCCTGGTTCGCATATCTAATTATTATTGTGCTCTGCCATACTCAAATGCTATGATTTTCCACTGCCAATGCAGCTATACTTATACCAGACATATTTATATATATATATATATATATATATAAACCATGTCATTACTTTTATTACATAAGATCAAAACATGTTCTATGAATAATGTAAACACTGTTAAGAGCATTAGTTTGCTGCTGCTTGTTGTTGCCACAGCAACTTTAATCTGCACAACATTTTTTTTTAAACAATTTTCGATTGAATTTTGTGTAAAATATTTGAAAATTTTGCTTTTGTTTTCTTAACTAAAGCTGATTTGCTATTTATCTATTGAAAGGATTTGAAACTGCTGGGTTTTGGGTCAGGTCTCTAGGGCACGATTCTCTTTACATATGTTAGTCCTGCAGAGAGTCCTGTGGCTCAGCTGCATATGATTATTACGTTTGAATAATGCTTTATTTTCTTTTTTTGCTTTTAATTAGAAGTCTTTGTGCTGAGTATCATCAATCTCTAGTGGCAACTGTGACTTGGCCACGCCTACATACAGTTCATTTATTATGCGTATGGGAAAATTACCTTATATACTATATATATACTTGGGGAAGTTAGTTTGTATTTGAAAGTTTAGGCATGTGTGTGCGGCGGCAATAAAAACTTTTTCATTAGTATAAAACATTAGAGGATAAAGTCATCAGTTGCTGACAACATGGGCAGTTCCTACACTGTGTCACAGCTGAAGCTCAAACTGAGGCTGAGGCTGGGACTCCACACAAAGTCACACCCAAAATGTCTTGTAAGAAAAAACAGGAAAAAAGAAAATGGAAGGAAGCAGAAAAAAAGTAAATTTTAAAGTTAGGCAAAAATCTACCGCCAACAAATGTGACAATTGACTTGGCTTACAAATATTGTATACACGTGTGTACGTGTCTTTGTGTGTGTTTGTTGTGTTACTTGTCTTACTATAAGCTGTAAATGTTGATGTACTAAACGCGACATGAATGACAAATCAACTAATGCCCATAAATACTTTATATGTAGAGCAGTACGTGAGTCTCTCAGATGAAATTTTAACGTACTGTAAATAACATATGAAATGTATTTTGTATATAGTCAGAAACACAGAAATTTCTTCATTAACAAAATGAGTACTGTTAAATTATGATTTTTTATATCTTTTTCTTCAGTTTTTAATAACATACATCTACAAAGTACTTGCAACAAACTTGCCACATTTATTTACTTCGCTTGCCGCTAATCAAAGCGAAAAACTCATTAAAAATAAACTTTGCAACTTCTAAATTGTTGTTGTATTTATTTTTTTAATATGCTTTAGTATATATTACATATGTTTTTATAATTTTGTCAACATATTGCATATATATTTTTTTATTATTATTTTTTTTTTTTGTGCTCATATAAAGCTTTTATTAGCAACAATTTGCATGCGCAGTCGGTTTGCTTTTATTGAATTTTAAGCAGCTGCCGTTCAAAGTGACAACAATTGCTAAGGGGTGGCAACATTGTCTGGCTCTTTCTATGTGTGTGTGTGTGTGTGTATGTGTGGCACTTATATGTGCGGCAGCTGCACGAAATGGTTGCAATATAAAAATTTGCACAACAAATTGAGAAATAATGCAAATATTAAAAGTAATAAACTTGCCTTAAAAAAATAAGAAAAAAAACGAAAACAAAAATGAAAATTGTTTTTCATCAAATATTTTCCACATACTTTGATATAAATATAAATTTTCCATCAATTCTTATATACACTTGAGCAATATTCGACGGATGCGGATGCGGATGCGGACAATTAGCATATAGGAAAGGGAGGGGAATGCATCCGATTTGACGCCGTTTCATATTAATTACGCCAATGCACATGCAACAACAACAGCAACAATTGCAACAATAAGTCAAAGATGATGTTCAGTGGCAGTCGAATTTGCGTCACATTGTGCCAATTGTAAACACATACACATACATATATATATATACACAAACACACACACATACAGAGCCTTAATGAAAGGCACAAAAGTTTTTGTTTGTCTGGCGCTGAATTGTTGCCTGTTGTTGCAGCATTCACAGCATTCGCAACATCCGCTGCAGACTTGTGGCAACATCGACAACAACAACAACAAAACCAATAACTGTAACAACTGGCCTATGAAAACTTGAGCATCGGATAAGCCATATTGTACAAGTAGAATTTCAATTGTTTAACAACTACAAAATATTCAAAATATGCCTTTAAATTTGAAGCCCAAAGTTGCAGCAACAAAGTTTTTTGGTAATAAATAATTAAGGCAAACTTTGGATGCAATTATTTAACTATATTCAACTATAATTTAGTAGATTAAATTGATGCTCAAATTATATTAAGATTATATAATTCAATAGGTCAAATAACAAAAGATATATTTAATTACAAATTAACCCAGTTAGTCTTAGCTTATTGACCAAACTATTAGCAAAGTGTAAAATTTATTAGTAAATCCTTTATGGCTAAAAACCAAGACATGTGCAACAATTTTCATTTCTATTGAGCCATTCGATGTTTTCAATTTAATTGAATTTTCTTGTACACATCAGGCGAATGGAAATGTTTTTAGGCAAATCAATTTTTTAATGGTTTTTACTACCATTAACTGTGTCCGTGATTTGGTTAAAAGTAAAATGTTGTCAACTGTAAAAGGTAACGTCCCTTAAAAGTCTATAAATAACTGATACATAAACTGACCAAATAACTTGTTACCATTGAATGAATATTCAAACGAATCAATTGAATGTTTCCATAGAACTAACACAAAATTGTGACAAATCCCCAAATCCCATTTTTTAATCCCTGACAAATTCGCTTACGTGCTGTGAGTTTTGATGATGGATTATGAATTTAGCCATAATACTATGAACCCAATAGAGTTTCCTCTCTAATACACACTCACACACACATACACATACTGAATTAACCAATACTCGTATATAGATACAATTTTCTGTGGCTACGCTTTGATTAGATACAATGAATAGTGTTGATTGGCCCACTGATTGGCCTAAACTTCCTGACACAAATTATGTAAATATATGATGAATTTCAGTTCAAAATATACATTTTGCTTAACCAGGCCAAATGAAATAGTCAATGGGTCAGATGTTTGCACCTTTTCTGGCTTAAATTTTCCATACCCCAGGCTGCTATATTGGACAATCTTCAGGGTCATAAAGTTGACTTTTCTTTTTTCCTATTTCGATTCCTTTTATATTGGTTTTCAGTTGGGTTTTATATGTGATACAACAATAGCTTGTATTTGCATACTTTTACTTGATTTGTGGCATGCAACACAAAAGAAATGCAAATAAGTTTATTCTGATTAACTTTGTTTGTTTAGTTTTACAGTTTAAATTTAAAGTATTTCTCATTATATTTAAAAGTATTAAGAAGTCACCATAAATTGAAATTAATATCATAAGCTTTAAATAAATATAATTCACACTTTCTTGCCACATTTTGCCGCTTTTCTAGGCCCTAATACACTTGATTTAGTGGCATTAGTTTTCTGTTAGCAAATTCGACTAATATCCAAACTAACACAAAGCCGCTTTCTAGACAAATTGGTTTGGAGATTTTCAGAAATCGTTTAAAAACTGAACCTCAAACCGAACACCACATGATTCTATACATAAATAAAAGAGTACGCCTTTAAACTCCATATCACGCTTCGTCTGCACAAACTCGTGCAATTTCATTTCATTTTTATCCATAGCATACAGGAATACGAGCTTAAGGGTGCTTAATGGCATAGGAGAGCAGAGGGGGAGAATGCTATACAACTGCGTTAGCTTGTGGTAATTTTCAGTTTCTGCTGCCCTTCGCTTTCCATTTCACGGCCAACCGCGTTGACTATGCAAAACTCTTCTATATTTTTTTTTCCTTTTTTTTTTTTTTGGGTGCATGTGGCAACGCAAGCCGCCAATAATGCTCGTAAAATGTGTGTATATATATGTGTGTGTGTGTATGTTTTTTTTTCGGTTTGATTTTACTGTAGCTGTAAAACTCTTTTCCACACTCCTGCAGTGTTTCTTTCATTTTTACTTCTCACCCTCTCACTCTCTCTCTCGCTCTCCCTCTCTTTTAAGTTCTTTTTTGGCTATTCATGATTTTTCATTTCATTTTCGCTTATTGCTTACAATTTGCGTTTTGTTGCCGGTTTCCGTATTTCTAATTTTGTGTATGAGAATTTCTCTTTCAGTATAAAATAGTTTTGGTAATCGCCTGCAATGCTTGCAACTGGTTGTATGAGAAGGTAAGAGCAACAACAAATATATGTATATACATGTATGTGTGTGTGTGTGTGGGATATCTTTGCATGTTAAATAAAAGCTTTACTCAAATTGAAAAACTTTTTCAATATAAAATATATACATATATATAATGCATGTGAGTGTATTTTCATTGTTTCATTTCAATGCTTTTGATTTCTTTGTAAAATATGGTAACTCTGTGTATTGAGCATATATTTTCTATACTTGTATTGATTCTAATAACTGTTTCAATTGCCTTAAGGCTATATCTAATATTAATACTTTTAAATGGATTGCAGCAAATATAACTCAAATCATACATAGTACATCAGTTATTTAGCACTGAGTTGCGTGCAAGTTTTGCATGCCAGATCAAATTTTATGCTTCAGATTTCTGAGTAGTTCGAATAAAGAAATTGTATTACATATATTTTTATTAATAAAATATAAATAAAATGTATTATATATTAATAAATATTTAAGCACGTTTTATACAGATTTATATACATATCTTTAGACCATTTATCATATAACCTAGAGATGACTCAATAGATTCTTGCGCGATAATTGGGCATAGATAGTGCCATGTGGCTTATCAGTGGGTATAAAGACCTCATTATTATCACCAGGTATTAGTTGTTGGAATGGTTTTGTATCAAAGTTGAAATAATGTTTGTTTGGCATAGTCATAGAGATAACGGAAACTTGTGGCAGTACATCCAGTATCTGCTTCTCACTCAGATAAAGTGTGTGTTGAACTGATGGAGAGGGAATGCCCACAGTTGAGTCACCAGCAAAGTTACGCAAAATGATAGTTTGAACTGTATTCCAGGCGTGTGTAAAGTTAACTGTATTCGTATCTGAATACTCCCAGAAGCATTCCACAACAGTGCTAAAGATGCGATCATATTGATCGCCCAATGTGCGATATTCATCGTCAATGAAATTTACAAACGATGATTGCGTTGTCTTAAGCACACGTAAGCCTTTAATGCCACTGATTACAGTCAACTTTGGATCTAAAAAATATATTCCTTATATAAAATATGTTTAGTATAAAAATCTTAGGGATATTTACCAATACGTCGCATTATCACATCACAATAATGCTCTGCCGTAGGCGTTAAGATAAACGCATGATTATGTAATAGGCTGTTATCTTCCGGCTTGCTACTTTTACCATTTTTGATTGCATTTTCGGATTCCTGGCAAATGCGTTGCCAAGGATATGCGGTGACATGCACATGTGCCTCTTCAACATGTTCATATTTGCTTAGAAAGTGTTTGGCCAAGATCAAGGCAAACTTTTCGGGACTCTCAATGCCATGTTTTTTGGCTAGTATATAGACAGTATTCTTTTGCGAATCGGTTGCCACAACATCAGAATTATTGCCTTGAAAGTAATCCTTATTGCTATGTAGCTTTAGGTGTGTGCCCACTTCTAGTTCCTGTATAGTATGCAACGGTCCCTTACGATTAATATGCATCACCTTGACTGCATCTTTCCCATAACCCTTATCAGTTATCACATACTCCTGAGGCTTCACATACTTCTCCCCAGTTGGAACTTTCAGACTGCTCAGTTGTCGCAGTGGCTGCACGAACATTTCTTATAAAATTTAGATAAACATTTGATAAATTTTTTGCACACAACTTGCGCTTTTATATCTTAGCCAGAACTTATGGTCACAAGATGTTGCAGTTATTTAACCAAAACACGCAATTCTATAAACAAGCTAGAGATAATGTCATTTTATTTGGAATATGTACGTCATTGTCAATTATCTCACGTATCAAGCTCTACTAATAAAAATCTAAGAGTTCCCAGTAAACTTTACACTTCTGTGAGTTAATGCATAGTTTTTATGATTTTAGTTTTTGCAGTAAGTTGAATCAGATTTGTGTAAATGCATGCAAGAAAATTGTCTTTATAAATTCCTATTATTATTATTTTTAGTTTTTGCGCTTTAAAATATGCAATATTTTCTTTTGAGTTGCAAAAGTATCAACAATACTTTTGTGCCAAAAGAAGAGCTTGTTGCTTATAAGAAAAGAGTCAATGCTTCTGTATTAGTTTACAAAGATTATTTATTACTCTTTTTAAAATAAATAATTAATATATTTTCTTCACTTTGACAGCATAAATCCTTTTGCTATTTTATACAAATTTTCATATTTTGTAAGACTTAAGATAATCTTAATTGTATTGCAATTTAAAATGGCTTAGAACACATATTTCTTAGAGTTCCAATTAAAAATTTTACTTGTCAGACAGATTTGCGGAATGACACATGGATAATTGCCACAAGTCATAGATTATTCGACTAAATAATACCCTATATAAACAAAAAGAGTAAAATATATGTAAAACAAAAGTATTATATACATATTATATATATATAAATATTATAATATATATATATATATTATAATATCTTATAAATAAATATATGATAAAAATATACATTTAAGATAAATTGAAACCAAGCTTCAAAAGTAAGTAAAAATTGAGAAAATTGTGTTTTTAAACAAGTTTTTTTAGGCAGCTTTTTATCGTGTTTTTATTTAGTGAAAAATATTTACAATTTTTCCACTTAAATTAGCCCTAATTCTGCCAATTTTTGTCCGATTTTAAGAGAATATACTTTTTTAGAGTCCTGAGATTTAGTCCATATAAGCTGTGCATCTTATAACCGATATATACTGTAATCGTAAGAGAAAGAAAATGAAAAGGAAATAAATGGAATGTGCTCATATTCATAAGCCTCATTTATGCACTTCAACGATTTTAACAATCTTTGTCTGTGTGATATTTGCGCGAGTTGGCAATTTGGAGACTCTTTTGGATTTTTGTCTTAATTACAAAGGGCAATTTAATTTTATTTTATTTCATTTTATATATATACATATATAGTTTTATTCTTTTGTATATTGTTGTTGTAGTAGCAAATATAAATGCATTTATACTGTGACAGCTGCAGCAAATTGACAATTATATTTAAAGAAAAACATGCAATTTCCAACGAGTGGAAGCAAGTGGCATGCAGCAAAAGGCACAGAATTACCATTACCATTGCCAAGGCAAGAAGAACAAGAAGCAAGAGAATCATCTTGATGTGACAGTAAACGACACTTTTGCCGGGTACACAGAGAGAAAGAAAGCGTCAAAATTTAATATATGACGCTGGCCATGTATAAATAAAAGTTGTCCTGGCCAAGCAAGAAAGGACACTGGCAGTTAATTTCACGCTGCCAGCCTCTGTGAGTGCTCAAGATGATGAAGTGCGTTCCAAGTGAACTACAAAAAGTTACATACAATCCATAAGCTTACAATGCGCCATAGCAGACACTGTCCAATGGTCATATAAACTGTACAAATATATATATAAAACATTATAGAACTGTAGAGAACTCTTCAAACTCTCGTCTCTACCCCTTTTGTATGTTTTATAGCTGTCATATGTATGATACTGATACAACATGCGACAGAATTGTTTGCCTATCTTAATTTTGTGTCAAACAGCAAATTGACACACAATGTGTGTGTGGATCTTTGAGCTTATAGCCATTTATGAGAGTAATAGACCTTTCACATTGGGGACAGCTAACACACAGATAAACTGCACAATTACAAACAGAACAAAACAGAACAGAACGGAGCGAAACAAAACAAAACAAAACTGAGAGCAAATGTACACCGATAACATAAGGGTACACGCATATAACCATAAATATGAATGTGTTGTGCCACTCTATGTGTGAGTGTGTGTGTGTGTGCTTTATAAATATGCTTTGGGGAAATACTTGGAAGTAATATATAAACATATATATATATATATATATATATATATATATATGGATACTTGGCTAATATTTGCCAAACTTTCCAAGTGTTAGGCGCCATTTATCTGGCTTATGTGCAGTCACCTGTAGTTGCATAGCTCAGCGACCTTGAGCCTGTTGCAAGGATATGCTAGCTGCTATATACCAGAGTCATGCATAATAATCATTGAGGCATAATAATCATGTCAGCACATAATGTCCATTGGCCACATTAAATCGCCTATTAGCTCCATTGTGCAATTGTCTAATAATGTTAACACATATCAGACAAGTACCAGAATGTATATATATATATACATATATATATATATATATATATATATATATATATATACGCATTAATTGTAGCCACTAAGCAGCAATTTAAAGTTGAAGCACTATGCCTGTTATCAGTTGTACTCAGCTGCGCTTCATTCAGCAATTATTCAGCAGACGCCCTAGAGAAAAGCTCTTAAAAACTCTCTTAAACATGCGCAGTGAGTTCTGCGCTCTTAATACTTATAATGCAGAGTTTATGCGATGAAAGAAAACAACTTTTAGTTTTATATATATAATAGTATATCATCTTGCTGGTTTTTATTTAATGGAACACAATATAGCATAACTAACTAGTTGATGTAAATCGCCGATTAATTGAGAATTATATAGGATATATATGGTATATATATGTATGGTAATTGGTGCAAACATTTGATACAAACATTCGACTATGTTCAGAGTTAGTAGTAGAATTTTATGTTTGGAATTTGTATAGATGTTAATCATAATGTAATACGATCGTATAAATAATTAAAAAAAATTTATATATATAATTTCAAATTAATTTGTATAACACTAAAATTTATATATATATATATATAAATTTATATATATATATATATATATATATATATTACAACATATGGCAATTTGTTAATGGGAATGTACTATTATTTACTATATATACTATATTTATATATAGTGTGTATATATGATAGAGTTATAGTCTGTGGCTTGTAGGAGTACAGAATGGAAGATGGTTCTAATGATACTACATAGTAGTTATTACTGGGCGGTGAGCTAATACATTCTGCGGCATTTGGGGGCATGGCAGTTGTGGCGAGTTTAGCCGCGCCAGGTTAGAAGGCTCCAACCACGGCTTGGCTTCTTTGTTGGTGGTGGCGTCTCTACGTCTAACACTTCTTGCTGCTCCAATACTACCGCTGGCTGTTGCTGCTGCAGTTGCTGTTGTTGCTGCTGCTGCTGCTGCTGTTCTTCTTGCTCCTGCTCATATGACTTCTGCTCTATATGGGTGCGTAGTATTGTATGCTTCTGTACGGACTTCTGAAATTCCGCCGTGCTAGGCCTGTAGGCCTCAAGTTTATGCCTGTATTTGCCGGATTGTTGATTATTCTCCGTTGTGTAGGCCTGGCTGCCACCACGTGTCCATGTACCGAATGAGCTGCCACCTGTTGCTGTTGCTGACGCTGAAGCTGATGCTGACGCTGGCGCTGCCTGTGAGGGGAATTTGGGGGAGGAGTAGGCAAAGGTTTTTTGTGGATTATTGTAGTTAATGCTGTTGCTCTTGTTTGGTAATAGGCTCTTGTTAATGTTGTTAGTCGGCTTGTTGTTGTTATTTTGCTGCTTGTTGTTGCTATTAAAAGTTGTAGCTGAGTTGGAGCTGTACTCATACGTTTCAATTGTATTGCCGCCATATACGCTATTCGCTGGAGCTGCACCTGGTGCAGCGCATAGACCCTGATACTTTGATGATGGTTTCATGCCATAAGTGGAACACGATGGCTTTCCCACCTCATAAGGATTGTAGCCAATAACATTGCCACTGATTAAAAAAAAGAAATAAAGCAACAGTTAGCAACCATAATAAAGTTATAGAATAAAGTATATGCTTACCCAGGTCCATAGTTGCACACATAGAGCTTGTTGTATTTAACATTATCCTTGTACTCGGAGAAGCCACAGCCCACCAGACTGGTCTCACCCCAAACAAGCTGCGAATAGTGGCCAGTCTTGGGTGACCAACTGTCGCCGAATGAATACTTTTGCACCTCATCGAACCAATAGCCGATGCGTGAGGGAAAATCACCATCTTCGGGCTCCAGTGGGGCTGTGCTCCAAACAACAGCTAGATTTTGACCCATTGTAAAGCGATCTAATGGCAAAGTTCAAATCAAATAATTAGTTTACTTTTCTTCTAAAAACAATCAAGAGGTTTCTAATAACTAAATAATATATGATATAGTATGTTATAAGCAGGCAGGTTTAGTATTAGTCTTATATATATATAAAGCATTGCAATAAATCATTGATATATAAAGGTCTGTATTTGTGTATTTGTGTGTGTGTGTGTCTGTGTGTCTGTTATACTTTACCAGGGCAAAGAAGACATGCAAAACCAGTAACCCAAACTGCCGATTGTCATGTTGTCGGCATATGTCATAATATATAATATTATGACAGGTTGTATATATATATATATATATGGATATATCTGTGAGGCTTGAAAATCGGTGCTAAAAATACTGCCAATAATATGGCAAAAATGCAACTTACTTATTGTACGATGCGGATCGTGACGAAACTGACAATTGTCAGCCCATTGTTGTGCACGAAGTGCCAACTCGTCATCCCAGACAATTTCACGCATATTCTCGGCTCCGGGTTGGCCCGGATATCGTCCGGTGGCTACAAGTTGCCTCAGGCGATTGTGTTCCTGCAAGATGATTGATTTCTCTTCCAATGTGATGCCCGATGCTGAAATGATTAAAAATTCCAAATTAGCATAAAATATATTAGAATATATTAATATATATATATATATATAGTATATATATGCATATCAGATTGGGGACATTGTATCATATCTATTTATAGTTTTATATCAAATTCAATATGCTTAATATATTAAGTTTTTTTTATTAATTTTAAATCGAATAAACTTAATGATGCTTTCTGTTTAAGTCCCGAAAAAATCTCTCATGGAAGCCGGTTTCTTTTGCTGTACAAATTTGTCGAAAAAATTTCATTCAAATCTTTTACTGATTTATACCTTAAGAAATTTTCATATGGATTTTAATGAACCAACCAAAAAAAAATTAACATTTTTAGTTTTATGAGCATTAACTATTTATATATATAAAATTAAAAAAAAAATCATTGTGTAGGCAGTTTTCGCATGGGTGGCAAAATATATCAAAATCAAAATTATATAAGCCAAAAAAAAAAGAAACGTTTTAAGTGATTGTTTTGCTTTCTTTGCTCAAACACAAAACCCGTTTAACTATAAATAAAAAGTCCAAAAAAAATGTAATTGATTTGAAATAGAACACGATTCAAACTAAAAGCAAAAAAATAAAGAAATATGAAGAAAAAAAGAAGAATAAAAAATGGTTAACTAGCAGCAATAAAAAATACTTTTAAAAGCAAAGCGGCGCGTGCTGCTCAAAGGCGACAATTAAAAACCTAACGCTGTTCCATTAGCCAAAACTTTTGTTTTGTTTTTGTTGTTGTTGTTGTGGTTTTTGTTTTATTTTGTACTTTTAAGATTTGTATATTTAATATCAGCACCTGATACTGACTCATGACGTTGGTGTGAAATGTGTCAGGGGATGGCAAGTAGATAAATGGATTTGGTTTTTTTTCTTGGCTAACAGCGGGTGATTCTTGTACAGCTGTTGACTCGAGAAGGCTTTTAAGTTCTCTTGTTAATACTCTTTTGGCTTAATCTTTTATTTATTATCCAATCATTTTTATGTATCGCCCAATTGTTAAGTTATCACAGGGTATAAATAAAACTATATATATATGCATATATATATATATATATATAGAATTGCCGCTGGGTGTTAATTAGTCGATCCAACGGCCTGTGTACGTGAGTCTCATATTGTAAAGGAGGGAAAACCATGAAATCTTGGTGACGTTGGGTCCTTGCACAGCACTTGAATGGGCGTGCCGGCTTTATGCTGCCGCATTTCATTTAAATAATTACGCGCGTTTAATAATTTTTAATAATTATAATGATAGTTGAAACGATGGGCGCTGATTGCGCTACGGGACGTGAGAGAATTTTTAGTTGCTTCGGTTACTGCAACTTGCATCTTAAAGTACCTTAGCAACTTGAGCTTTCTACTGTCTGTCTGCGCCTACTCCTATCTACACTTGACCATGGCATCTTGTCTGGCGTTCAAGTGCATACAGACTTCAATTTAACTTGACTTAACTTAACGACTAGTCAACAGATAAGTTAAGACTAGTCAGACAGACAAGTTGACGCTATGAAACTCATATATAAGTGGCAAAAACGATATGAATATAAATTTTTACAGCTATACTTTAATAGCATTTGCTCAAATATGGGTCTAGATGTCAATAGAACTATATACAAAACGGAGAAAAAGGAGAGAAATAAAATAAAAATTTTGCTTGATCGACTTTGCTTCTGATTAAGCTTAGTGAGTGTGTTTTGTCAAGGCTAATGGGTCTACTAAAAATAGCAATGAGCGCGACGGCTTTTTTTTTAGTTTTTTTTTGCAGAACCCGTCAGAGAGCTTTAAACTCAACCGCAGCTGTCAAATTAAAGACGTCTTAGTGTTATGCTATACAATACTTGGACGAGTACATTTACATAAATATCAGTTTGCAGTATTGAGGTAAACCGGTAGGTAAATCAACGAAACTTATAATACATAACAACAACAGGCAACTCATCATACGTCTGCCATAAGGCTGAAATATGTATATATATATATATATATATATATATATATGCTTAAGTCAATATACATCAATCACGATCAATATACATCGCCTGAATGCATTGGGTGCTATGCAAATTTGTGAACTACCTTCTCTGACAAATTGCGCATAAAGCTGTCGATCAGTTTCCGCAACAAGAGCCATTTACATATTCTTAGCTGTGCAATAAAAAATCTCAGCACTGACGATCAACATAATGTTGACAACGAAACGTCAACAGCTTCCAATAATTTTATGTTAAAACGAAAGACTTAAGCAACATACTTGCTGCTTAGCATCAGACAAAATAGTTTCTATCTCTGTCGTTGTTTGCTGTCATTATGTCTGTCACTATTGCTGTCTCTCACTGTATCTCTCAGTTGGCAGACAGAGTAAAGCCAAATGCCAACAATATGTTAACAAGTGCTTAACTGCAGTTCGGGCCAGGCGTTGACTTCACCTTGAACCAGCTGCGAGCGCTGCAACGGGAAGTTAAAGTTGAAGTTTTAAATTGAAGTTGGCCTACAGCACGTAGTGTCTGCCTCAATTCAACAAAAAAATACAAAAACAATATAAATATATATATTTATATATATATATATATATGTAAGTCAGCTGTATTTAGCTCGAGTTAATTCCCATAGTTATGCTTTATGTTGGCCGCAACATGTTTTGTTTCATTTATCATTTACTGATTATCACCCAGCTACCCTTGTTGACTGTTGTCGCAGTACATTGTACGTTGTGTGTTGCTTGGTAGTTGTTAGTTGTAGCTGTAGTTGCTCTTGCCTGCGCATCTACATATTTAATTACATTATTAGCAGCAGCTTTTGATTGATGCCGCAACAAAACGTTTTGGCCACAGCCTTGTGTTTGCTGAAATTGCGATTGATGTGCTCATTTTAATCAAAATATTATTTATCAACTCTATATATATATATATATATATATATATATGATATGATATATGACAGCAAAATTATGGATATTTTCTAGTGATATTGAAAACGTTTTCATTGAAAACACAACACGTGTGCCCCATTGTTCGATATTGCGTTGAAATTATAATCATACACAAATCGCATAATAAGTTGTTGATCGAAAGCAAAAAGCAATCATTAATCAAAACTCACACGCGCACTATAAACCAAAAGAAAAAAACCTATTTTATTATTAACAATTTAAACAACCAACTGGAAATTTGATTTACAAAGAAACAAAAAAAAAAGAACATATAAAGGCCGGCGCCGGCGTGTGCAGAACAAATTTATTTGCTAACCAAACGTTTTGGCCATTTCATTGATCTACTTCAACAAAGGCAACAGACAAAAGCAATTATACAATTGATTTAAGAACATTCGTTCGAAGAAGTGTATAAGTCTGTGATCAACGATTCATTTGAATCGAATTGTAATGCCTTGTATTCGTTTTTGGTATTGAGTACTTTTGGCAGTTCAATGAGCTTACACACTTTTCAATCTTTCATAATTGGCATATTGATGTCTGTTTTTTGTTGTATTTATTAACAATTAAATGCTTGACAAATTGTACATATAATTTAGTTGAATTACTTATGCTTTTTTTTGGATTTTAATTTTAAATTATGATTTGCGTAAAAGATTTTGATATTTTAGAGTTGATTGGCCTGTGTTTAAAAGCAAGTTTAAAATTTGATCAAAGATCTTAAATGTACAATAACATTTAGATACAGATACATATATATATATATATATATATAGACAAACACATATTTTATTTGATTGTTATAATTTATATAAACTTGAATAAATGCGAATATATTCATACATCTACTGATACATGTATTATATAAACTTGAAATTTGAAACCGGTCTTATATATATCTTTAGTTTGTCGCTTCCCCACAGTAATTAATTATGCAATTTATGTATTGAACAGCTATAAAGTCTATATTTAAAAGCATATTTATATTTTCTAATATATATAGTGAAATATTTTGAATTTTTGACAAAGTTCTTAAGCACACCTCGCACTTACACTTACTGGGTGCGGTTACCTATGGCAATTTGCTGGGGCTTTCGCTAAACGTTAACTAAACAAAGCACTTAATAGGCAAATATTTACTTAAATTCTACAGACGAACAGCTTAAAAACAAAGCAAAGTTTTATTTTTTTCATTCATAAAACAAATGACAAAAACGTGTCTCAAAACGAACTAAAAAATAAAAACTGAATATAAAACCGGGAGGTATTTGCAATACTCAAAAAAAAAACCAAAATAAAAAAAAAACCTAAATTTGTCGCAATCTTTTTATGCATACCATGTAGGCTGTATCTACTTAAGTTTTATTTTAAATTTTATTTTTAGTTTTAAATATTTAATGAAATCAATTGGCAATCTCGAATCGGCAATCACCAATGTGGCATACAAATGAGTAAAAAAGAGTCAAAAATTGGGTTGGGTCCCTAAGTAGATTATATCTATAATATTCTTGAGAACTTTACATACCGATTAACTTTCCATGGCAGGCGAATGCTACTCCACAGGAGATCAGCACAAGGGCCAGAGGAAATAGTGCACTTTGCTGCATCATCATAATTGTTATTAAAATTTTCCCTTTGTAAATTTAGTGGGGAAAATCACTTTTTAGTTGAAAATCACTTAATTAAACACTTTATTAACTTTTATTTAAAATATAAGCTTTTCATTAAAGACAGACTTATATTTGGTTCATACACAGTTAAATTATAAAGATTTTAATTTGTTTTTATTCTATATACTTTTTTTTTTTTGATTAATTTTGTTAGCCACAATTAAAGTTGGCTTAAAGCGAATCACAAGATTTAGTTTTGAAAAAGGGAGGCTCTCAAAATTTTATTGCCAAAAACCGAAAAAAAGCGTCACGAAATATGCCGACGACTCCAACTCCACTCTCGTATGTGCAGCTAGACTTGAAGGCGTCGTCTGTTTGATTGGACGCTGGCCGAAGCTTATGTTTATATACCAACGACAGCAACGACGGCAGAAACAGCAGCAGCAGCAGCAGCAGCAGCGACAGCGACTGCGACAGCGCTAGCCACAGCTCAAAGAAGCTGCTGATCAACCTGAGGCGGCTGCCCTGGTGAGAGCGTACAGGTGAGTGCGCAATCAGCTGTCCCGGCAAATTGTTGTTGATGGATCACTTGCTTGAATGTTGCTGAGTAATAACTATGCTAATCCTGTTTAAAGGATAAACTTGTTCTCTTTATTATTTAATTGAGAGGATTAAGTTCTGAAAAGTACTTTAAAAACTGTTAAATGCTAGCAATTAAAAGAGAAACATAAACTATTTTATTTTATGTTATCAATACGTTTGGCTAATGTTAATTAACAGCGTGAACATATGTTGCAGACACATGTTGCTAGCGCTTAGCAACCAGCAGAGATATAAGCAACTTAACGTTTTACTTTAAAAATTAAACTTAAATTAAAACAAATTAACAAAAATATATATAGAAAAAATAAAATAAATTACAAATTTATATGTATTTTATTTAAATTAAACTATTATAATAATTATGTATATAGAATATAGTTTAAATACTGATTTTTATGCGTAGTTATTGTTGCCGGTATCAGATCGAAAATTATTGTGTTCTTTAATAATTGCCAGCAAAGACATTGATTGAGCTTTATGTTGATCATATGGCTGCAGCTGGCTGGTTTGGGCAACAATCACTTGTGCTACATGGCTGCACAAGAGGGCGTGGCATTGGGGAGCGCTGAGAAAAAGCTGAAGGGGCTGCAAATGGCTTGCGGCCAGAAGCTTCGATCATTTCGCGTATCATTAAAACCCAATAAAAACACCCAATTAAATATAAAACAAAAAAAAGAAAAAGCAAAAACAAAACGAATAAAAAAATAAAAACGTTAAAACATAAAACGCAGCAGAACAAATCCCAATTGAGCCTTTCACCAACAATACAAGAGTCCAGCTCATATACTAAGATAAAGTTGGCTGACTATAAGCAATATAATAAGTTGTATACCAACTACAACATGAACATATATATATATATATATATATACGAATTTGTATAGTACATATATATAATATATATATATATATATGTATATAAGTTTCGATACTCGTAAAATTGAACCAGGTTTGCGTTTCCGCTTTACTTATTTTCGCACCGGGCTGTGATCGGTTGATCGGGTGATCGGGCGACACGGCTTCTTGCCAAAATAATTACGCGTACAAAACCATTAACAAGTACAAACGATTGTGCCGGCTATGAGAGTAGCCGACCCAGAGGCAGATCACTTGGTCACCAGCCACTGCCAACTGCCAACTGCCAACTGGCAATTGTTAACTGGTTTCGTTACTCACCCAGAGTCCTTATACCATAAATGCCACACATGACGTTTGGATTGTGTTGAACAAAGCAGAGCACCAAGTTTGAAGCAATGTTCAAAAGATGCACTCAATGACGTCTCAGCTGCGCTGCTGATTTATTTAATTTTTTTCTTATATCAAAAAACTACATAAATATTAAAAATTATGCTTTACAAAAATATGAAATAAATATATACATATATATATATATTTATATTTATATGTATATAAATATATGCCCTTTTGGCTTTGTTGTTGATCACGTACATACATTATTTGTTTTATTTATATTATGTATTATGTTTTTGTATTATTGTTTTGTTTTGCAAGTTGTTCTGCTCTTTTGTTGTTCTTATTATTATTGTTGTTGTTGTTGTTGTTGTTGCTGTTGAATGCTAGTTTACATTTCCTACTTAACCATCCACTTCATTACGTTTTATTTGTGCTTTAGCAATGTGTCTACGATACATGCAACTTAAATTTAAACAAACATTATTGGCCTTCAATGTTCAAGCCGGCGCTTGTCCGGCTTGAGCCTGAGCTGATTTACCTCATACTATAGCTCTATTCATGCCTCTTAATATATGTATATGTGTATGTGTGTGTGTGTGTGTGTTCGTATCTGATTGCCTGTGTGTTAAGTGAGTACATTTATACGCATGTTAAGCAAGCATCTGCCAGTTTATCGTTAATGTTGCGGCTATAGTTGTTGCTGCTGCTGCTGTTGTTAATGTTTGTGCTTTTTGTGTTGTTTTATGACTCAATTTAATATCTTTGTTATTGGTCTGCGCGTGCTGTTCAATTTGTATTGTTCTGCCACAACACAGCTGCCCACCCACCAGTGCCAACACACTCACTCAGCACTCAGCACTCAAAACTCATTCATTCATTAATACGTTAATCTCTCGTGTGTGTGTGTGTGTGTGTGTGTGTGTACATGTACTTCAAATAACGGAAGCAACAATACAGAAAACAAAAATATAATAATAATAATAAAAAACATGTTTACAGCATATACATATAGTCCTGTCAATATACTCATATTGCACATCCATTTATAATAAATATCATTAAGAACTACTAGGAAATTGTCTGCAAAATGTCAAATGATTCATAGCTTTACAGTTAACTTTGGTTCCTGGTTATTTTCTGAGTACTATATACCAACGATAAACAGGCTAACTGACTCACAGACGACCCAGTTTAAAAGTAAGACAAGTTATGTGTGTGTGTCTCTTTTTTTTGAAGTGCATCCTCCATATGTTGTTTATATACATTGTTTATAAACAACAAGTTATAAGGTTATTTGGTTACATAACATTTCCATTTGATATTAGCTAACAAGGTCAACCACTGATAATTTTCTTTAATCAGTCAATTTAGAAGTGCGAACGAGTATTTTTGCTAACTATTTTTCAGTTT
Source organism: Zygothrica quintamaculata (assembly GCA_037044455.1). Classification (NCBI taxonomy): domain Eukaryota; kingdom Metazoa; phylum Arthropoda; class Insecta; order Diptera; family Drosophilidae; genus Zygothrica; species Zygothrica quintamaculata. The sequence goes on along the minus strand of JBAMBS010001126.1, from coordinate 120,890 downwards.
ATTTTATTTATCTCTGACATCAGTAAGCGGAACTATAACTATATTTGTCATTTATCAGCAATTGCATTGCCAATATTTATCGATAACGCGACCACATGGTGGGCTGGGAGGGTGGTGTATAGTTGCCCAAGGCTTTCAAAGCAAGTGGCCACATCAAAGTCACTCACAATGTTGGTGCATCATCGCTCTTGTTTCGCTTCCGGCGCCATCAATCTTACAGCAAATGCGCAGCAGCTCCACCCACTTCAGAGATGTGCAAAACATATATATATATATATATATATAAATATTTGTTTTTGACATAACTTCTTAAATAGCTGATAAATATTTAATATTTTTTATACTATAACAATCAGTAGGGTAAACTTGTTAGAAAGCTAAACATGATTATAACATTATATATTATTGAATCGGATTGAAAGCAAAGACTTGATAACTATATGTAGCTGTCACAACTATTATCAGTCACGATTATCAATGTGAATTCAATCTAAATGCAGCTCATCTCCATTTCATGCGATGACAAAATATTTCCATAGCATTTCAATCTTTGCTCTTGACGTTTGGCAACGTTGCCAACGACTGTTATTAAATATTATTAATTACAAGTGAAACTGGTCGCAGTCACAGTTGTAGTCGCAGTCGCAGTTACTTCTCCCTGACGCTTTACATTGTTCACTTCTCACTTTACACTTCTCACTTTTTACTGTTTACTGCTTACTGCTGCTCACTTCTCTCGCTGTTTCACTCTACCTGTGTGTGTGTGTGTGTGTGTGTGTATCTGCCTCAACAATTTGACAGCAACATAATTAAAATGTCATACAGTTTGCGCTTATAATAAAGTTGTAACTGTTGTTGTTATCATTGTTGTTGTTGCTGTTGTGTTTGTCGCTTGTTGCTGTTGTTGTTGCTGTTATGTTTATTATCTTATTGTATTGTATATTATATATACAACACGAGCGTGAGAGTTAGCCATTAACAAATTGTGGCAATCAGATAGCGTATTCATATCAAAAATCTTAATCTGTATCGCATATATATATATATATATATATATATATATATATATAGTACAGTAGATAAATATATATATATATATACATATATATATTTTGAATATATCATATTAAATTTTATAAATAGCAAAGCCTGTACAATAAAAACAGATCTTAACTGGACTGCTTCACACTAGCCAAGTGTTAAAGATTAAAGAAAATAAATAAAGAAAAATATAAAATAAAGGAAAAAACAAATACAAAAAAAAAATAGAAATCAAATATATAAAAAAAATATAGAAATAAAACAAGCAAATAAATAAAGTAAGCCATGTTTAACATGTTTGAATAAATGAAAGAATGAAACGAGTATGAAACAAACCATTTTCATTTGAGAAACGTTTTGATTTTTATGCAAAATTAATTCATATGCTGATCAATCTGCGCATGACATACACCTTTGCACACACACATATATATATATGTGTGTATATATGTATATTAATAAATATATAGTTAGCATATTATTATTGGCGTTATGGATGTTCGATTTGTTGCTTTTTTGAACTTGTGCCGGCACAGAAATCGCTGAAACCTATATCAAGCCGGCACAGAACTTGTACATTGACACATGCGCGCACAATCACACACACACACACACACACACACACACAGATACACACAGTTTTATACATTTATTAATTCAGTATTGGTAGCCAGTGATTTTCATTAAAAAGCCGTCAGCGTACAATAAATTTTGAGCCGTTTTTTTCACTTTGTTTTTTTTTTTCTTCTTTATTTTTTATTGTGTTGCGCCTTGCTGTGCTGATTTTGGTTGGCATTTATACCCTGCTTTCTATAAAACTGGGTAAAAGGGTAGAATGAAGTATATTGATAAGCGGATAAAGCTGAGAGATAAGGCTTACAACTCAAAGAGAAAGTAGTGCAGTTACAGCTTGTTGCCTTTGTTACTTTCTACTTATCCTTCAGTTTAATAAGCGTACTTTAAGCCCAATATACGTCGACTATGCCCTATTGATCCTATATATTATAAATTTATATATATATGTATATAAGGTAGGGTTCATTATGGCCAAGTTCGCTGTATGTATTTATTTAGCACTGCGACAGGCGACAGAACATATATCGAAAGCTCTTTATCGCGCCGCACCGCTGCGCATGCGCCGTGGGATAGACAGATATTGTATCGCATATGAAATATTGATTTATGTGACATTTTTGACTGGGTGGTTGCTTGGCTATCTCTCTATAAATATATAAATATATATATTCTTATATTTGATATCCCTGTCTTGTTATGTTATACCAATAAGAGTGTGTGTGTGTGCCTTGCCTAGACAACTTAATCAAAAAAGAGACTTGAGAAAAAAAATAAAGAGATAAAAACACTTCTCATAATTTATCAACTGCTGTCAGGCGGAAAAGATAAACAAACATAACAAACAGCACAAAACAGCACATCTAACAAAATAATATATAAATACTATACACAAATTAACAAACTATTATTACCGCCTGACTAACGGTCTCAACTTTCCGTCCGTTGGTGGTCCATGATCCATAAGAGCTGTCTTCGATAGAGGCGATAGTCGTCGACACGCATGGGAGTCGCTTGCCTTGAAATTGACAATGCGATTGTGGCTGGCACTTGTATTGTGGCAGCTGCCACTGTGCGTTCCATTTAATAGCTAAATAATATAGCATATTTAAACTAAAATTTATAATATATTTATATGTATATATTGGTATTATCTATGTGTTCATCTAACTGATTGTAGAGATACATAATTATTATGCGAAAGGTCACGCTTGGGCTAATCTCTGCGGAAGTTCTAGCAGAAGCAGTCTGATCGCATTTATTAGATATGATATCATAAACTAAAGAATTAGACTAAACAATCATATAACGAATCTAACATACACTTTCCGCTATAAAATTCAGTCATAACTAACTCAACTTTCTATTGTCTTCTCTAGGAACTAAGAAAATTTATATATTATAGTTCATTCACTTCTATTTTATATGCAATATGAAAACTTGCATCAAAAACGAAAGCATTTGAAGCCATGCTTGGCCGACCTTTGTTTCTCATTTATAACTACTTACAGCCGATCTATGAAATATACTTCTAGCATTAAATACTCGATCCTTTATTTTCTGTATGCTTTGGTATCAATGTTCCATATTCTATTCTATACTAAAAGGTCTAATAATCAACCGCAACACCCAATATTCTGGCACAGTATCCGATAAAATGTCGTGACAAACATATTAGAATCGTTAATGATATAGCATAGACACGTTTATTGTGCCAGATTTATATATACATATATAATTTTTTATGTTTATTTCCACATTTATTAATAACTTCTGCTGTGAACTGAAGCAAACCAAAACTAAACCTGTTCATTAAAAAATTAAAATAATAATAAGCGAGAAAATGTATTGTAACAACTCTGAATTTAATAGAGATAATGAAGACAATTATCTGATTAGACACATAGTTACATCAGAGGGATATGTATAAATGAGATCTATACATATGTATATATACATATATATATATATATATATATTATATATATATATATATATATACGTATAAATATATACGTATTTATATATATGTATACGAAGAAAATTAGTCGAAATGTTTAAAGAGATGCAAAGTTGACCAAGAAGTAAAATATCTAAAAAAAAACAAAGAAAGTCTTACGAATTAGGAAATTTAGAAGCACGTTTCAAAGTCTTCATAGCCTCGGCAGCTAGTAGTATAGCGACTAGGCTAAAACCAGATATATAATAGGTAAATGTCCAGCTATGATATCTACGTTGACTGAATTGTGGCTCCGGCGTTATATAAGCATCGTCACGTACAAAATATGGATTGCATTTAAAGCTACTGCATTTAAGTAGCAATGGTCTGCTCTGTCCCCGTTTGATAATGGGCGAGACAGTAAATGGTTTTATATTATGGCCAGATTGTTTGCTGCGCATTGCTGCCTGATATTTAACCCAGGTTCTATGTACATTTTTATTTGTATAGCTTGTACCCATTGTTTCCATTCCCATTTGTAGATTATTGTTCTTGCGATAAGTTGCTTGATTACGTGTAGCACGTTTGTACAGTATCTTGTATGCTTCACATATTCTAACAAACTCATCTGGATCACATGCATCTCCAGTTCCATCCGGATGATACTTCTTTGATAATTCAAAATAGGCATGTTTTATTTCCTTTCCGGATGATTTATTGGACACTTTAAGCACATCATAGTAGTTATCAAATTTGCCCACTCTTCGACAGCCAAATGCTGTACGATATATGGAGATGCGACGCAATGTGCAACAATATTTTCCTTGCAAGTTCTTCAGCATTATTTATAAAAAAAAGAGAAAATTTCGAATACCAAAACTTTAGCAAATAAATAAATTTTAAAATGTGCCGCGTAAAAATAAATAAAAATAAATAACTTTAAACTTATTAAACACAATGCCATCTGCGACTACTTTGAAAAGTTCTCAAAAAGTTAAAACCAAAGAAAAATAAAAAATATTAAAAATATACTAAATATCAAACAAAGTTAACTGATTTTCCAATTGTGATACATTTGACTTGTTGTCATTGTCATTACTTACGTGTATTTAGTTATCAAGGTCATTTTAGCCAAATTTGTTGGATAACATTAAAAGATCAACCCTGGACACAATGTATAGCATTATTATTGGCCAAGATAGATATCTTATTAGCCCAATATTTGTCACATGCATGACCTTAGACAAGTGCTAACGAACTTGGCAATGATTCAAATCATTCAATTCTCAGCGTGTGCCCCGTATTTGGCTTAGACCCATTACCTCATATGGTTACCTTAAATCAACAGCCTATTTACGTTAATATTGACCCAGAAATGAGGCGCGTGGGGGAAATGTTTCGAGGCTCGACTTCAGACGTCAATCGATACGTATAAACAATTCCATTGAACTTGAATCTTAGCCAGATATCGGTAATAACAATAGCTTTTTGTGGTAGGTAGTAAATAATATTTACAAATAGTATTATTAAATAATAAAAGAAAACAACTTTTGTTCATATTGTAGTTTATTGACAGTTAAGTAATTTCCTATGAAATTCAATGACTGAAAAATATTTGCACAAATTTTGCATTACGTTTGGATTTTTAAGTTTCAGTAAAATTATAAACTTATTCATTATATTTACATTTAGATAGAATCATGCGCAACTGAAGATATTAGTATGATCATAAATGTATATATATAGTCAATATAATTCGCTGGAAAATAGCTAATGCAGATTGCAGAAGCCTAATGATTCTCTATAGCCTGACACATTTGTTTAGTTTAGAGTAACATTGGCTTATTTTACGCAGTCTTCACTGTATGCCATAAAGCAACATCAAATCATATTCAATATGTTAATTGATACTAAAAACACCTTTTTGTGGGTAAGAGTAGAAAGACAATGTTAGCGAAACAACACAAAAAAAGTTGGCATTTAAACGTTAAACAACCCAACCCAAACCCAGACCCAGACCCAGACCCAGACCTAGACCCACAACCATAGCCAGAGCCAGACCCAGAGACAAAGATTAAGAGAGAAACAGAAACAGAGACAATGCCAGACCTCAACCCAGACCCAGACCCAGTTTCAACCCACAAGCAACAAGCGACAATCCACAGCCAAGAGGCAAATGAATGTCGCAAAGTGCGAGCGAAAGCCCTGGCTAAAATGCAAAAACCAGTAAAGAAGTAACAATAATTGGGAACAGGTTCTATTATGGAACTAGCTGGAAACTGCTAACTGCCAACTGGCAACAGGCAACTGGCAACTGGTCAGTGGTCAGTGGCCAGTGTTTAGTGATCACTTTTTAACTAAAAGTCAATCCGAAGATATACGACAACTGGTGACTGGTTGTCTCCGCCGAATGCTGGCTCATTTATCTAAGTAAATAAAAAGCAAAATCAAAATAAAAATAAAAATAATATTTATATTAGTATGCTTTTTTTATGATCTTTCTTCTGTTTTATTTTTCTTAGTATAATTGATTTGTATTTGTATTTTGATTTATTTTTATTTCGATGTATTTTTATTTTTTTGTTTTGTGTTTTTATTTTATTTTTAACTAATATTATTATATTATTCTGCAACAAGATATTAAAAACTTTTGCTGACGGTTTGTCTAGCTGTCATTATTTTAATGTTGGGTCAATGGACACTTGCTAATAGTGGCTATTGGCCATTGGCTATTGGCTATGACTATAGCTATGACTATGGTTTATCGATTCGATTTGCCTGGTCTTTAACTTAAAGTTAACTCGAAAAATTATTCACATGTCAAGTTGAAGGCTGCCTTTTGTTGCAGCCTTTCGCGTGTAAAGAGCCAACCAGGCTTAACTTATTTGACTGCCAGATTATCTTTAAGTTTTGTGAATGGTTCAATTAAGATTGAGCAGAATATAAGAACATAAGCAAATTGGATAGAAACGGAAATACTCCCTATATAATTTTGGGTATTTCTCAAGCTATTAAAATAAATAAGGAGATTGTTATACTTGTGTGTAGTTTTTGCTTTATTGAAGGTAATATTATTTATATATACATTTACATATATATATTTATTATGTGTGTATTATAATTTAAGTGAACGATATATATTTAATATTTAGTTAAGCTTTTTTATATAGGAATTATCAGTTTATTTTCATTTATTTTTTTTTTCGTATATATTTATGAGGCAACATTCAATTTAATACAACTCAACACAACTCAATTCAATTCAATTCAACTCAATCCAATTCAAGTCAAGTCAAGTCAAGTCAATCAATCAGCCTTCAGTTGACTTGAAGTATTCATTTAAATCGTTTTAAGTTAATACTTACAATTTCATATGTTTTTAGCTTAAAGCCCAGCTGCTTATTGTCTCTGCCAATTGTATTGGCAAATTGGCCATATCTATATCAAGGTACCAAGTTTTTTTGATTTTTTTTTTATATCTCAGGCTTAAACGGTTCACATTACCTATTCAAAATATTCAGACTTTCTGTTGCTTCATTTTGGAAGTATTTTTGTTTTTCTTTTGTGGAAGTGTGTTTGTTCTAATAAGTATTAATTATATTATATATAAATATCTGTATATAGAGATGATTTGTATTAAGCATCATTTAGCCGCTGATTAGCCAAGTTCTGAGATACAGAAATGCCGTTGTAGCCGCTTGTGCTATATGCTGTGTTATTGCTGTAAAAGAAGACGAAAGATAGAACATAAAATTATATTAGATATGCCAAAGTTATTGCTCTTTTTTATGTACTCTACAGTTAAAATGACTGCAAAGCTAATTTACATTTAGAGAGAATTTGCTGAAATTTAAATTACAAAAAAAATAAAATAGAAAATGCTTGCCATTTAAGCCAACTTTATATAACTTTATGCTAAGCCTTTTACAGGTTTTATGACTAGCCAAATGGCAAACAGTTAAATTTCGCACTTAAACCCATGTAAATTGACAAATGTCCTGCGGCAGGAAGACTTTGCTTTAACTAAAGACAACTTGATTTATTGAGGCTTAAAGCCTCACTGCTTCATAAGGAAACTAAATTTATATTAATTTCTGTGTAAATTAAATGGAATGCTCAACGCAATACGCAAATGCGCATAAGTCGGTCATAAATAAACGATTTTATTTGGTATTTATCATTTAAGATTTTATTGATTCCATGTAAATGTTACTAATTAGCGGATCATTAAATTTAACCGATCAAGTGTTAAGAACTTCCTGTAATATATATATATATATAGCTATGTGAATAATAAATGAATAGACAATTTAGTTTTTTTTTTTTTGTTTAATACATGATACATAAGTTTTATTTGACTTATACTCATTTTGTTTGTCGATATACAATATATTCGTATAATATATATATAATTTCACTTAGATTTTTTGTTTTCTTCATGTTGTGTTTTCTTTTAAATTTTTCTTTCTGTTTTAATTACTTACTGTTTTTGGTAGTTTTACATACATTTTCTTTTCTTTTAATATTTGTTTCTTTGAATTACAGCAAATCGTATTTAATGTTTAGCAATTGTTTATGATTGGTTTTTACTGTGTTTATATATTTTTTGTTTCTTTTTCTTTCAATATTTAGCAGAATTTCTTTGCTTTAGATTACAGATAGTATAGTATAGATATATATATATATATATATATATATATATATATATATATATATATATATATATATATATATAAATATATATACATATATAGATAGTATATATAGTCAGTAAAATGATCCCTACTTTTTGTATGCTCATGACATAATTTTCTATATATATATACATATATATATATATTTAAATATATATATATATATACATATATACATATATGTTTATATGTATCTTGTGTATACATTGTTGTTTTTTTTATACCCTAAAAACATTAATTATGCTTGTATCTAATTGTGTATGTTTGTGTGTTTGTTTATTAGTTTATAGGTTGTGCCTGTATATTAGTATAACTCTCTTTCATTCTATTCCCAATAAATCTAAAGTAATTTCTGCGACAATAATAATTGTAATTGTATTTCTTTTTTTATAATTATAATTATTTTCATTTTTTATATAATTATAATTTTAGTTATAATTTCATCATCGATACATAAACAAATGCATTTCATAACTTTCTTATATTACAAATACAATTTTGCTGAACACTAAAGCGCCTCACAAATGATACTTAATTATAATCAGAAAACATATTGGAGCTGCCATTAAATAACTGCAGTTTTTTTTTATTATATATACATACATATTTGCATATATATAGATTTATTTCGATATTTATATATATGTACTTCACTTTTTGTATTAATAAATTATTTAAATTGTTGCTTTATATTGGCATTTGCTCTGATTTGTTTATTTTGTTTTGACCTTTAACATATGTTTTTATGGCTTGATTGCATTTCGAATGCAGTTTTTAGACAGATTTTTTTAGTCATTTTATTTATTATATGTTATTTAAATTTTTTGGATATTTTAATAAATTATTGTTGGAGTGGCAACTACTGGCGAAATAAGCTAAAAAGTTACTATGTCAATTTCAAAAATATAAAAGGAATAATAAAATAAAAAAATAAAATAATATCGAAATGCTTGGCATGATTAAAAGCTAAAGTTTTGTCTTTTATTTTTATTTATATTTTATTTATTTTATTTAGAAGTTGTTGTGAATGTTGACACAACATAGTTATTATATATTTTATATTGTTTTTATATATTTTCCATTTTCCTTTTTTTGGCTTTAATTACCACTAACAAGTAAGAACACATATTTAACCACAATTTGTTTTTTTTTTTGTTTTTGTTTTTTGAATCAACACATTATCAAATGTTACAGTTACATTTGATGTATGTGTTTTATTTTCTTCTCATTTTATTTTTTTTTTTTTTACTTAATTAATACAAATTGCCTACTTAAAAAGTCATAAATCAGAGCCTTACATTTTCTTGCTATATATTATTATAATTTTTTAATTCATACTTATCTTTATATATATATAAATATTTATATATATATAATTTTTTCTTTTTGTTTTATTTCAATTTCTCAGAATAATACTCGTAATTAAACTAAATAAACAAGAGGCCATATATTGATATGTATTTGATTTTTACACCATAAAAAAACCGTGCTCAAATTTTTTACCAAATGCTTTAACATACGTTAAGTAATTGTTATTTTATTATTATTATTTTTTGTTTTTATTATTTTTATACTTTAAATTTTAAGCTATAAGTATGTGATTTATTATTTTCTTTTAGTATTGTTCAGTTAAAATTTATTAATTTTTTTTATTTATATTTTATTCATTTATTTTTAAATATAATCTTCAAATGCATTTCTGTGCTTGGCTTTTAACATTGTGGTATTGTGTGTGTGTTTGTGTCTGAGTATGTGTGAGTGTGTGTCTCTTTTTTATTTATTTATTTATTTCTGTGAATATTTCAGTATTTCTGCAACGTTTTACATTCAATGTACACTTATTGTTGTCTACCATCTAGAACTGTGTTTTTTATTATCAGATGTCGTAGCTGATATAATTAGTTATGTTATTCTTAAAAGAATCCAACAAAAACCGAAATAAATAAATCTTTTTTATTAGCAACCTAAACATTGATTTATATATAAATATATATATATATATATATGAGTATATATAAATATTGTTTTATTCATTGTTTAAGTTTTCTATAGTCGCTTAACTAATGCAAGTCGGAACTCGTTTTTCGAGAGAGTTTACACAATTATTGAAGTGTTTCTTGATTTTTATATTTTTTATTATTTTTATATAGAGTTTATTGGATGTATATAGCATACTATATATATCCACATTTATAACTATATAAGCACTATATAATATATAAATTCTTTTACAAATAGCAGACTACAATATTAAAAGCACACCGTGGATATATTTTTTATTACTTGGAGTGTTGTTCTCTATGAATTATTATTATTATTATTAATATTATTTATTTATTTATTTTTTTTTTTGTATATTTTTAAAGACGCATTGGAAGAACGGCAACTGAAAACTGTTCTTAACTCTAAATTAGATGTGATTTAATATAATATAAAAGAAAACAATTTTTTTTAATATGTTTTTAATGTAGTTATGTGTACGTGTGTGTGTTTGTGTGTGTCTATATAAAAATTTAGATCTATAAGCATAACACTTGGAATTTGTCTCTCTCTTTCGTTATCTTCTTTGCTTCTAAGGCGAAATATTAATATTGTCAATTCTTTGGCTTGAGCCGAAAACCATGCAAAATGACAAAATATATATTTCTCAGAGTAAATGATATAGGTAAGGAAGATTGGAGGTGGGGCGAAGGTTAAATAAAAAGAAATGCAACAAAATAAAGTTAATCAACAATTATTTAGAGAATATACAAAGAATTCCATTCTTATGCGTGCTCAGCAAGCAGAAATCATAGATATATGTATATATATATATAATAAGATCATACTATATCTATGATTTCTATAAGTATGGCACAATCAAATGCCGAAATCTAAATATTGGAGGTCTATCTAAATCTCGGCATTAGCATTATATGAATAGAATATCTAATGGTAAGTACAACATTCAATTAAATCTCAATAGATTTTCAAAGCTGCACATATCGATATATCGATAATTAACGCATATCGTTTGTTTAATATTCAAATTTTGGTGCTAAAATTGGGAGCATTTGGTTTGATTAATAAATAAAAAAGTCTAAATGGAATTGGGAAGTTTTTTTTGTTGGTTTTTGTATTTAGTTTTTTTTTTTTATGTTTAAAGCTTATTTATTCGGAGTTTTATAAAATTATTTAACTCTTGCCATACATTGTTCTTAGTATGCAGTACAAAAATGTCATATATATTTTTAATTTTTCTTGTTATTGATTATTTTGTATTTTTTATGCAGTTTTTTCTTATCTGCTTTGCGACTTGCCTTGCATGGTATAAAAATATAAACGTTCACATACATTTTAAAAATCGTTTACAAGTTTTAACATTTTCTCATCAAAAAATGTTCATTAATAATTTATAAATTAAGAAATGAGTATTTTTTTTATATTTGAGAATTTATTTTGGGCAATGAGTTGACTTAACTATTTATTGGTTGATTTATTTTTGCATCTTCATTCAAAGTGAAATTTTTACTATCGTTGCTTGTCATTTATTGATGTTGTATTGTTGTGTCAGTAGAAAGTACAGAATAGTATAATTTTGCATACTTAATAGCTAATTAATTGTGAGTCCAGCATTTGGCAGATTGGTTCAACATAGCACACACACAAATACATTTTTATTATTTTCATATAAGTAGCGTATTGTGCCACCCTGTGTCCTTTTGTTAAGCCAATCTTGTACATATTATTATTATTATTATTATTATTATTGTTATCAATTTTATTATTTTAATTTTTTTTATAAATATTATTATTTTTATTTCTATTATTATTTTTAATATTTATATTATATATTTTATTTCTGTTATTTTTATTATATTATTTGTTATGCATTCTCCTTGATCAATTTGCACATTGAATTAGAACTAATTTCTACAGTTGAAAGCGAACATCGCTCGAATAGGCTTTACCACTTTTTCATATATATAAGAATATACATATATATATATATATATACACATATATATGTATATATACATATACATATGTACTCGTAAACAATTTAATATTTATTTATAATAAATTTTTATATTCGAAAGTTTTGCATTTATTTATTTTTATTTTTTTTTATTTCTATTTGGAATATATAAATTTTCTTGTCTTCTTTTCATTTTTATATAAGTCTAATACGTTTACTCTTTAACTGCATATATGTATGTGTATGTCTGTGTCTGTGTATATGGCTGTCTATGTATGTATTCTATAATGAATATTTTGGTTATTGTTTTTCTTTTAATAAAAGTAACTTAGTTTATATCAGTGTTGCTTATAATAAATACAGAATTTTGGAATTGTTCGCTTTCAATAGATTTTTAGAAATCTTATTATAATTATTATTATTTTTATTATTATTATTAATATTATTTTTTTTTTAATATTTATTAATTACATACAATTTACTGATATGTACTTAAAATTTATATTTCTAATTTTTATATTTAATTTTCATTTAAATAGTCGGCTTCATACACAGATACTTGAAGTTAATTTCCTTTCGAATCATTTAAATGTTATTATTATTATTACTATTATTATTTTATATATACTTTTGAATATTTATTTATAGATATAGACATACCAAAGTATAATGTACAGCACATTTTTGGTTTCTTTTTTTGTTCAGTGTTTATATCAATTGTTCATAATTTCTGGTTCCAATTTTACTAAGTGTATAAAACTTCTAGTTTATTTATATTATTAATAATATATTTTCTTTTTTTTTCTTTTCACTAAGCCAATTTGTAAAACGTTTAGTACAAATACAATAATACATGTACATACATATATATATATATATATATATATTTATCATTTATATTATATATACTATATATGCATAGATGCATTACATGTTTCTTTATGTGTGTGTATGTTAATATATATATATATTTATATATACTGATATGTTTTGCCATTTAAACTTTTCATTTATTTCTTTTGGATTTACTACAAACATCATTTTTTGTTCAATTTTACAAATTACAAATTACAAATTACAAATGGGCTTTTATTTTTTATTTCTTAAATTTTTGGGCTTAAATCCAATTCACAATTCAATTTCAAAAAAAAACCTTGACTCTTTTTTTTATATTGTGCATAAAATTGTCACAATTACAAATTGTTGTTTGTTTACCAAATTCTTAAATTTTATACTTTAAATTTGTCATAAGAATATTTTGCTGCCCAAAATGAAAAAGCCAATAAAAAATATTCAAAGACCAAAAACAAAAAAAAATTTTAATAACCTAGATCTTCCCCAACTAAAATGTGAAACCAATGCATTTTGGCCAAGTTTCGTTTGGGTTACAAAAATAAATACAATACAATATAATATCAATATCATTTTACTTGATTTTGTAAAAAGATTCGCAGGACTGTGGCGGGGTGGCAGCCTGGGCATAGACTTGGACCCATGCCAGCTGGCTATAAATACAATATCTTTTTTTTCTTCAACTATTTTATCGTCTGTGCGATATTTCAAAATTTTCTTTGTTTTTTGTTGCCTTATGCTGCTGGCATTTAATAATATCAAAAATTTCATTCTGTATTTGGTTGATTGATTTCATTTCAAATATTCATTTGGGCCTAGGTTTTGTTTTTCTTATTCGTTTTTGGCCTAATACAAATTAATCAAATTTTGCGGCATTCTACAAAAGTTTATTGTGTCAGTGTATATGTTTCTGTATGTGTGCATGTATGTGACTTTATTGTATTTAAATAAAAGTAGTATTCCTTTGAACAAATACCATACAAATGCCACAAAAGTCAGCAAAAAATGTTCATTTGTTTATCTTTCTGTTGTGTTTCTGTTTATTGTTTTCTTTTGATATGTGTGGCAAGCCGCGTGCAAAAATTTGTGTCCTGCTTGCGTGTTGCAAGTGTCAACTGGCAACTGGCAACTGGCAACTGGTTTAACCCTAACAACTACTACAATGCCCTATACTTACTGCCTGCGTGCTTGGTGCATGCAACATCTAAATTCATTTACAAATTTTCAGCTGTGGCCATGCTACAATAAGCATGACTCAAATTCTAAAACTCCAATACGTCTTCATACAATATTTTTCTCATTTTTCTCTATTTTCTCTATTTTCTTGCTATTTTCTTTCTATTTACTCTTCAATGTTTTTTTTTTCATATATATATATATATATATATATATATGTTTTTTTTTGTTCCGTTTTGCTATTTGTTTCTATACGACAATTTCATTTCACAATCAATCTAAAGTTTTATAATATATCATTTTTATATTTTTGTGTGTGAGTATTGGATTGGGTGTGTGTGTTGTGCCTTATTAAGGTGCTGTGAATACACTCCAAGATATTTTCTTTTAGAAAACTCCTTTAATACATAATGCAGCACACATTGAAAGCAACAGTCCAAGTCCCAATAGCTGTACTCTGGGCGATATGGAAGCACTTCCCGATGTACCATTGCAGCCAGATGCTGTAAAGAAATCAAAGTATATTTCTAGCTTAACGAAAGGTATATAGTAAAATTTAATTTCAAAGAAGGGAAATGATTTGATTTAATGGATATATGAATATATGTGTTTTATTTATATTTTCTTTTGCTCTTTTTTTGCTTTGTTCATATAAAAAGCCAACTTGTCTTCATATTGCATGCTACACGTTGCGCCTGCGACTACTTTGAAGCAAAATTATAAGTATTATATTCCTTATTGATTTGCCTATAGTTTTAACATTTGTATACATAGAATGATAATAAAGAAAATAATTAATATAATGCAAATTGGAAATTATAAATAAATTGAAAGCATTTCGATTTGGATTTTGGTGCGATTTTTGGTGCATTAAAATCAAAATAAAAATTTAAAGTCAGAAAACTTAAACGAATTTCACGCGAACTTACCTTAACTAAAAATCCTAGCAAATTTACTGGTTTGCATTATTCTTTTTTATTTTTATTTAATATATATAAATATATATATATATATATTCTTTTTTTGTTGAAACAAAATACGGGTACTTATAAATTTATAACCGATTTGCATACTAATTTCAAACTTGTTCCTCAAACAATAACTTTCAGACACAGACCCACAAACCGATAGAACTTTAGTTCGCACAAAACAATACAAAAGTTTGCCCTCGAAATCGATATATATATATATATATAGAAGTATATATATATATATGTATTAATATGTATATATAACAGATCAGTTAACTGACTTAATATTAAGATAAGAAACTTGTTCTTATAGGCAAAAGTTGAAATAAAAAACCGTAATGAAAGCCGGCCGGCATCTTTCTATTATTTGAAGTAAAAGTTATATCTATAAATATATATATTTTCAATCAGGTGCAGGTGCAAATATTAAACAAAAAATCATAATAATAATAATATATAATATAAGTTTTATATTAGAAATACAAATGAAATAATAATATGTGTTCATAAACATCATCCATCTAACCATTTATTATTATTATATCTTTGATCGGTTCACAACCAAAATCAGCTGAAAACGGGGTGCGGGCCAACTTGTCGCGTGCATTTAATGTTTGCTAATTTAAATTTAAAAGGCTGACCAAATCGTAGATTATATGCGCAGATAATCAACAAATAAATTGGCACAAGCAACCGGGACATACAGATAAATAATAAAAAGCTACAATAAAACACACACAAAAAATAAAAAAAAAGAAAACATAATCAAAAAAAAAAGAAGAAAAAAACAAATACAAAACGAACATTTGAAACACGTGTCGCTTGAAGCGGCACAAAACGAAACGCGCAGCGCAACGTTTGAAAGAGAAAAGGTGAAGAGGAGGAGTATATATATATATATGTATATATATCTATATATAATAGATATTGCCATAAAAATTTATAAAAAGATACATTGTATATATATATATATAGTATATATATCTACAGTGTGGCAACAGCACGCTTTAAGCCTCCGGGGCCTCAAATCTGTGATCTCTCATCTCTGATCTACGGATTCGCTTGGCAACTTGTTGCGGGGCATCGGGCGTTCACGCGTGCGCTTGAGTTATGACATGACAGTCCCCCCCATGCTCCCTCTTACCATTTCTCCACTTTAAAATGGCCGCATTAATGTTAATCTGCTTATATACGGTGCCAGTTAGTCTGGTGAGTTCAGGACGAAGCACGTTTAACAGTTCTTATTAACTAGTTAAGCACAAAGAGTATTAATATTTTTTGGGTGAAATTTTGAATGGTTTTCTGTTTAGTAAATGAGGCGCGTGTTGCTTAACTTTCTGGCTACAAAGAATCTAACCGCAACATATCAAAATGCAAATTAATTAATTAACCAAAAAAAAAAAACAAAACAATATACTAAAGAACCGGTAAGAGCTAAAAAAGAGTAGAAAAACAAATATAAAACTAAAACCTAAAACCACGTCAACACTGACTCTGCTTTAGCTTTTACTTTGCTGCTGAACAAGAAGGTTTACAGCTTGCTTTGGGGCAGATCAATCCATTGATCAATAGCACATACAATAGGCTGCTAGCCCAATCTTTGTTCAACTCCCAATTGCTACTAGCCCAACCCATACACTCAAAGGGCACAGGGGGTACAATTTGCATATGCGATCGTATGTTGGAACTTGCTTGCTCGCCCGCTCGCTTTTATGTAAAATCAAACAAGACACAAAATAAGCGCTAAAATTCAGCAACAACAACAAAAAGCAAAAGCCACACACACACACATATATATATATATATATATATATATATATACAGACAAAATTAGCATAAATTAAATTTTTATTAATTTGTGAAACACTAATTCTCTTTTGTATCACAGCCAACAGTTGTAGCCAACCGATTCGACCAGACATCTTGGCGCGACTTCGATTTTGACTTCGACTGCGACTGTGAGCTGCGACTGCGAGTTGCGACTGCGAACTGCGAATGCGATTGGGAATCATCTTTCACCTGAAATTCGAAAAAAAAAAATCCGAGAAAAAACTTGTCCACACGCCTTTAATAAGGCGGCTTTTAGAGTTTAACAGCTCGATGACGCCCACAGCTACTAATGCACAGCAATATCTTATAGATCATAAGTTGTATTTAAAGCTTTTTTCTCTTCTTTTTTATTATGTTTTTTCTTTTTTATTTTTGAATATGTAAATGTAAATATATCTGTGTATATAAATATCTATAGGTCTATCTGTAAAAGTATATGCTTTATATAGTCTGGCCGTTGATTTATCATTGTCAGGGTTATGCATATGCATGTCGCGGTCATAATATTTAAATTTCTTCTCTCGGTCACTCGTACGCGTGTTGTCAGTTTAGTCAGTCATTTGGTCATTTTGAACATTTTGGTCATTTGGTCATAAAGTCAGTTAGTCGTTTAGTCACTTAGTCAGTAAGTCAGTTAATCTTTGGGTTAGTCAACGTTGTCTTTTTTTTTTTGTTTTTTGAACTCCAAAACTCGTAACTGAAACTCATTTCACTGATTGATGAGCACATTTTAAAATACTGACGAGGCAATAAATAAAATTGCGAACGCTGCTACGCATAAATGCAATAAATTAAAGCAAAAACTATAAAAAAATCTTTCACTCCAGACTCTGACTCATATTTAGCACTCACTATCAACCATCTCACTAACTTATGTAAAGAGTTAAAAAAACAATCAAGAAAACAAAATATATGACATATCAAATATGTAAAAGTTATGCGAAGATACTCAATCAATGAACACTATGGTATACCTTGACAATTTTTATTATTGATTATCAAGCATTAGTCAGATCAAATATTCATATATATGTTTAATATATACATATATATATATATATATGAACATTAGCTTGAAGTCAGGCCAAGTGTTAGAACTCTTCAATGTAAGCTACAATTTGATATGCTGTCAGAACTTAATGCCATTTGGAATGCGTGTAAATATTTTGTTACTAGCCTTAAGTGAGTTGAATATTTACACCAAATTGTTGCTAAATCTTATAAATTGTTTAATAAAAGTATCATAGAATATCTCTCTCTTAAGTCTGCCTAATTAAGCTGCTAACTAACTTAGCTCTGACCATTTTCTCATTTAATTTCTGTGCTTTTCAGCATGAGTATTATAACAGGCAAAGCATTTCTACTGAAGCCTGGAAAATTAAATAAAAATAAATTATAAGATTTAAATAAAAATAATAGTTTTTTAATACTCATTTACTATATACAGTTAATAAGTTTTTGGGATGTCTCTTTCCATTAGAGCATCCTTAAGTAACGTTTACAATATAAAAAGGGTTCCGGAATGTGTGTTACAAAATGGTAGCCAAAGTAAGTATCAATCACAATAATCTATACACCAAACACAGGCACATAATACAAGAATATATATATTCACTTTTATACATATATTTAATTATTTATAAGGGCATTATATATAAGAGTAATTACACTCACCTGTCCAACTTCTAACTTTGGGCAAATAATCGTTCCAGAAGGAGCAACGCGCAGCCAAAGGACCACGTGCTAATTTCTCAATCTTATCATCTGTGCTGAATATATAATAAACAGGATCTTCCTTGGAAAAGTTTGGCCATTCTTCGCCATCTTGAGCCGGATTGCTATAAACCAAAAGGTTTGCGTTAAAATTATATGTACATACATTGCATATGTTGAAAATGGTTGTTGCCTTTGCTAAATTATAGCAGCAGACATAATAAAGCTTTTGTGCAAAGCTTACAGCAAAGCACTTACCCCGTCTTAGCAAACTCAATGACTGAATTGAGCATACGCTTGCCCAGCTCACGCTCCACAGGTCGATATTGCAGAGATGTGTTCAACGGCTGGCCAAAGAAGTACTCAATCTCATCGCCATGCAGCACGCCCATCCATTCGCCCCACAGTGATGTGCTGGTGCGCTAAGATACACAGAAGAGAGAACAAGATAGCATATATAAAAAGAGACAGTTATAAACAGATGGAGAGAGAGAGAGAGAGAGATAGAAGAGAGAGAGAGAGAGAGAGAGGGAGAGAACGAGTAGAGTAGAAAAGTGTCGTAAACTTAGCCTTAGAAATTATGCAGATAAACATCCACCCTTTTTATTTATTTATTTGATTTTGCTCGCCCGTTCGCGTTCTGCAAATTGTAAATATTGTCGCAACATGTCGACCAACATAAAAACAAGAAAAAAGAAAAAAAAACAAAACAACAGCAACCACAAATGAATAAGTAACAGTATGTTTGGTTGCTTGAAACACTCTCGCAAAATAATAATAATAATAATAATACAAAGGTCAAGAGTAGCGCAGCTAGACAATTTTGTGGTTCACTTCTATTGGTGATTATGCGAGTGGCAAACAGTTAAAAGTAAACCACATAATTTCTTAACTAACCACAACGACCACACCAACAGTTGAAGCTAACCACAGCAATTTGGTCAAAGGGTCTCGTCTGTGCTCTTAACTGTACTGTGGTTAAGCTTAAGTTGCAAATTGCCCATTATAACTCAAAGATAACTTAACTTCAACTATAAACTGTAACAAGAGTAGAGTATTTAGGTAACATTTAGAACATGTAAAGCAAATACGGCCCATTGTAAGGATACCTAGTGTTGCAAATTCAACGAATTTAACAGTTGGTAGCAACTTGCAACCTGCAACCTGCAACCTGGCAGACAATTGGCCAAGTTACTTAATGAATTGCAGTCAGGATATGCCGGAGATAATGCTGTTTTCGTGGCTCTTTCTCTTTGGCTTAGTCGCTGCCAACTTGTTGAAAATTTATGCGCCATTGCTTCTACTTTCGCTACACTCAAGCACTTGGGTATCCGGCCATACTAATACATACACACACACACACACACACACATAGAGAGAGAGATACTTACTTTACCTTTAAGAGCCAAGCAAAGTAAAGTAAAGAATTGTGCAAAGTATTAGAGTGAAAGTAAAGCTTATATCTGCTCTCCTTATGTTTTTCTTCATTTTGTCCTTCTCTTTTATATTTCTTCTTTCATTTTGATTAAGAAACAGGAGCTTGAACGTAAAGAGCTAGACTCACAATCGGATTTGCTGTTACATAGCCCTGGAGTGGGACTCGGAATTGGTAATAATGAGAAATGCCATTGCCGCGTTGAGTGGAGTATCAAAACTTATTTAAGTGCCAAGCACGTTGCACGTTGCTGCAATAGTCAGCAGGAGCTGTCAAGGAATATGGCCATAGGCAGCCGGCCAATGGAAATACTCTTACATAGACAATCTGGATGGCACTTTAGGTGGCAGCTGGCCTGCTGGCAGCGACCCCATTTGAGATGCTTGGGTGAGTAGGCAAAGGTCGCTATGGTGTCCAACGAGGTGGACGGTCAGTGTCGGGTGCCACGTTTATGGGCAAAATGAGTTACGAGTTTTGTTGCAGCTACTTGAAGGCTATAATTAAAACTAATTTCATTTGCTTTTCAGTTTGGTCCCCAGTTGTTGGCTGCTATTTACTACCAACTGCCAACTGCCAACTGCTAACTACCTACTGCTGACTGCTGACTGCCGACTGGCGAGTGCCAATTGCCAGTTGCCCTGCTTGATTATTAACAGGCGATTTGAACTGAACACTGCAACGGGCGAGTAGGCCAGCAGGCCATCAGGCCATAAAGCCATACAAACAACCAACTAACCAACCAACCATCCAATCATAGAGCCATCATTCCATCAAGAGACCAAGAAACGATAACTTTTCACACGCACTATGCCCATGGCGTGTGTTCTATCAAATAGAAAATAATAACAACAACACCCATCAGTGTTTAACGACTTAACAAGCATAAACAGTGCAAGTTCTTTATTAACTTTCTGTCTCAAGACAAGCCCCAAACAATGCGGCCTATGCGTATTATTGATTTTTCAAAGCTCTAATTTACTTTTTGGACACCCAAAACAACAACAACAACAACAACAACAACACAACGGATATATTTCTATATACTAATTCGATACAATCGAATGCAAGGACTCAATAACGTCTGTCATTTGTAATTAGTTATTAACATTTACGAGCCGTCGTACAGGAATACAGAAAACAGAAAACAGAAAACAGAAAAACAGAGAAAACAAAAAAAAAAAACAGAAACATAATAAAATAAAATAATCAATATGCCCACACGGCGTATACTTAATACGGCATACTCCTATTTGTTAATCATTAGGCCTGCAGCAGCCGCAGTCCTTTAAGCAAATAACTGACTCAAATTATGCCTCACACGTGCTGGCCGTCCAGGCCGTGACCTCGTAAATTGAAGTTTCATTAGGCACGCCCCCAATACCCTCACACACCCGCCCCGGCCATAACACTTACATTACTTACCACCACCTACCAAAACCCCAAACCGGACGACGCTCGTTTGGTGCTACTGTAACGAATATACATTGCTTGTGTGTCTGTGTCTGTGTCTGCTCCGTAAATATGTTTATGTGTGTGTGTGCTGTGTGTATGTGTCCCGGGCTCAGAACCTATCCCAGGCATAGGTACCGGCACAGTCACACACACAGGACAGTCTGCCCGCAGTAGGTAGTGCGTGTAGTTTAATTGGCGCTGTCCTTGTATATGTTTTTATGCATGTATGTGTGTGTGTGTGTGTGTGTGTGTGTGTACATATTGAACGAAACTTTTTTTTACCATAATTATAGCGGCCAAGGTTGTTAGGGCATAAGCAACATTATTTGGCCAACATTAAGTCAAAGAGAACAAACTTAAAAGATGTCACTTTATAAGCTTTAATCATATTAAATATAAACTGAGCATGCATTATATATAGATTATATATATACATATATATAACGAATCAATTTAAATGAATTTTTTATAAGTAACCACTTTATATAAGTATCATTTAAGGTGGTTAAAGAGACAATGATAGGTCTATTATTATTAAGGTGTTGTAATTATTGCCACAGACATATAGTTCGCCATTTGCTGCATTTATTTGCTGACCCACAAGCAATGACATTGCATGGACTAACTATAGGACTAGCCTATGAGATTTAAACCATCCGTCAAACATTAATAATGCATACTGCTGACATTTGAAGCTGATGTTGCAGCTACAGCTACTGCTACTGCTACTGCTACTGCTTATACTGCTGCAAGTCAGCACTTAGGCTCGACGCGCCATTAGCCTTGTGTGCAATTTTAATGACTAACAAATTGCACCTACCCTGCGTATATATTCCATTTTAAATGGTTTTTTCTTTTACCTCTTTTTATTACACACACATATATATGTGTGTGTGTATAAGCTGTGCGCAAGTGACGCCTCATTTGACCGCAATTTCGATTGGACACATGCGCTCCAATGCTTCGGTACGTGTCAAAGGTTTTAAGACATTCTACCATATAGATGGACAGTTAACATTTCATATTGACATACCCATTATAGTAGCAAAAGGATTTTAAAGTATATCGAAACAAACTACATGCTACAACAACTTACATGTGTAAAGTAATAGTAATGCACGGAGGCGCCTCGCTCAGCCAATGCTTGTGCGTACTCATTGGTGGGGCAGGTGAAGAAATGATCGCCCACAGCGCGTCCAATTTGCTGTTGGTTCTGGAAGCCTTGATTACCTTCCCAGCTGGTATGCTGTATGTAACAAGTAGCAAATAGAAAGAAATATATTTTATATCCTACATAAATTGTGAACTTTAATTAACTTAATACACTAGGGATTGAGGACTCTATTCTATAAATAGTTTAATAGTCTGCTTTTGCCATTTCCTTTGCTGCAAAACTTAATGCAATTTCTTAGAGATTGAGATTCAAAGCAATAAACTGACAGAATGCAATTTAATATAAAATTGATGTTGCTCTCAACTTGCTTATTTTAATATTATCATGCTGCGTTGGTGGCAAACTGACAACTTGCAACTGGCAGCTGGCTGCAACAGATTTGCGCGTGCAACGTTACATGACACAGAAATATGAAGAAAAAAACCTGTTAAGGATAAAATCAAAAGCAGCAAAGGATGCAGTAATAATTTGCTGACGCACTTTGCCAAGATTTTGTCTTAAACAGTTGAAAACAGTTACATAAACTTATGTTGCACTTTCAACTTACCTGGAATATGATTGCCTCACGCTCTGCCTGTGTTGCTTTACCAAATATATTGTTCATTATTTCCAGATATTTGTCACGTGCCAATGCTGTGGCATCGTCCTTATCGAAGTAATCGATGAAATCGTATAGCAGAAAGTAGGTGCCTGTATAGAGTATATATATAAAAAAAAAGATCATTGGAATGAAAAACAATGTTATTAAGATATATATCTGTGGCAGGTTATGTGATTATATGGTTATGTTTTATGTGGCAACAAATAATGTTAAAAAACAATTACCACTAGAAGATGCCGGGGTTTAATCAACGAGCCGTGCCAAGGACACAAAACGCTGCATTAACCCAAAACAACAACAATAAGAGTAACAACAAGAGGTAGGCAAAGGGTAAAAAGTAAAATAGAATAAACAAAATCAACAACAACAACAACAACAACAACAACAATAACAACGAGAACAAAAACAACAATAACAAGCATCGAGGGCGAGAACAAAGCTTCTCGTTGCCTTTTATTAACTTAATTTTTATGGCACTTGTTGTGGTCCCTTGTATTTTTTTCTACTCTTCTACCCTCTCTCTCTCTCTCACTCATTCTGTTTGGGCTATTGCTGCTGTCATTGTTGTTGCTGTTGTTGTTTTTGGCATTGTCTCTTACATACTTCAAATACGAACACACTAACGAGCCATAATTGCTGTCTATAAGGAAAGACAACAACAAGCAACAATAACAACTGCCAATAGCTCTGTGTATGTATGTGTGTATGTATTATACATGTAAGAATTGTGTATGTCACCTTCAGGCACCAACCCTGCAATACCTTTTACCAAAGCCAATTTGTTGATGTTTGATTCAATTTTATTATAGCCACAAAATTTATGCAGAAACATGCGCAACATAAGCTGCTTTCTCGCAATTAATTAAAATATCCAACACGCACACAGATTATGCTTCATAATTCAATATGTATATATATTGTATATACATATATATTTATGTATATATATTATCACTTTTGATTTATATAAATGATTGCCAATATTTGTCTTTAAAATTTCAACGAGCTATAAATTGCAGGAAATGAAATTTTACTTAGGCTCTTGCATAATTTAAATAAAGAATAATAGATACATTTAATGCTATCACAATTAGTTATTTATTAACTAATAATCTATAATTTATAAATAAATTATCTTTGAATATTATTATTTTGATGCAAACATAAACTATAATTTTACTTTGTTAACATCAAAAGCAAATTCTACAATCGAAACTTGAATTTCATCTCTGCCCTCCAACTAGAAGATGAACAGTTTAGAACCTACCTTCTAACTAGGTAGTTAACTCAACTAGAATTCGATCCCAAATTATACTGTTTATGAGCTTAATACTATAATATTCTATTGCCAACTTTCCACCATACTTCATTCCTATATCCTTTTGATAAATCTAAGCCCAACAAAATGAAATTATAAACTGATTTAAATAAGACAAAACTCAAAGAGCAGAATTGAATTTAAAAGTTTTAATAGATATATTATAATTGATTGATTTAGTTGAATTTCAAATTCGGATTGAGTTTATGATTTGGCCAAGTGTGTGTGTGTGTGTGTGTTTGTGTTAATAACCAGAAGATACACGATTTTACAGCTAACAATAAGCCAACAATAAAATTAAGATGTTTTTCATCTGTACGGCACATTGTAATCTATTGTGTTGTTTCAAATGCTAGATGACCTTGAACTCATATACAAGCATACACACACACACACATACATACAAATAAAAACAGTTACATGCGGTCTCCTTGTGGGCACGCACACCTTGGCTAAGAGTAGAAGAAGCAGTGGCAGAGCAACGTAGAACAGAGGCAACAGCAGCGCCAGTGGCTACAATCTGCAGCTAAACAAAAACAACAACACTCCAAAGAATAAGAGAGGTAGATAGGAAAAAGAAAAGGGCGAATACAGGGGGAGAGATGGATAGAGCATAAAGAAAGGGAGAGAAAAAGAGCAGAATCAGCAGCTGTAAGCCATGAGTGAAAGTGAGCAGAAAAGCGCACGTGTCTGTAGCGTTGCTAGTGCCTCGAGCCAGTGTCAGTGCCAGTAGTACTATGTGTGCGTGTTGTTATGTGTGTGTGTGTTTTTGTGCGTTTGTATATGTGTATTTCGGTGCTTGCCGCCTGAAAATGACGAAGCAGCAATGGCAATGGCAACAAGAAAAATGAAAGCGAAACGACGCAAAGAAAAAGCACACAAAGCGCACGAAAATCTGTTATACGAAAACAAAACCAACAACCAACAGTCTAACAAACACACTCACACACACACACACACATACTAATACATAATCTACAGCTGCCTTAGCCAAACGCACAGTGCGCGTAAAGAAGAAGCAAAATGTAAGAAAGCGAAATGAACGGATATTTTTTAAGTGGCGCACGGCATGGCACGAAAATCCCAAGCACAATGCACACAAAGCGTTAGCATTACCGTTAACTCACACACACACACAGCGGCTAAGAAGGAAGGCAGCACATAACAACACAAACATACACATTAAATGATGGGAAACGCAGCAGCCATCGCATAGCGAAAAAGAACAACAAACAAACAAACAGACGGAATGGCAAATAAGAAAAGCATAGCATACTTTTCAGCGCATAAAATTTACAATTTACAATTGAATATCAATATGCATACTAAACAGTATTATGCATAAGTGTGTGTGTGTATTGACAAGAATATGTTTCCAACGACTGTATGGCAGTTGGCCTAAAGTGTGCCACACATTAACTATAACTGTATGCCACAAGACGCAGCATCTTAAAGAAATTTCCTTTATGCACATTTTTGACACATAAAAGGTACGTTGAAGGAAGCCTTAAAATATACGTAAAATG
Organism: Zygothrica quintamaculata; assembly: GCA_037044455.1. Classification (NCBI taxonomy): domain Eukaryota; kingdom Metazoa; phylum Arthropoda; class Insecta; order Diptera; family Drosophilidae; genus Zygothrica; species Zygothrica quintamaculata. The sequence goes on along the minus strand of JBAMBS010001126.1, from coordinate 94,637 downwards.
TGCACTTAAATTTCACTTTAAGTGCACACTGCCTGTACTTGATTCTTAACTGACTTCTATTACAGTACAGTAGCGGCAGCACGGCAATACGGCAACATGGCAACAGCAGCACGTGTGCTTGCCATCGTTTACTGCGGGGGCAACAGCATCTAGCGGTATATTTAAATAATTTATGATGCCACGCTGTGGAGCTAAGCGATCATGGTTGCATGATACCATGTACTATGGAGTCAAAGCGTTATAAAATTGCTAAAGTGTAGCACAAATGTTATGCGTAGCAACATATAAATGAAAATTACTTATGATTGTGCACAGATTTTCGAAAATTACTAGAAAGCCTTTTGATTATTTAGCACAAAAAAGGACGAGCACACTGTGGCACTCGGTGGCACGGCATAGTCCTTTAAGCTATGCACTTAAAATGAGTTTTTAAATCTGCCCTCGCTATGGGTAACGTTGACAAATTTCGTTGGTTGTTGGAGATTTTAAGCTTGCGTAATTTGTGGCAAGTATCTGGCATACTAGTAATGCCACAAGCCCAACACTCGGGCAGTGAGGCAGTCAGGCAGCCAGGCCATTATACAAAGTGCATTCTTGTGATGCTGCCAAACATCAACAAAAACCCAAATAAAATGTCTAAGAGCAAAAGCCACAAAATGTACACACACAGAGAGCGAGAGAGAGGGAAAGAGAATGAGTCTGTGGCAATAAAGCATTAAAATACAACTGAACGCTAGAGTCGCATGCCATGAGCTAGTAATACCGAGTGCATTATGCTGCTACAAATTTGAGAGGCATCACTGTACGGGTAAGCTGTTAAGCTACACTTGCCTAACCACGCCCACAACCCATGCCCAGTAAGCATATCCATAAAACGACAACAATGAAATTCTTTTGCTGCAGCACTATAAAGAATAGAGAAAAATAGAAAATAAAAAATAGAAAATAGAGAAATTGCGAAAGAGAGAAAATAATACCCGTAGTTCAACAACAATAACAACAACAACAATAGCAAAAAGAAAAACTGAAAAAAAAGTGTAATAAAATCACAAATGGATGCAGCAAAAGCTGAAACAAAACTAAAAGCCCTAAGGGTGGAAAAATCCGTGTATAACGTGGGGCATGCCATACCCACACACACACACACATACAGACATGGAAATGCTTGCAGCTAGCAAGCTGGCCAAGCTCTGTTACCACTGCAAAAATTTGGCACACTGCTGACGTCAGCGTCACAGACGATGCCAAAAATACAATTGCAACAATAGTGTCGACTCTACTGGTAGAGCGACTGGCCATTGTTAATGGTTAAAGTACAGGCAAGCTGATGGCAAAGGGGGGCAACAATAGCATGCAGCATGCAGTTGAATGTATGCGTAAATAACAAGCAACCAGCGGCAACTAGCAGCAACAACAGCAGCAGCAACAGCAACAGCAACCACTGGACAGCAACTTGAGTTAAGTTTGATAAAGTTGATGTCCACGACATGAAATATTAAGCAACATTTAAGTGTTGCAAGTTTGTTACACTTAGAGCTTGTGTTTGCAACGTTGATAAATAATGGTGGCAGCATGTTTAAACATTGCAACTAGATCATAGTTTTAAACATAACATGAAATTGTAGCCAGCTATAAAATGCTGCTGTCTAAAGGATATTATTTTTTTGTTGCTTACCCTCATCTCTCACATTGCCCATAAGTATATCGTAATCCTTGAGATCTGCCGATTTTAATAGGGTCATGGGATCAGCTGGCAAGAAGGCACCATCAATGGTTGGCGCCGAGGGGAAGCTTAATATGCCCGAGTAGGAATTCCATTGTTGTACCGATATGGTCTTTGCATCCACAGCACGCATGCAGCTCATCACATCCGCCGGATTACTCTGTACAGGGGGACAAGGGGATTAAAGTGATAATAGTTAAGGATGTTAATTTATAGCCAATTATTGTTAACTGTTTTACCTGTAACATGGAAGCATTGCAATTGCAATCATTGATTAGAGTTTTGCCTATTTCAACAGCTCTTGCCGATGTCATGTGACTCCAGGGTGCATTCATTGTGCCGGACTGCATCATGCCGCGCTTGACCACACCCTTAGTGACTGGTGACATGAGCTGTGCATTGACAGAACTGGAACCAGCTGATTCACCAAACAATGTCATCCATTCGGGATTACCACCAAACGCATGCGCATTATCCTTTATCCAACGTATGGCCAATGCCTGATCCCATAAACCTACATTACCCGGCGCCTCCTCAGCGAACTCTGCCGGCATCTCCGGTGCCAAATGCAAAAAGCCAAAGGCACCAACACGATACTGAAACGATGCAACAATCACATTGCCCACAGCTGCCATTATATCAGCATTATAGATATCCAAGGTGGCTGAACCGGTCATAAAACCACCGCCATAGATCCAAATCAAAACGGGAAGTCCATTGGTTGTATTCTGTGGATTACCATTATGTATCAAATGTTCCGCATCCGCCGGTTTGCTGCCCGAGTGCTAAAAAGGAGGCAAAGATTATATTGTATTAGCTTTTAAGTAAAAGGTTTTAGAGTTTACCTCGCCACCATTGGTGCCACGTCCATGTCGTAGACGAGCCTTTGCCGGTGCCCAAACATTTATAAAGAGACAATCCTCAGATACATTGGTATTCGGATTCCAGATCTCTTCACCAGAGAAGCCCGGAAAGTATTCATAACTGCAAATGTATGCATGAAATAAACTCATTTACTTAGTAATACAATATACTATAACTAACTCACAAATGTACCAATGTACCCATCTTCAAATGTACCTAAATATGCTATGTACCATACGAGGTCGTGCCAATTACGAAAATGTTACCAGCTGTGTTATTTATTTTTATTTGCTCTCTTCTGATTTGCCTGTTTTACTTTCGTTTTGCTATTTCTTTATTTTCTACATTTTTTTTTTTTTTCGAGGGCACACAAGCCCATAAACTTATGCATATGTATGTGTCCCTATGTGTGTGTATTTTTGATACTCATACGCCCTCCATTTATTCTCACCTAGCAAATACTTTGACTCTGGCTACGATTCGACATAGTTCGTTTGCTCTATAAATGTTGAGTCCTTCGAATCGATATACAACAAACAAATATACATACATACAAAGACACATACATACATACATATATATATATATATACATATACGCATTTGTATAGCTGAATGTGATTCAATATACATAACTGTTAGTGCCTTTATGTAGGTGTGTTTGGTTTCGTGTCAATTGAAATTAACTTTGCCACTTCGCATAAAAGTAATTTATTGCAAACCGGAAAAGGCGATTTCCCTCTGTCTCACACTCTCTCTCTCTCTTTGACTCTCTCTTTTTCCCTCTCCTACTCTCTCTGTCTATATTTGTTCAATTTCCGTTATGCCATAGAGTGATATCCCTATATGTTCCCTTTTGAAAGTCTGTTTGCCTGACAAATGCGACAATTTTTGTTACAAAGTTACAATGAGACTTGTTCCTTATTGACCATTTAAATGTTAAATAACTTAATTTAAGCCAAGTTAATACTTTTACCAGAGTTTCTATAGAAGTTTAAGTATCGCTTTAAAGCTTGTCCCAACTTTTTTCGACGCTCTATTATAATACTTGTCTCCAAAAACCAAAAAAGTTTCTTTTAATTTATGAACCAAAGTTATTCATTATTCAAAGTATTCACTGAATATCGACCAAACGGGCTAAGAGAACTTAACTAACTTAACGAAAGTATTTGATAAGTGTTAACATAAGTCTTAACTCAAATGCAGAAGGCTAATAAAATTTTATCAAATTTCATTTTAATTTTTAATATTTCCCTTCAAATATTCTCTCAGATTCTTTTGGTTAACAAAATGCAAAGAACTATTGGCCGGCATTTTGTATGCGTTGCATAGTTGCATGCTGGTTGGCTATGACGTCACTGGCAACGTATAGGTCAACAGCAGCTGCATCCGGGGCCGGTCTCTATTCTAGGTCAAACTGCAAACGCTGCAGCAATAAAAGAAAAACCGAAACGTGAATTGTTTAAGTGAACTTACCGCTCCTGGACGCAGGTCGCTGACAGCCGTGTACAATCCAAAACGCCGTGCCAGGGCTCTGCCGGAACCGGCTTACGAAAGCGTAAATCTCCTATAGGCGACTTAGCATAGGGTATACCCGTATATACATGCACTTCGCGTCCCTGCACTGTCACCGAACGACCGCGCACCGGGCCGGAGGTTGTCTGCACCACCAGGCGATCGATGACGCCGCAGACGCAGCATAGCCGCAGCGACAGCACGAACACCGCAGCGGCCACCGAATGAACGCTTAGCCGAGAGACCATAGCGCGGATGCGTTTTTGCGGATGCAGATGCGAATGTGAATGCGGAGTGTTAACGAAATTTATATTTCAGAGCCGAGTGTCCTAGTTAGCGGCGTCTGACGTCACTTGCCACAAAATGGCTTTGGCTTTTTTTATTACTGTCTTTCTTTAATAACTTTTTTGATGTCAGTTTTTGTTTTTTTATGCTTTTTGTTTTTTCTTCACTTTTGTGTCTTTAAATTGGTTTTGCGGCACGGATTTTGGTGTCCTCTTTGGTCGTCCTTTTGGCGGCTTAACTAATGCTTAGGCTAATTCTTGGCTTGGTTGCGTTGCCAAGCCTCCTGCCAGCCTACCACAATTGTGTTTGTTGCACTCTGTGTTGCTTGCACCGTTATTCACCCTTATGCTTATTATCCGGTTGTGTTTACTGCTGCTGTTGCTGTTGTTGTTGTTGTTGTTGTTGTTGCCTCTTTAAGCTGCCGTGTGGACTCTGCACTACACATTCTTCCAACACTCGACGCTGGCTCAGTGTGTCGTCTGTCTGTTTGTCTGTCTGTTTCCTTTATCCTTCCGTCTGTCTGGGTTTATTTTGACTTTTGGGATTTTGTTTCAGTGTTTTCCTTTTTCTTTTTTTTTTTGTGCAGCTGTTGCTGTTGCACTTTTGTTGCGTCTCCTCTGTGCGCTGCCTCCTCGGACTGCTGCAGCTGCCACACACAATTGTTTGAACTGCAAATAGAAAAGGCATTAAGTTATTTGTCTTAGTTTCCCTAGTTTTGCTACATTTTGCTACAGTTGCCGCAGCTGACGCTGCATGCCTCACATTTCAGCTTAATTTTTTGCTTTCATTTTGTTGTTGCTGTTGCTGCCACAAGTGCATGTTGACTTGACTTGGGTGCTTGTCGGTTGCCCCCATTTGTATGCTACAATATTAAGGTGTGTTTGCGTTTGTGTCTGTATATATGTCTGAGTATGTGTATATGAGTGTGTGTGTGTGTGTGAATGTGTGTGTCTGTGAGTGTGAGTGTATGTTTGTCTCTATGTTTACCACTCGACCAGAGAGATGCAATAGTGAATAGCAAAGAAAATTGGAAGCTGCCTCTGTCTTGGTCTGCGGTTTGCATTCAAAGTTTTTGAGTACCCAGCTGCTACCCCACTCAGATTCACATCCAACCACTCACATTTACAAACACACATACACATAGATATCTGTGTGTATGTATAGGCTTATGTTCATATCGGGGCCACTCACAGCAACACTCAAGTGTTGAGTATCGTTTTCTAAGACTTTTCTTTCTCTATCCTTTTCCATACAGTCACATCGTTAAATATCCTTTCATATACATAAACATATATATATATAAATATATATATATCTTTGTATATATACATTTACATATGACCCGTTACTGTGTGTAGTTTTAACTGAGCCGCATAAAAAGTCACTTCACTTGCCAATTACAGTGCCAACAATAAAAGCCACAATTTAGATGCAATAAAGTTAATGCAAGCGAAACTTAACTTGAATAATCAATATTCCCACAGAAAGTTGCAAATAATGTAGAAAGGCACTAACTGAACAATAGCTATAACAAATCAGATATTTAACAATAGATTCAATGATTCTAATAAGCTGAAGAGACAGAATCATTATGTTGTTTTATGCTTCAATTATTTCAGAGTAAACAAGGCACAAATTAACTTGTCTAAGAAGCTGCATGAGTGCTATAAGCTATACATTTACATATATATATACCAATACATGTATACCTACACATATATACCTATACATATATACCTCTACATACATATATATATGTATCAGCCTTGATTGTCCTTGAGCCGCCAGAAACATGGTAGAGCTATGAACAGCTGGCGCTGAGGACACGATTCAGAATGTCTTGCATGATGGCAGCCCATTAGCCAGGTTTATACAGTTTCTAACAGTTTAAGTATACTATAGACTTATACTTAATAACTTCACTTGCCATACACACTCTGCCTGGCTGCCACACTGTCTGCCACTTCCTGGCGCCCCACTAATTTAAATGTTAAATTGAAGTACAATTAAAATGGTATTAAGACGTCCGACAAGTCCCCAGGTTGCCGCCTCCCCTTCCTTTCCCACTTATATCAAGACGACTTATTGCAATTTTTTTATATAAAATTGGTTAACTTGGCTTTTAACAACGTTTTTGAACCGTATATCAACATAAAGTTGGCTTACAATTGCAACTGCTTAAGCCGCTTTCCTTTGCCACACACAACTTGCTATAATACTTGCCACACAACTCAAAAGAAGTACAGACTCTATTCACTGCAAGCTAAGTTAAGTTTTTCTTTTCTACTTTCAGCCTCAGACTGGGTTTAGGCCAAGTTATGTGGCAACTGCTGCTGCTGCTACTGTTGCTACTGCGGTTGCGGCTGCGGCTGCTGCCTATAGATAAGACGCAATGGCCGAATGAATATTTTTCTTAATTTCTTGCGGCTGCAGCAGTTTTTCTGCGTCGTTTGCTATTTCCACTTGGCAGCTTCACTAAAACTTTTCCTCGTTTCTTTTACTTATGCCATCTTCTATTTTTCTTTTCGTTTTTCATCGGAATTGTAGGGAAAATGGAAAAATGTAAAAATGCGCACTAAGTATGAGTATGATATGCTGCAAGCTGTGTGGCAGGCAACTTTATGCTACAAATTAAGTTTCATTTATTCTATTTTATTTTGTAATTTCTGATTAAATTTATGCCACAAACAAATAATATAAAATAAACTCGGAAAAGTAGGAAAAAACCCAAAAAATTTATATGAAAAGCTCAACGAATAATATGCTAGCATTCTCTCTCTCTCTATATATATGAAATGAAAGGATTTCGCATAATAATCTTGTTGCTTATCGGGGGAATCACAGGAACCAAAAACAGAAACAACAAACAGTTGAAGAAGAAGAAGAAGAAAAGGAAAGTAGAAAAACAACGAACAACATCAACATAATGAGGTTAATGAAAAAGAGCAGGACTGTCAGGACTGTAAAGGTAGGTATATAAGAGAGGAAGGGGACGGGGTAGGAAATACAAGCCGCACAAATTTTAATGACATTCAAATTAAATTATAATTTTCAAAGTTTGTAACAGCAGCAGCGGCGGCAGCAAAGGGTCTGGTGGCAACAGAACGAAGACAGTTAGTAACGTAACGAAACATTGTTGATAATGATCATTATGATGATGATGATGATGATGATGAGTATGATGACAAGGACATTGGCGTACAGGTGAAATGTGTACGTATACAATAAAAAAGAGCTAGTGGTTGTGAGGGAGCGGAGTGAGGGCGAGGGGTATAGGTGTCGGTGTAGAGCCAGATTGAATGTGCAAAGGTCAACTGTATAAGGGCTGGGCAACATGCTCAACGCTGACCCCATTCCACTTGTATAAACCGTTTGTTTGTTTTGTTCTCGTTCGTTTTCAGTATTTTGCGAATTTCGCCTGCTAAACAGATATACAACAACACGGCCAAAAAACAAAAAAAAAACAAAAAGAAAACAGAAATAAACAAACGAAAAAAAAACGAAACGAACTCTGAAAGTCAAAGGGTAAACGAGGCAACGACAAACAATTGGGTTACCGCCGTACACGGTAACAGGCACAACTTATGGTAACAGCCGGCAGCTTGGGCAGGGGAAAGGGGAGATGAAAGTGGGGGTTTGTATGGTATATAGAAGTATATAACTGTTTCTTCTACTGTAACTGTATTCACTGTACACAAAAGTTAACATTGTAACTGTTGTCGTCCCAGCTGGTATATAAGTCTATAGTTTTAATTGATGGCTTGAAGAGGGTTGCCGCGGCTGCCATCATTTTATTTTATATATGTGTATGTATTGGTTACATTTGAAACACAGGTGCCTGTCATTGAATACCCTACCTTTCTCCCTTCCTCTCCACTCTTCACTCCATCCAATTAGATAAAAATGATGCAAAGAAAATACGTTGACAAATGTTTAAATTGTGTCAACATTTGTTAAAGAGAAAATTTCCATTTATAGATTTTCTATAACAATAATTTTGGATGTTTTTCAAGTGATTTGTTATGTAACTGTTAAAAAGGAAAACAATTACTATTTACCCAAAGATAGCAATGATTTTCCCTAAGAGAGAAAACATATACAGTTCTTATGCAGTTGACCTTTTAGACCACAATCATTAGCCAAAATGTCTGGCGCCAGGTAAACTATAAAATAAATAAAAAGGCGTGCCACAAATCGAGGCAAGAACACGAAACAAATGCTGTCAATCGATGCGATCGAAACAAAATATATAAAAAAAATAATAATAATAATAAAAAAAAATAAAGTTAATGCTTAAACCAATATGATAAATATATATATATGTATATATATTATTATAGTAAATTTGCTTTTGAGATCAGGTTTCAAGCTTTCAGTTTGTGACATTGAAAAGTAACTTTAATATATATCAGGCTGATATTTAACTCTTACTATATAGATATATATATAATATATATATATATGTATGCTTATATATCAAATGATAAGTTGAATACAAGCTGCAAACATCATTTGCTTGGGTTTTATATTTTCAGGATGTGAATTATGCAAACAAGTTAAGGGTAGCAGAAATTGAGAGAACAAATTTAGTGGCGCTACGGTTTTTATTACTCTGCTGTGTGTGTACGCCGCATGTGGCAGATGTTAAGTCGAGCTGACCAGTGACCGGCAGTCGTTGACCAATGTGACCAATGAGACGGTTTGAGCAATGTGTGTTTGTGTGTGTGTGTGTGTAGGTTAGATGTGAGCCGTCATTAAACAAGTGCCGCGTGGCCACGTCCGGCCGTGGCACGACTTTAGTGTTTCCACAATGCCAGTGGCGGCGCCGCTGTTGCTCGTTAACGTTGAGACGCTTAATTTAGTGCGAGAATTTAAGTTTTTTTTTTTAGTATGCCGCCTGCTTGCGGTACGTTTCATATTTGTTGGACCTGACCTTGATGATATCACCACAGCTCTAGCAGCTATACAATGCCGATTCGAAGACATATGCGAATCTCGACCAGCAACAGTACAGGCAAAGGCAAAGGCATCGTAGTACCCACGTGCCAAACTGTATTGCCATATATATATATATATATATATATATATACGAGTGTGTGTGTGTTTTGTGTGTGTTTACCTGCCTCAGGTCTCGGGTTACTCATGGGTGTTGGCGCACTTAAAGCCATAGTCGAGGACATTGCCAGTAGAAATCAATAATCAAATAAATGTGAACAAGTCAACTGCCAACAGCAGCCACCATTTTTGACTGTGCTCCCCCCCACGCCGACCCCCCACCCCATTACAGTAGACACCTAAGCTCAAACCAGCAAAGGAGAGTATATAATTCCAGTTGAAATTTTCTTCTTTTTTGTTATTTGCTCTTCAAGAAACTGATTGAAAACGGAATCGTGCAGCAATTGTTGATTTTAATAAATTTAATTTCGCTGTGCATGAATATGAATTTGAATATGTAAATGTGAATGTGAATATAAATAATTATTGTATGTAATTGCTGCATTGAGTGCATTTCATCTGGAAAATGCAATCTGTCATGAAAAACGACAATTTTAATTATGCCATAAGTAAGTCCGAATGAATTAAATGCACAGAAAGTTGTTTAAGAAAAAAAGTTTTATTTACCATAAAATATATATATATATAATGATATATGAAAGTTAAACAAGTTGAAAGTTCATCAATTTCGACCATTTGGGAATAAGTTTTGGTTATGACCAAAATAGCCAAGAGTTTGATTACAAAGTATCTGCCTTTCATTCAATCTCCTACTGAGGCTGAGACTCTGTATCTAAAATGTCAAATGTGAACTTTGCTTTCATATGAAATGACGCAATAAGTGAAAGCAGCTGCCTTTAAGCATACAATGGCCAAAGGGCAGCCATACAAAGTCAAAAGCATGACCCAAACTGTGACGTCACTGAGTTGACGCAGCAGCAGATAAATAATGAAAAGAAAATCAGCGGAAAAGTTATTGAGAAGCTGCAGGATTTAAAATCTATAAAAGATTTAATGTCAAAGTTCAAGCAACATTTAATACTAATTACTTAAAACTATATTATAGTTAAATTGGCGCACACGCGCATCAAGTATACGTCATGTAACACCGACAGTAACCACAACAGCAGCAACATTTTATGCATAATGCAGTATCAACATTACGCATCAATGGCTAACAGCTACCGCTAAAAACAACAATCACTCCTCTGTTCATTATAATAATAATGATGATGATGATGATGATGATGATGATAATGATGCTGATGATGCTGATGGTGCTGTTCATGTTCATCTAATTAAGTTCTGAAAGGCATGAGTTTTAATTGAAACGATTATTGCCATAATCAACGCATTAAGGGACGCATCCATCAAACGGGGACAACTCTGCGCTGTCCAACTATGTGCTGCTCCATGGACTCGTGTGCATTTGCCTGAGTTATTCAATTGCACTGAACTGATTACAGCCACAAAACAAAAAGCAATAAAAACAAAAAACAGTAGAGAAGGAAAAAAAGAAAATAGTAAAGAGTAAAGTATAAAGCGCAAAAGAGAGAAAAACAAATGAAAATCATAGCTTGGGGCATTTAAATGGAAATTTAATTGGCATCTGTGGCAATTATTTTTTGATTTGCAACAATAATTATAAAATTTGAATCTATTATTTATATTTATTTTACGCTTGCTAATTAGTCAATTTCAATGTAATTACACAACAGCAGCAGCAACAAAATTAAATAGCAAAATAAATTAAAAAAAAAATATAGAATAACAAAAATAAAAACAACATATTTAAATTGATACATTTCCGCTGATAATTTAATGCATTATTAATGTACATTATGTGCGCTAATAAATAATATAATTATAAATATTAACTGCTCGCTGAGCACATTTTTAATAATTAACATATCAATCATTTATTGACTAACAGTTTCCCTATAGAAACAATAGTGAAAATAATAATTTAAAAATATATAATATAAACTAAATAATATAATATAAGTAATATATAATAAATAATATAAAATAAATAATATAAATTAAATAATATAAAATAAATAATATAAAATAAATAATATAAATTAAATAATATAAATTAAATAAGATAAGATAAATAATATTGAATTAATAATACAAATTAAATAATATGAAAAAAGTAACTTGCAATAAATAATATAAAATAAATTATATAAATTCTAAATAATATAAATACTTTTTAATCTGAGAAAAGAAATGCAAGTTTAGTAGCGTCTACCTTACTCGTAGAGCTAAATGAAGTTTATATTGAATATATAAATAAATTATACATATAAATATATATAATTATTTATACATACTATAAACCATATACATTATTGAGCATCTGATTAGTTGTTTTATTAATTTTTTACTCTATTTTAAAACAGACTCAAAATTACATCTTTATTGAGCTCAATTTGCACTTATTTTTCAATGAAGTGTATCAATGCTTTGACGTACTTTAATTTATACATTTTTGTGTTTTTTCAAGCAAATATATTTGGTAAATAATAAATACTATTTTATTTTATTTTTCCGTTTGTTTATTTCCGTTTTATTAGCTCACTCCGTTGCTTTTTGGTATTCAATTAGTCGCAATATTATTTTTAAGCTGTAAAATTGACCGAATGCTTTTCACAGTTCATAAATAAATAATAATCATAATAAGTGGCAACTTTTTTAATAATTTATATTTAGAAAACTAAAAAGTGATTTTAAGCTTTATTTTAAACATCAGTTTTTACAGAAATAAATTTTAATTTTGCTGTTAAGCTGACTACGAAAACAATTTTATTTAAAAAGTTTATAAAATTTCTGTTTTCTATATAAAAATTGACTTTTGTTTTCATATTATTTTTATTAAAAAAAAAATAAGGATAGAATATATAACAAAATATAATCCCAAAGCAAATATTTTATAAGTGCCACTTTTCCACTGGGTTTTCCAACGTTTGTTGTTACGTGGTAAAGTTTTAAATTGCATTTTATTTTTGTGGCTTTTTGATGCTCGTAGCTTGATTTCAACTTTAATTGGTATTTGTTCAATTTACAGTTACTCAACAGCCACAACAATAGTTGTAACTAATATAAAACTTGGTTGTAATATGCATTAAAATATTTACATTTTTCAGATGAAAAAAGTTAATTGCAAACAACATGAGAGATCAGTTTGATATAACATATATATATATATATATATATATGGCATATAGTTCTATAGGATTATTTATCATATATTTGGTTCATAACTACAGGGTATTACTGTCGCATAAGAAAAATAAAAGAACTAAAAGAAATTAAGAGTGTTGTTTGTTTTTTTTTTTTGTTTCAAGAAAAATCGCGCATACGCCGCGTATTCCCATAGACGCAGCACAGTTTCAGGTTTCTCCTTTTTGGAGTGGCACATGCGGTGTTCAAAGTACTTGCCTTTATTTTACCCATGGCTACTTTTTATGCCCAAGCAGATATTTTATTCCCAGCACACCAGCACACACACGACTCAACATATAAATATATATATAAATATGTATGTTGCATTAGAATATCAATCTATATAAGTGAATATCTGTATGAAAAGTGTATGAGGCTGCCACAAAATTATTAATACACTTTAAAGTTAGACATATGCCAGGCTTAAAGTCTATATTCTAATGCTATGAGTATGTTTTATGGTATATATATTGTATTCAATATAAGTTTAGCTTTAAATTGGTATTTTTTTATACATATATATAGAAAGAAATCCTTTAATCCTAGTACATAATCTAAAGTGGTTTGTAACACATAAAGTGCAACTGAATTTCAATAGAGAAACCAATAAAATCTAATGAGCATGCAGTAGACAACAAATCGTGTTATTATCGCCAGGCAATGGCCTCAGGGAAAACAAACTGAGAAACAATAAAAAAAATAGTAGCCGCAGCCATAGTCAGAGACAAACTCGTATAAGAGTCGTATAAAGGGAAACGCATAAAACTAATGTTAAGGAACAACAACAACAATGAGAGCAACAACAATAGTTGTATCCTATTCTAGGGTTCGTTGTCTGGCCGGGCACCTTTTAGTTGTGCTTCGTTGGTTTTCATTTCATTTGCTGTTGTTGTTGCTGTTGTTCTACTGTCGTCGCCTGCCGTCATTGTTGTCCTTAAGACAATGATGGCAGCGCCACTCCAATCTATCTACCCCAAGGACATGCAGTAAAATTGTGTTTTAATGCTGCGCCATACCAAAAAGAAAAAAAAACTCCTTAAAACGATTCCTTTCTGTTTCCATTTCTGATTTTTTTTTTTACATTTTTCCATCTCTTTTCGTATGCCATATCCTTGTAAAGGATAAGTATTTACTTTGAAATGGCATCTTTATCAAAGCTACTAAAACTACTTCCAAAATACATATATTGATATAAAGCTTAAAATCAATACAAATACTTCAGCATTTGCTACTGCTAACAGTATTAAAATAATATAAGAATAATTTCTTTTTGTTTTTCTTTTTGTTTTTTTTTTTTTTTTTGTTTTGCTCTTTTCATTTCAATGTGCGTTTCGTCCTTTTCATTGTTTAATGACATTTTATTTGCATATTTTTTTATGTGCTTTTTGGCAAATATGAATTTTATATGCTGCTCGATTTCAGAACACGCCAGGCAAAAGGACAAACCTACAAACACACACACTCAAACCCTGAGTACTTTGTGCCCCAAATGGGACGCGCTGCCAGCAAAAAAAAATGCAAAAAAAAAAATAAAGTATACGAGCGCAAAAAAAAATTCCGTTGAGTCGAGTAAGCGCAAAATATTTTTTTCTACATTTTTCGCACCACAAGAGAGAGAAAAAAAAAAGAATTGAAAATAAAAAAAGGTAATGGAAAGAAAAGGAGAAAAAGCAAACAAACATAAAAGTGCAAAACAATTCTCAAGTGTTTCTTGCTTAAAGCTTTGTGCCTTTGTGTTCTTTATTTTGTGTGATTTGTGCTTTGCTTTTACACACACACTCTCTCTCTCTCTCTCTATTTCTGAGGGAATAATATGTAAAATAAAATAAACTTAGGAGTAGAGCTGAAACTGAAGACTACAATGAAGTAAAGACCTTGAGTATGAGACTTTAAAAATGTATTAAAGTATATATATAAATATATATATATATATATATATATATATATATATATAGTATACATATATATAAACATAAACTCACAAAGGGAATCGAAGCTCCCACGCCAAAGTTTTCCATTGTAAGTTAATACTCGTATATTAAAATTGATTCAATTAAATTTAGCAACTCGGTCGACACAATGTGCAACTGTTTTCTACCCTTAGTTGGGGTAAAGTGAAGATATATCAGTATCATATATATACATATATATGTATGTATGCATGTATATGCAATTGGAAATGCAACTGCCATTATTTGATTATGTTACCCATCAGTAACAAACATAGCATAACAGACACAGACATGGACCCGAACCCGAACCCGGACCCGGACAAACCTCAATGTAATTTGTGCGTTTTTGTATGAACAAATCATTTGTCTGTTTGTGTGTATATTGCACGCATTTCTATGTCTGCTGATTGCAACTGTGGATAATGCTATGAATGTGCAACAAATGGTTATTATGTTTGGCAAATGAATGTTGTATTGTGTATGCAATTGTGGCATGTTCATTGGAGTTCTCTGACACAATGTTTTGTGGAGATAAAAACGGGACGGAAGTCGTCAGTACTCTTGCACCAGAATTGTATGACAATAATTGAAGTAGATTTTCATTTAGTATATGAGAAAAAGTTTAAGTATATTTAATGGGTAAATGAAATCAATATTAATATCAGTCTATACTGTATAAGAAACTTTTTAAATTCAAATCGCAACATCAATTTAAACTATATATTATATATTTCCATCTCTGACTACAATTGAGTCTAATAAATGAGATTAATGTTGCACGCGATAACATTTAAGAAATGATGACAACAAACCTAAAAATACTTATCTGTTGCAGTAATAAATCAAGTTTATGTGTACATAGAATTTATAGTTGAATATTCAATAAAAGTTTGACAATAAAAATGCATTCATATATATATATATGTTTTGTAGTGATAACTTAAAACTGAAAACGAAATACTAAAAAGTGAATTTAATTAAGGCAAATATTTAAATTCAAAGGCAAACAATTTAGATTTTATGAGTACACATAAATCTCAATCTAAAATGCAATCCGTAACATGAAAGATGTTATCGTAAAATCCCACCAAATGGATGACAACATAGTAGTAGTAGTGTTAGCTCTGCAAACAGCACTGGGCAGCAGTTTGCAACAGTCAGTGACCATAGATAATAAAATAGGTAATTGTTGCAGCTGGGACCATAGCATAGTTGAGCACAGACCAGCACAGCACAGAACAGAACCGCATGGTTGTGGGATGAGAAGAGTTGAGTTGGGAAGAGTAGTGATAAGTTGAGCATAGATTAGAACAGGACGGAACAGATTCAAACCGAACTGAATTAAATACGCAATCGTATGAGTCTAGGCAGCTAATCAGCGTTTTAGTAACCAGAGAGATCATCATCATCATCGTTAGTGATAGTGTTGTTTTTAGTTTTGTTTTGATTTGGTTTTTTTTTCTGATTTTGTTGGTTTAAGTGTGATAAATCGACAGTTAAATTAAACGAAATGTTTGCCAGTGTTTTTTTTTTTATTTTATTTTCCCAGTGCAATATGAAAATTATGTGACACAAAGAAGCTAAACAAATTTCAAACTTTGTTTTCATTTCTTTTATTTTTTTTTTTTTTTAGGCTAAGTAAAAACTTTTCCATACACACAATGACAAAAGAAAAATGAAAGCAAATGGTTACCTGGACCCCGACCTAAGGAACACTCCAACAACAGTAACAAAAGTAACAACAACAACAACAGCAACAGCAACAAAATGTATATCGTATAAAAACTGTCTCTTCATCAGAATTTTAAATGTTGCTCTCAGTGAATATGTATGTTTCTATAAACATACAAGTACGTTTATATATATATTTATATATATATATATATATATATATATATGTATATTTGTAAACCTTCTGAGTGTGAGTACAGGTGTGCGCGTGAGCCGACGGAGCGGAAGTTATGGAGCCTACGTGCCAAAAAAAAAAAAAGAAAATTTATATATTTATATATACATACTATATACATATATAGCTGGATATATGTATATATATATATATGTCAGTATTCCGCATTTCGCTTTCGCTGTTGCTGCTGCTGGTGCTGCTAATGTTTTTCTCGCTTTTCGCTTTTTGCCAGGTAGCACAAGCGGGCAGACATTGAGGCAGCCACCGCCGTTGTTGATGCCACTCGATAAACCACCAATACTTGCAGACTCCCTATGTATTCATATATATATATATATATATATATATAAATATGTATATGTATGTGTATGAGTGCTTTTGCTTTACATATACTTACATGAATATTGCCAATGTGTATATGTAAACAGCCGAATTATGAATTTGTAGGACACTTTCTCCTGGTCTTTCAGTATTCATGTATTTGTGTTTGTGTACGCGAGCGTGCTTTATGTATATATATATATATAAAAATACATATTTATATTTGTATGTGTATATATATGTGTGTGTGTGCGTGTGTGTGCGTGCTCCAAATTGCTAAAGACTTTACGGATCAAGGAGCTCATCAAAAATCGTGAAATGCAAAAATTGGGCATCACATTAACGGGGTTAAAACAATAAAATGATGTTAAGTAACTTGCGGTCCACTTGTTAAAACCAAAAACCGAAAGAAAAAAAACAAAATGGCAACAGCAAAACAGCAAAAACAAAATAAGAAAGGATAATACCCCAGGGCCATACAATGGATTTACTTACCTTGAGCTTTGTGCGTTGTTACAAACTCAGATCTAAAGTTTTTACCTTTCGCGTTCTTAGTACTACATGTCACTGTTTATATATTAATTATTTGTAATTTCTTTTTGTTTTCTTTTTATATTATTCTTATTGTTTTTTTATGTGGTTTTTATATCTGCAAAAAATTTTGTTTTTACTTTCATTATTATTATTATTATTATTGTGATTATAGTATTATTATTATTGTAATTATTAATTCACTGAGTTGATTATTATTATTATTATAGTAGATAAGAAGCCACAAATATTTTACTATATACCACAGCCAAGATAATACTCACACAAACACACAATATGATATATAGATATATATGTGTATATATGTTTGTGGTCTTTATACCATATGGAATATGTTTAGTTTGTATATTTCTGTGTGTCAGTGTGTGTGTGTGTGTGTGTGTGTGTGTGAGTGCTTGGGGGCTTGAAGCATAAAATACACTTAAATATCTGTTTGATTTACTTGTGAATTGCTTTTATTATTTCTTTTACTTTGTTTTGCGCACTGAAATCTGCCGTCGATACGCCGCTGAATTGCAGTTGCTCGGAGAGCTTCTGGTCATAACACGACGATGTCTCTAGCTAAACTGAAATGAAAAACCATCGCAATGCGTACTTTAAACTGTTCTACAAAACACACGGAATGCGACCTGCGCTCGGCTTTACTCTCCTGGCTCGGCAAGTCTCTCTCGTGCTAGACTTTTTTGCTAAACTAGCGAGCCCTGCACAGTGGCTTCAAAATCAATTATAAGCTCCCAAAAAATGTAAACAGTAATTGCATATAAATTTTTATTTAAATAAAAACAAAAAAACAATTAAAATTTTTAAGTCAAATTTAAGACAAAAATGATATAAAATAAATTAGTTATTAAATAAATATTTTAAAATTAGTTAAATTAAAAATTAAATTATAATTTTATTATAGTACATATAAATAATAATAAATGAATAAAAATAATATACAAAATATATAAATATTAAATATTTTATTTATTGAATTTAATTTATTTTCAATATTTAATATTGAATGCACTGTAACAGGATCTGGTCACCATCATCGTTCACGCTTATTAACAGCATTTGTACCGTTTCTATGGCACTTGCTTGTTGGTCTTGGTAATGCTGAAACTCTTAAAACTGTTATACGTTAAGTCACTGCGCTGTTTCTATCTCTTTCGCCAAGCCTTCCTGTACGACTCGAGAATTATGAGAAGCCAAGAAGCTTTTTTATCTCATGTTCTCTTTTTGTGTTTGTTGTTTGTTTTTGTTCGGCAACTTTTGGCAGTCGTTGCTGTTGTGCTCTTTGCCCCTCAAATTTTGCGGCTTTTGTGTGTTGTTGTTGTTGTTTTTATTGTTGCTTTTGTTGTTATTCCTCATACTTTGTCTAGGTTCTGCCGAACAAATTTCATTATCTCTAGTGGCCGTTTGTTTATTTATTTGTCAAGCATTTTACGTTTCGTATTCCTTTTCTTTTACTTTTGTGTTTTTTGTTTTTTTCTTTTCGTTGGAGAAGCTCATTCCAAAAAAAAACTTGTTTTATATTCAAATTTATGTTTTATTATTTATTTGCTTTAGTTTTAGATACAACCCGACCAAATATTATTAAAGCTTCTATATATATAATAAGTATATGTACATACTGATAACTTTGTTTCATAGCAGCTTTAATTAAAGTTTTGTGTGTGTTTTGTCCTTATCGTTACCACTGTAAGGCCCTCAAAAATCGATCGCACGTTGTCCGGTTTTATTACAAGCACACGCATACACACACACACAGAGAAACACATAAATATACTCACACACACACTCGTATAACACACACATATATATATATATATATATATTTATATATATGTGAGTATATCATATATATATATATATTTAAATTCAAACACAAACACCACAGCTTGCAGCTGTTTTTATGCCGCAGGTTATGCTACAAAAGTTGAGAACGATTGTCAGCTGTTAACTTTAATAACACTAATTAACCCGCTAATAACACGATAAGTATATAAGTACATATATTGGGTAATAGTAAACGTGCACTGCAGATATTATAAATTTCTTTTATTGGATTTGAATATTTAAATGTATAGTATGTTGCGAGTATCTAGTATTGAATCAACAAACTGTCAGCTATGTCCTTACATATATGTACCGCACTAATATGCCGCATACAACAAGAGGCCAGAACGACGACTCACGACACAATGACAAAACGTTGGAACCGCAATTCTCGATGAAGGCAGCACGCCAGTAACGATTCAAAACAACAGCTGCAAAAGCGGCGTCGCGGCATCCGCAGGGTATATATATATATACGAAAAAAAAATTATGTTTAACGGGAATCTCATAAAAACAGTTGACATAAAAAACACAAAAAAAGATATCAAGCTTTTGTCTTCAGCTGTGTACAAAAGCTTTAATGCCTGTTATATATGTAGGCAACGTTTGGTATTAAGTATAACAGTTTGTATAACTTTATGTTAGGGACACTTTTTAAGTTAACCTAAAAGCTTTGAAAATAGGTGGAAAACACTTATAGCTATATGAAATATATATGTTCAAGCTTTCTGCTAGCTCCTTGTCCATTAGAATATATAAATTTAAGGATAACTTTTCTTAAGGAATTATATTTCCTGCCTCTTTTTTGTTAGTCATCAGAATTTATCCTTTAAGCGAAGTCTAAACATCCTTATTCAGAATTACTTACTAATTACTCTCTAGTCTCCACAAATCAATCTGTTTTAGTGGCTAAAGTAACAGTTACTTAATAAATATGTAGCATACTTTAAGCTGAAAAGTTGTTAGCGCAGAGCTTTTGTAATCAAACAGGTGGCAACATTCTGCGCACTTGTCTACAACTTGTTGCCTTACTTTTGTTTAGTTGTCGTTTACATCTCGCGGTACACTGAACGTTGTCTGACGATCGGTCTAAATCTTAAGGTGGGTCTTTTTGTTTTCACTTTGTTTCTTGTTGTTGTTAATGTTGTTTTGATTTTGTTGCTGTTGTTGTTGTTGTTTTTGTTGTTTGCATTACTTGGCGTAGGCGCGCATTGAAATTTATTTATATTTGGTATTTGTATTCTATATAGATATTCATGTAATTTGATTGTTAATTGATGCACTGTATCAATAATTTATTAGAAATTTTCGTTTATTCTATAAATATAATATTGCACTTATGACACATACAGACACACCCAAATAACTATAAACAAATTTTACAAATGTTCACTAGATAAAACAGTCAAAAACAAATTTAACTGTTTACAGCTGTTGCTTACTGCTAATATAAAGATAAATGGAGAATGACAAATGCGTCAACCTGAGGGTCTTCTACCAAAAAAAAAAAACCACCTTGATATTCCAAATTAAAAATATTATGTGTACTTACTATATATGTATAGAACAATGTTAGTTAAATAATCTTAATTGCCGCTAACATGAGTAAAAATAATTACTAATAATTTTTTTATATAGGCAAAAACTATTCGTCATTGCAAATAAAAATTCAACACATAGTTTTGCATACATATGAAATATTTTAAAGTGTTTTCAAAATAAATTATTGTTTGCTAGTTAATATGTAACCAACGAGCTAACAAAATTATAAAGCTTTGTAATACTCTTGACGGTTTGAACTCACCTTACAAACATGAATTTATATGTACAATTTAGAATTTTGTCAGAGCTATTTACGTCACCTTTAATAAATATATATAACCAAATTCTTAGTTAAAATACATCTCACGTATCTTTATATAAATAAGTGGGACTTAGATATTGTTGTACTAGATTTCTTATGAGAGCCTCCATGGAACAGATTCATTGAATGTTTTCTTAGTAATATCTCAAAAGATTCTCATTGATTAATATAGACTTAATATGGATTTTAATTTATTTCTTATTTTACAGCTCTCCTTGAATACTTTTTTATAGTACAGATTAAAATGGGCAATCCAGGATGGTTTATATTTTGGCTACTAGTGTTATGGTTTGTTTCATTCTTCGTTGCATTCTTCTGTGCCGGAATTTACATATTATTATATGCACTGGCGACGTGTGTATCGGCACTATCGGTAAGTAGACATGGGTGTTCGTTTATGGGGGGGAGTTGGGTGCGAAAACATGATGACATCATTCTTGTTTAGTTGCTGAGTGCGGGCTGTGCTTATCGCGACTTGTAGATTTTTCAACAATTAATCATATATTATGTATATGGATACGTTCAAACATAGTGTTAACTAGTCTTATGATAAAAAGAAAAACTAAAAATAATACAAATACCCCCAGCATTACTAACCCTTTCTTTTTATTTATACATACAGCCTGCATGTGATTTTCTTCTGAAGGGAGTTCAATTCCCACATTATTGTGCCAAGGCGATGTTGGACTGTAAATCTCTGTGCTAGAGATCAAAATTCATATCGTAAACCAATTAGATAAACATAAGTACAAAATTAAATATTGTAATCGCTCATTTTGTCATGATAAAGGTTCTATTTTATTAATTTATTATTATAAATCGTCTTTTTTTTTCTTTAAATCAACCTCGAACTGATGCCGCGGCTGCTTTCCCGGTCACAATGAATGAAGTCTAATACTACTAAGCAAGATTAACAATCGTAAAAATGTATACAAGCTATGTACGTCATGTACACAGTACAATGTACAAATTGTACATCGTGTAAACAATTTCGTTCTAATGATAAGAGTATGATTTCAACTGATATAAATTTACTTTACTTTAAGAAACAACAATATTGCTCAGCTTTTATTTTGTAGTTGAAGCTACGGTTGAATTCTGTTGACTACTACCGGGCGTATCTGCAACAGTTGCAGCAGTGTTAGCATCTAAAGGAATTGCGGTTGTCAGTGCAGTTGGCAGTGCTTCGCGTTCGCTGATAGCGCGAAGTTCTAATTCACCGATTAGCTGCATCACACGAATTTTACCTTCGGTAGCCAGTTTAGGCGGCAAAGATTTTACTGTAGCGCAAATGCTGTCAAAAAAGAGATCAAGTGAGTCACGTGGAGTAGGCTCTATTGATGTGAGGTGTTGTAGTTGATAGGATTGCAGTTGCCTGGCGGAATATGACTGCAATTGTGGTTGACGCGGTGTGGGTGTATAGCATCCCATAGCTATTGGCGTTATAGTCGCCTTTGAAGTGATCTCATGTGATTGAGGTGTGCTACTAGGTGTATTTGGCGTGCTTGATGTAGATACTTTTGTAACTGGTGCAGTCACTTTTTTAATAGTTATGCGACATGGCTGTGGCACTGTCGTTGCTGGCTGGCAATGTGCAGACAGTTGCACAGCTGGCGTTAACTGTGCATGAGGCATTTCGTTGATAGTCACTTGTAATGGTAAATATTCTAGCATACCAGAATGTTGAGAGTCCGTTTCCGATACACGTCGTTTGGAATTTGGTTCATATTCCGTATCCAATTCACCATCACCATCACCATCGCCATCTCCATCACCATCTACATTCGCATCTATTTCACCATCTGCGTCTATATCATCTGCATCACCATCAACTTCAGCTTCATCTTCTTCGGCTTCGTCCTCCTCATCATCTGCTTCTGTTTTACACAGATCACTCGGTGCACTGAACTGAAGCGGCAGCAAAGGTTCATCATCATCATTGTATTCCCATTTTACACCTGCTACTCTTTCGGGTTGAGTCTTGCACAACGAGCTGACAGATTTGCGCTGTGCATTCTCAGAATGTTTAATGCTGCCCTCATGCTTGCCCAGATCGGAACGTTTTGCACTTAGGCGGCACTCGCAAATGGCGCAGAAGACAAAATGCGGATCAGTTTCATCAAGTATAATCCATGGATATATGGAGAGATACTCAGGCTTTGTTTTCGGTCGCGGATATTTTAACAGCGCACAAGGCCTGCGTGGTCTGTACTCAGAGCGCAGTGCATCGCTATTAAAAATTGGGATAAGGTTTCATATTATATTAAAATTGAGATGTTAAATAATAAATCAGTGTCTTACAGTTTTTCCTGGGTTAATTGTAAATTTGACATTATTCGCTGCTTACTAGAAATATAAACAAATGATAGACAGTGTGACCAAATTAGCGTTTTAGCCTAATATCAAGAGCTGCTGATATTTTAATTAAAATACTAAAATGGCATGGTGTAGATTAGATTATTTCCTAAAACTACAATTATAATTTATAAAACATAATATTATATAAAATAATATACAATTATATATTATATCAAATAAATAAATTATTTAATGTATTATATTTTAGTTTTAAACCTATTATTTCTAAATAAAAACAAAGAAATTAGTAATTAAATAAAAAAATATAAAGTGTTTATAAATGATTATATATTCATAACAAAAATTTGTAACTATTTCGTCTCCTCAATGAATGTTTCCAAAGTTTAATTCAAGTTTTAATTTTGAATTTATAATAACACGTTAGGACACATTTCGGCTTATCTTGTTTGAAAATTAAATAATGTTTTCACTTCAATTTTTTACCACATATTTGATTACTTTTAATTTATTTCAGACATTATGCTTTAGGTCGACTGATTTCGGCTTCAACATTTTTTCCATTTTAATCCAGTTATTTCCGTTGAAATCATGTATTGCTGTACCAAAAAAATAAAAGCTTATTTAATATATTCATGAACAATTAGATTAGTACGTACCTTATGCAAAAAATAAGTGGTTCGATTATTTTTATAATTTCACATTAAAGAAAGGATTGAACCCAGCGTTTTATTCTGTACTTTTCTAATTTAGAGCGCTCTGCTGCAATATTTGAAAATATATAATTAAAATTAATAATTTTAATTTTGAATTGTTACCATTGTCAGCTCGTTTGGTCCCTTTTCGAGTACTTTCCGCGTTAACCTGAGGATTGCCGAAATCATAGCGGTTGGTACGATTTCCGTTCGGTCCAGGACCATTTCTTGTCCCACGAAGAAGATTTTCATGAGAATTTTTTCTAACAGGATGTTCGTTTGGATTTTTTTTTTCATATTTATTATTACCACGTCGATTTTTAGTTGCATTATACTCGTTGGGTGATAGTAGGAAGCGTCTTAGTTTGTGGTCATCAGGAGGACCTACATATCTTTGATGATCATTTAATGATTGTGTTGGCCGATATTGTCTGTACTCGTTGGGACCAATTCTTCTATTTGTATGTACGTCTCGATCACCCTGACGATGTACATATTTAAAATCATCAAATTGATTATTAAAAGGTCTTCGAATTGGTCGCGTGTCTATATTTGATGGACGGTAACCCAAAGGCGTAACAGCTCCAGATCCGATATTATTCGAAATTATATTCCCTCTGTAAGTATTCAATGGGGTATTGAGACGCTTATCCGGTAACGAGTGATCTCCTGTAACTAAAAAAAACACTATACCATTTAAACTCTTCAGTTTAATAACGATGTCAACAAACCTTGCATTTGCAAAGAATTTGTAAACGGTGGAAACGTGGCAGATGTGCGTGCATCACGGGTAGTATGGGAATTCTCATGGTCTGTTTGATTAAAGTTATTGTCAGTAT
Source organism: Zygothrica quintamaculata (assembly GCA_037044455.1). Taxonomy (NCBI): domain Eukaryota; kingdom Metazoa; phylum Arthropoda; class Insecta; order Diptera; family Drosophilidae; genus Zygothrica; species Zygothrica quintamaculata. The sequence goes on along the minus strand of JBAMBS010001126.1, from coordinate 69,756 downwards.
TGAAGTTATTAGCGAAAGGGTTATCATATGCATAACGGTAATAATCAGCGTATGCACTATTTCTCTTGTCATCTGCTAGTTCTGGAAATAATGTATCCCACTGGTGGGCAATATATTTTTTCTTGTTTAATATATTTATATTAAAGAGGCTTTGGTTTTGCTGACAAAAATATGCTTACCATATTAAAGATGGCAAAGGCTATTACGCATGCTAACAACAGTACAGCTGTAAATTTTGTAAACTGCAGCATTAAAAAAATTAAAACTGCAATGGCAACCTCTACATGTTGCACTCCCAGAAATTCAAGGGTCTGTCGTACCTCCGCTATCTTAATCTTCTGTAAATAAGCGATAACAGTGCTAACTGTCTCGCAGAGTTTTTGCCGAATCGGATCCATTTTTTGCGGCAATCAATTGAGGAAACTATTTTAGGCCGACGTGTTGCTAAGTTGAGAAAATCATTTTACTTATTTCAAACTTCATACTCAAATTTCTCCTACGGCTCAACAGTTTTTTTATAAAATAATACTAAATAGTATATTTTATATAGTTCGCCTTTAAATACCAAATTTATTTAACAGATATCCCATAGCATTCAGTATATTGTGCTCAAATACGATGAATAGATATCTATCGATAACCTATCAATCAGCTGCTTGTCTGGAACTGCAGATTTGCATTATTGTGTGGATTAAACTCAATATTTACATAAATTAATAATAAATAAGTATAATTTTAATGATTCGTCGCACTATGACCGAATTTGATATTAATGGCGGTCTACAGAATGTTATGAAACGTATTGAGGCAGTGCTGCAGCACCGGTCAAAGGTATACAAAACTTCAACAGTAAACATAGTTCTTATCAATTTCTATGAAGAGTGTTAATCTTATCAGGAAATCAGCATGCCCAAGCCGCTCTTGGTAGCAGTTAGTAAAACGAAACCTGCAGAGTGTATAATAGAGGCATACAATGCTGGTCAAAGACATTTTGGGGAGAACTATGTACAGGAGTTGGTTGAGAAAAGTCAGCACCCAGATATACTATCGCAATGTCCAGAAATTAAATGGCATCTCATTGGCCACTTACAAAGCAACAAAATCAACAAGGTTAGTTCTAATAAAATAAGGTTGAACGTTATCAGCAGACTGTTTTTTATCACATTACAAATAACGCTAATTTACAGGTACTTAAACTTCCAAATCTGCACATGATTCAGACAGTTGATAGTGAAAAGTTAGCAAATAGCTTGGATGCAGCCTGGTCGAAATTGCAACCCGCTTCCACGGAGCCCCTACGTGTACTCATACAAATCAACACCAGCGGCGAAGATGGTAACAAATTATTAGCTACTGATAACTAATGGCTATAATTGTAGTTTAATTATAATAGTAAAAAGTGGCATTGAAGCGAGTGCTGCACCAGGACTTTATCAGTATATTAGCACAAAGCTGAAGCACCTGAAGCCAGAAGGTATTATGACTATTGGAGCATATGGATTCGATTACAGTAACGGACCCAATCCAGACTTCGTTTCACTTATCAAGGTACATCGCGATATTTGTGAGGCGAACGGTATACCACTTGAAACTGTGCAGATCTCAATGGGAATGTCCAACGACTATGACAGAGCGGTACGTAAGAGTGGCAATATGTTGCTTTAATTTACTAAAATTTATAATATTTCTCTCATTTTAGATCGAAATGGGTAGCACTATAGTGCGCGTTGGTACAGCTATTTTTGGATATCGCGCACCCAAGGCATAGACACAAGGCAATCGTTAGCACTCTTGAAGTCAGTGAATTGCTTTAGGAATGTTTGCATAGCGCTCTCATCGTGGGATAATTTTCTATGTAGATTTCTAGCACAACATGTAGTGTCTACAATTAATACAGTTGCTTCCCAATGACGTCTATTTCGACCAAGCAGCTAGCTATGAATTGTTATTGGAATATCGCTTGTGTGTACTAAACAAAATAAAACTCTTCCAACTTGGATTTATATACCATATATTTATATACATACATACGTATATATTATAAGACCATATACATGCATGATCGTATGTACGAGTATCTTGTAAAAATGTATATATTGAAAATGATTCGACTCGTATATTTAGAAAATTTTTAGGTAAACAAATGCTATGCGTAGGCTGAGATTTCCATACCAAATACAATACATATATATATTTAAATATAAGTTCCAGCTGATAATATGTAGTTGTACATTATACTTGTTGTCATACTTTGAAATATTATATGAATTTATTGACTTCTTGTTAAAAAAGATGTTGCTTGATCAACCGGTTGCCTTCATTAATAATATATTTTAATATTCTGAAATCCTTTCAATCCATTTTACATTATTTTTATTTTTGTTTTTAAAATAAACTCTGTGTACATATTATAGACATGGTTATTTTTCTTCTTTTTATTTGGCTTACAGCCAGTACATATATCGCCTGGTTACATGCCAATTCAAAAAATGCTTTGAAATTTCAATTATAATCACTTTCAAAAAGGTCAATTTCAATTTTATCTATTCGATAGTCTATCAATGTAATTCTGAATTCGGACAATAGTTGAATGTCCCTAAAGTTCGATAGAGAAACAACATTATATATTTAATACAAATGTATAAAGTTTTTAAATTTGAATTATTGATTAGTGGAACCTGATATTTTTTATGAATATCATAACTATGGATAATTATTATACAAAATCCTATAATAATATTAGTTAAGAATCTATTATAGTTAATAAATTTATTATTTTTCTTCTTTTTATTTGGCTTACAGCCAGTACATATGTCGCCTGGTTACATGCCAATTCAAAAAATGCTTTGAAATTTCAATTATAATCACTTTCAAAAAGGTCAATTTCAATTTTATCTATTCGATGGTCTATCAATGTAATTCTGAATTCGGACAATAGTTGAATGTCCCTAAAATTCGATAGAGAAACAACATTATATATTTAATACAAATGTATAAAGATTTTAAATTTGAATTATTGATTAGTGGAACCTGATATTTTTTATGAATATCATAACTATGGATAATTATTATACAAAATCCTATAATAATATTAGTTAAGAATCTATTATAGTTAATAAATTTTCGTTAAATATATTTAATATATATATTTTTATTAAATTAATTTTCAGCCCCAGTCCTACTTGTTTTTAATATTTGGGCTATATATATAAATTTTGGATATAATATGTTCAGAACAATTATAACATTACTCTCGTCTATTATAATATTTTTGTTAACCCTTTTCGAAAATATATATAATTATGTATTGAATTATAAAATATAAAGATAACAGCCATAAGATTAACTACAAAGATAAGCAAATGGAAATTAATATCATAGAATACAAAATAATTTAAAATATGTTGTTACATATCAAGTTAAAGTGATTATACATATTTCATTAGATTTCTCTAACAATATTATAGTATTTAGTGGCTAATGATCAGTTTGGAAAATATAGAATAGATGCTTGGAGGAATCCAAATTTGTGACCAAATAAATTCGTCCTAACTCTTGTTTCAAGAGCTTTTCCTGTAATTCTAATAACTCAGACAACATTTCTTAAAGAAAGTAAAATAATTGAAGATATTACATAGTTACAATATATAAAATACTAAAATATTAAATATTACTATTTCAAAAAGTATTGACTTAAAACTAATAATATTTCTGTTAAATAAATTCACTTAAATTTAATTATTATTATTTACAAGCTGTTTTTAACCTTCAGTTCAAGATAGATCGTTATGATTTTTATTAAAAATCTATTATGACATTGAAAATATATTTGTATTAATGTATTTATTGTTTTTGTCTTTCAATAAATTTGAAAATGTTTTTTTTTTAATATTTATTGATTATTTGTACTTAAATAAATCTTAAAATATTGCTTTATCATTTTCAATTATATATAAATATTAGAAATAAATAATATAATATGAGAAGTTCATTTAACTTGATAAATTTAATCGCTACGCTTAATAATTATGTAACCTTCATGGAAAACATTTAAAAATATATATATAAATATATATATATATATATATATATATATATATATATATTTATATATATATGTATAATATGTATGTATACATTTATATAAAGAAATCGTTTATTATTCATGCGAATAGCTAAACATCGGGTTACTTTGTTATGTATGCGATAGAAAATCTGTACAAATTGTATAGCTTTGGAATTCTTTGGTCTCGCTCTTTCTCTTTCTCTTATTTTATTTCATTTTATTTTATTTTCTTTAATTTTATTTTATATTGCACAATATGCAAAAGAAAACGAAGAAAAAAACATTCTTAGAACAGAAAATGCCAACGTTGAAAATAGGCAAGGTAAAATACGAATATGTTCGTCTTCTATATAGCCTATGTGTTGCTATCTACATAATATACCAGGCCATGTCTATATCTATGTGTATATCAAATACATACACACATATTATACAAATATATATATGGCCAAGGGAAATGTAGGTGATTTTAGAGCAAGAGGACACCTTTTGAGATGCCTTCTCAAGAGCAAAGATGAATGATACAAAACAAGATGTGAATGTGAATGTTTTCCTTTTAGTATTTCTGTTTTTCTTATTTTATATTTTTCTGTTTAGGTTGGAGAATGCGTACATACATATATATATATAAATAGTGTATAGAGCATAAAACACAAAATCTTTTCATAACATACAAAAATAAATTTCAATATATATTTATTATATATATGTATATATATACATATGTATATACTAAATTATATACTTATTATACTATATACATATACGCATTTCCTAAGGCAACTAAACTCAATTTCTCTGTTCGTTAAAATTAGATTTTGAATTTGATTAGCGTAGCGTAGCATACGATGAGTAAACATTTAAGCCATCGTAGCTGCGTGGAAAATGTTGGCCAATACCCCACCGACCGCCTGGGCGGACCTCGCCTTGCACATACTAAAAAAGGCAGCACGAATACGAATACTTATTGCAGATACAGATACATTAAAAAAACGAATGCCAACAAAATTGAGCCGAACAAAGCCGAATGGTGTTCGGTTTGTGGGCCCAATATGAAAAGCGCATGAAGAAGAAACGTCCAAAAAGATCTTAAAACATCATTGTCTTGGCGATAAAATCAGCCAGAGATTCAGTGTGCTCTGACCGCTCGACTCGTTTAGACAACACAACAAAGTTCAGCACCATGGTAAGGAGCCTCGGGATATACAGCATCCATACCAGATCAACTATATATATAAACATATATATAAATATATATACAAAAGAAAAGAAAAAAAGGATTTGATTTAAAATTGTGAAGTGAATTTGTTGCATATTAAAGTTATTGAAAACAAGATTGAGAAAAAAAGAAAACTTAAAGCTCAATTAAAATGAGTTATTCATATTTATGTACTTTGAATATAAACGAATATGAAGTGAATTCTACAACTATAACGGGTCTTATATCGTTTAGTATAACCTCTGTGCTGACCTCAATGACTCACCTTTATGTGGATTATTGTGCCAGTTATATACGTATATGAATATGAATATATATATATCTATATATCATATAGGACATATCAAGTTCAATAATGAATTTAAATCAGATATATATATATATTCTATAAATGGATCGGTTCGGAACGCAGAACTGTTACGCGTCGCTAATGTAATATGATAGCTAGAGAGAGATGGAACGTGTCTTCTATAGATATATATAGAATCTTACGTAATACGCGTTGAATTATTTTTAGCTTAACTGAAAAAATATTCTTTCGAAAATATTTTCGAAATTGAATTAGTTTCGAAACAAATTCACCAAGCAATGGTACACAGTCTTTGAGGAATTTTAAAAATTAAATTTTGAATTTTGATTTTGAAATGAATTTTTAATTGGAAATTTATTAATTATATTTTTTTTTGTTGTGCTTTCTTTTAATTTAGGCGGATGAGAAGAAGAAGGTTAAGAAGAAGAAGACCAAGGAAGAGGGTGGTACTTCCGAAACCGCTTCCGAGGCAGTGTCCGAGGCAGCAACCCCCGCACCAGCTGCAACCCCTGCCCCAGCTTCTGCTACTGGTTCAAAGAGAGCGTCGGGCGGTTCTCGCGGCTCCAAGAAGTCGAAGCGCGCCGGTTCCTCTGTGTTCTCTGTCTTCTCCCAGAAGCAGATCGCTGAGTTCAAGGAAGTAAGTTATCTGTTACCACCTGAATGCACAATCCAGTGCCCAAATACCTATTGGTACATAATCTATACCCATACGAATACCAATGCCTATGACATGTCATATTCATGACCATTGTTATAACTTATATAAAGTCTACATACTTTGCGCACAAGTCAACGACCAAATCACCAACCACCTTTCTCTCTCTCTTTCTCTCTCTCTCTCTCTCTATTTCAAAAATCTGCGCGCATTAATCAGGCCTTCCAACTAATGGATGCCGATAAGGACGGTATTATTGGCAAGAATGATTTGCGTGCTGCCTTTGACTCTGTCGGCAAGATCGCCAACGATAAGGAGTTGGACTCCATGCTCGGTGAAGCTTCTGGTCCAATTAACTTCACCCAATTGCTGACCTTGTTCGCCAACCGTATGGCCTCCTCCGGTGCCAACGATGAAGACGAAGTTGTTATTGCTGCCTTCAAAACATTCGATAACGATGGTCTCATCGATGGTGATAAATTCCGCGAAATGCTCATGGGCTTCGGTGAGAAATTCACCATGAAGGAGGTCGATGATGCCTTCGATCAGATGGTTATTGATGACAAGAATCAAATCGATACCGCATCCCTGATTGAAATGCTCACCGGCAAGGGTGACGAGGAAGAAGAGGAAGCCGCCTAAGCAGCAGCCCTATACACATCCTAACTCTAACTCAGCATCCATATTACAACCAAAATAAACATAAAAAAAAACTTTTAAAATCGTCAAAAAAAATAATAAACGTAATTAAAAGAAATGCTCGTTTTACATATGTAAATTTAATAACATAAAAAACAACAAAAAAACAAAAAACTATATCTACATCTTTTTTTTTGTTAACCAAACAACACCAAATAATACTTTTAACTTCTTCAACAACAACAACAAACATGAACAACATACATTGGTAGCTAAACAACAACAACAACAACAACAATAACTTGTACTCATACAAAATGTACCAAGTTCCATGTACCATTTTTATAGGGATACAAATAACAAACCCAAATGTCAGAACGCCAACTTGACAGTTAGTTTTCTAGTTGATTTACTACTATTAAATTTTACACGTAAAATTTATGAATAACTAAAATTTATTTTTTATTTAAAAGAAAGAAAAAAAAAACACATGAAAATCAACATAAAAAGAAAGAAAAGAAAAAAAAACAAATACAAAACAATTTCAATGTTTATTTTAATTGCTGTTCGTTGAAGAATTACATAAAAATGAGAGACAAAAATTGAAGGTGGTCGCAGCCGCAGCCGGAGCCGCAGCCGTAGACGCATCTAGTGGGTAGCTGTGGGCTATGATCCACATTTGTTAGTTATTTAATTTTGAACAGGTCTAGAAGAGGGAAACAAATAATAATAATAAAAAAAAAAAAACAATTAGAATATCTTAATCTGAGAGTTAAACTATTTTAATACTACAATTATTTAATTATGCAAATATTCAATCTATTTTTCAATTCAATATTCTACATATTATCAATTATATACAATTATTATGAATATTTTTCTCTATCGTTCGTTAAACAATTTCAATATTTATTTATATTATAATATAAATATATATATATATTTACAAACATGTATCAAAAGTTATTCAGAGTTAGCCTTAACTAAAAACTATAAGTTTATTATTCACAATTTTAATCACAACTATTTTCAGCTAATGAACTTTCAGCGTTTTATCAAAACTAAAAAAAAAAATTTTTTACTAATGTGTTTCTAGTTAATGCGTTCAAAAAAAGAGTAACGAAAAGTTATTAAATTGCAAAAAGTTAATTTTAAATTTTTACAAAGAGTTCACTTTATGTTTTTTAACAAAGAAAATCAAAAAACCGGAAATTTATCCGTCGTATATAACTAATTAATATATGTTCACATGTAAGGGATGATCTTACTTTAGCCAGGAGAATAGAAGAAAACTGCAATGATCCTTTCGATCATTGCTGGTGCATCAGTACCAGAGAAATGAAAATATGGAAAATAGCATAGAGAAGGCAAAAGCGAAAGTAGTTTTGACATAACATTAATACACAGAAATCATAATTACTCTAAGCTTATTTCATACAATAAGCAATATTTTTATCACTTTACATATATACAATTTTAAATATTTACACCTTAAAACCAATACAAAAAATAAATAAATAATAATAACAACAACTATATGACATCAACAAGTTGTTAAAGTATAAATCTTTACTTCAGTATAAACAAAAATATATACAAGAAAAGCAGAAACCTACTAAACAGAAACAAAAAATGAAATCTACCCAGTCAGACATATATACCATAACACATATATAGAACTGTTTTTATATAACAATGATAATGATGAAGTCGGCGACTTTGACAAAATAAAACACAGGAAAGTCGTCTAAGAAAAGAAAATTTAGTGTTGTTTTATTGGGCTGGGATTATATATATAATAAATCTGGTACCAAAAGATTCATCATTTAAAATTAAATAAGAATATTTTGAAGGAAATCCTCGGTTCCATCATTGCAATGTTTTACTAACGGTAATAAAACGCATAGTTTTCCAGCTGGGTAAAGCCGGTAATTACAGCTGATCTAGTCGAAAAGACAAGTTACTTTTAGAGAGACCTCCAAACAAAGCCAGAAATTCAACCTCACCACACCCACCCAAACTCAACACAGTTGTACCATGGCTTAAGCTGACGCATGCTCAAACTGAGACCAGTTTTCCCTTGGGCTTCGACGTGTGACTTTTTATTTTTGGAGCGCGCACGCATGCGCATATAAAATGGGAAAGTGCATTAATAATAAACGTTTCTTTATTATTTTGGAAACAAAACCCTAAGAAATTGGTAATAGAAGTTTATTGAATACATTTCAATCATGTTAAGACATCTAAAAGACGTCCAATCGCTGCTATGCGTCATCTTGTCTTATGGAATTGCAACGCAATCCACTGGTAGGTAGTCATTATATATACATAACTTGACGCGGAAATACCTTGTTGAGTTACCTTCAATTCCTACTTGAATTGGCCATTGTATTCATATTATTCCCTGTACCTATTAAAGATGAAAACTTTTGCTTTCGTTGTGTTGCACGAAAAAACAAGAGTAAAAGTAAAGTAAAATGGCTAACATGTTTTGCCACAAGCTTTGAGCTATCGGGTTTTGGCTGATTTTGTTTTGTTATTTGCTTCGTAAACAGCTGCTGCACAACATCTGATTGCGTATGTATCGCAGCATGGACTACATGGACAGATTACCTTTCAGCAGATTGATCAAAATACCGTGGAGATTAAATCAAAGCTGGAGGGTACGTTGCAGTATCCTGATCAAGTTTGGAGTTGGGCGGTGCGCAAATTTCCCGTGGACTATACAAACATAGATCCAGATGAACGTTGTGCACTGGAACGACTTGGTGCACAAATCTTAAGCTTTGATCAAGATCTGGAATACTTGGTATTACCAGGCAATGAGACATCAACCTGGCAGCATAAAATGAAGCTAATCGGTGATCGTGGCATTTGGGGCAAATCGCTGCTGTTAACCGAAGTCAATTCCAATAAACGTATCTGTGCCACAATAACCACCGTACAGAGCTCTGTAGAACACATGGCTGAAGCACGTTTCAACACTCCCATTGCAGGCTCTGTATACTTTCGCTGGCTGGCACCATCGGATGGTGCCAGCGGTGATACGCTGATCTATTCAGATCTCTATCATATACAGCAACAGCCGTCCAGCGCACAGCAGGAAAATCAACATTTTACACAGCATCACTGGAAGATATTTGTCACGGATATCTTCAAGCACGATCATCATCGCACTGAGGATAATTGTAACTTTCTGCAGTTAGTGTTCGATCCACAAGGTAGCGGATCGGGTCAAGGCATAGGAGATTTGGACACACGTTTGGGTAGAATTGGTGTTGCTAAGAATGCACTACAGAAGGCACAGCGTAGCGTCTTTCGAGATGCCCAACTGGCGCTCTTGCCTTCAGATCTTACCATACCACATCGTACACTCTATCTGGTGCTGTACGATAACCAACATCCGGATAACTTTCTGGCCTGCACCAAGATACGACATGTCCAAGCGCTGACCTATAAGTAAGTTACGGATTGTTTTGATTAAAAGCACATCTAAAATTTTATTTCTTGCAGAACTTTTATTAATTCCGGAGGCATTAAGGGCGATGTTACTTTCACACAGCGTTCCAAGTTTGATCCAACGTTTGTCAACTTTACTCTATCCACACCTCTTTCTCAGAAAGTCAGTCGGAAGTTTGCTGAGGATGTAGCTGCTTTCCGTATACATAATCTGCCACCATCGCCGCAACGCATCGGGCAGGCGGACTACTGTCAAACTACCGGGGAACTACATAATCCTAGGGAGCTACAGCAGGAACACATTCCTCCGCCTGGCTATGGTACACAAGAGCAATATGCTATTGGTGACTTAAGTGGCAAGCTTCAAGGACGTAACAAGGACACCTGGCATGATTTTGTTCTACCCGGTACCAGTTCTGAATTAAGTGGTCCCTACTGGGATGTGTTTCTGCCTCTGCAGGGACGCCATAGCATCGCCCATCGCAGTCTAGTCATTTACACCTATAACCGAACAAATGTAGAAAACATAACCCAGAGCGTTTGGGGTTGCTCAACCTTAAACCAATACCAGAAGAATGACGTCTACCAACAGCCAATGTTTACAGCGCAGGTAAGGACTACATAGGAAAGCATATGGAGTGTAATACATCCTTTTCTTTAGGTACTTTTCCGATATCCAGTTGTCGGGCGTGTCATCTTACGTCAACCAGCTGAACAACCCTGGCAGGACACAACGGTGCTCTTTGAGTATCTGATACAGGCTGATGGCTCCTCGCAAAACAGCAGCTTTAACCACCGCTGGGCGATACATAGCAACCCACCGGGCAAGGACTTTTATGACTGGCAACAGAGATGTATATCAGCAGGCGGAGTATTTAATCCATTTAAGGCAGATTGGGGTAATCGCAGTGCCGATGATTTCTGTCAACCTCAAAGGCCAGCCATGTGTCACTTGGGCGCACTAGATGCACGTCTGGGCAAACTGACTATAGCTGGTGGCAAGCGTCATGCTACACAGCTGAGTCGTCGTATGTTCATTGATGGAAATCTACCATTATCTGGTAGTCATAGCATACTTGGAAAATCTCTAGTCATATATGACGACTATGGACCCAAAGCAAGAGGAGAACGCCTGGCGTGTTCTAGCCTGATTGGTCATTATCGTCGTAAAGTTGTGGCCAAAGATTGGTATGCTAATGGAGACGCTTTAACTGTTACTGGTAAGATGGAAATAACACAACAATCTGAGTATGACATTAGCAACGTGGAAGTCCAACTGAAGGGATTGCAGGACAATAGTGGCTATCATATACACATGGTAATCCTTAAACAAAAGCCAATCTTTCTATGTTGACTAAATAATTCCGTTTTAGACTCCTGTTGAGGCAAATTTGGCATTTCCATGTGAGGCATCCACGCTGTACGGCGTCTGGAATCCTTTTGAAGTTAATCAAAGGTCCTCACCTCCACCCAAACAAGGCACCACAGATCAATACGAAATGGGCGACTTGAGTGGAAAGTATGGGATTCTTAATGGACTTACTCAATACGAGGATGCCTACAACGATACTATACTGCCGCTCTTTGGGTATAACAGCATCATTGGACGCTCGGTTGTTATCCAAAAACAGCAAAGGAATGCACGCTGGGCTTGCAGGTAACTATATAAATATGTAAGTGATATGTTTGAATATAATGGAGCTATTTCTATAGTACCCTGGAGCGTGGCTATAGTCCGAATGAAGCAAGGGAGCTACGTGCTATAGCTTCATTCCATCATCCCACGGGTTACGCCTATGGTTACATTAAAATGACACAGCTAATCCACAATGATGGCAGTCAGTCAGAGACAGTTATTGAGGTGAAGCTACGTCATCCGGGTAAAAACGATAGAAACTCAACACGTAACCACAATTGGCAGATATTTGTGAATCCCGTCGGCGTTGATGCAGCCGTTAAACCAACCATTACACGTTGCGTGGCAGGTGGATACGTATGGAATCCTTACTACACACAGCTTGCAGATCCCTTAAATGTAAGTGATGCCAATAAACACATAAATCTGTTTCTTATATATATCCCTTTGCTCTTAGCTTGATCTGTATGAACAGGAATGTGGACCGGATAATCCATTACGCTGCTATGTGGGTGATGTGGGTGCACGTTTGGGTACCATTGGTATGTTCTTAATAGGGAATATTTAAGTTCTAAGATAATTAATATGCATGTAAATAGATCTTGGTGGACAGCGTATGGTGTTCACAGATACCAATTTTCCGCTGGAGGCGCCTGTTGGTGCTATTGGACGCTCAATAGTCATATTTGGACCAGAGCGTTCTCACGAACGCTTTGCCTGCGCCAATATTGAACCTGATCACAATGTCATCAAGTATATCAACTTACAAAAGCCGCCACGTTTTGTTGTGTAAGTTAAGAACTCCAATTGTGTTTTCTATATAAATTATAAGTTGCATAATTTCAGTGCACAATTTCTGGAGGAGCTGCGTACTGTAATGGGTATACCAGAATGGATGTTGGATGTGGATGCACGCAAAACAAAAGAGTTACATGGCGGTGCCTGCATACAGATGATCATACACTTCAAGGGTCCCATTGCACATCGTCTGGAGTTAGATATGTCGCGTCTTATAGCAGCTGGTCGACTTGAAGCACCCAGTCTATTTATACCAGGCTTTGTGAATCAAAAGCGCAAGACAACCATCTCCTACCGCACATGTGGTGTTAGGGATCACAATGAGAAGCGTAAGTATATAAAACTATTATACTCCATTTGAAATTCTTTACCATAAAGTCTTTTTTTATAGGTACCAAAACCTTTAAGGGCAGTTTCTCATCTAGTTTAGCGACATTCCAACAGCCAAAGCCTTATGTATTAGCCATAATAGTCATCACCTTAATTTGTAACAGATTCCTGTAAATATTGTTTCTATATATATATATATATATTTGTATATAATCAAAAAAATATATAAAAAAAATCTTGTTAAAATCATAACATAACAATATTTAAAATTCGTGTCACCTTTGCAGCAACAAGTGAAATAATTCACCACACTATTGGTGTTATTCACCAGTCCAACGCTCTAAAAAAAGAAATTCAACATCCACGCATAAAATTTACTGGTACTAAAAATATTTATACAGCGCATGCGTTGTTTTGCCCCCCTCTCGCTCTCTGCTCTCTTTTCTATCCATCCCTTTAGGTCATTGATTTTTCTCTAACACATTTTCCAAAGCGTTTTGTGTCAAGTGCAGTGAAAAGTGTTGAAAATTGCTTGGCCAATTCGTAAAGTTTATTTTAACCACTTAAACAATGCAGTTAATAGGTATTGTTGGGTTTATAAGTCTGGTGTACAGCTGCAGTGCAGCAATAAGCGGTCCGTATCTGATTTGGGGTCATGAGAATGTATTGAAAATTCAACCCCAACGAGTGGTTAATGCCAAAGAGCCGCTGACGCAACTCTTTACTGAACCCAAGGCGATTATAATATTTGTGCGTAATACTACAAGTCGGTTGGAAGGAACAAAATATCCAAAGACTGAAAGCCTGATTAAGAACAACGCCTGGACATACATTCCCCATCACAGTCTGGCCGTAGATCCTTATAGCTACAATGCCAACATTGAGGTGTGTATGTATCTCATGTATAAAATCATCCACTAACCATCCAATTTGTTGTATAGGTCATTAGTTTATCTGGTCACAGCGAAGAGGATGATACAGAATTGATTACTGCTTATAACGACGCTCTGGCCAATTATGGACATGATAAAGTATTGGGAATAATAGCTAATCGTGAAAAGGAGCCACACTATTTAACCAAGCGTGAAGCTACTGATGAAACCAAAAAGGACGAATCAAGTAGTAGTTCTACTACAACCACCACAACACAGTCTTCACCCGTCGAAATTGAGGAAAACCATATTTATATAGCCGAAGGCAACAAGGCAGCACTTTCGTTAAGCGGTCCACCTGTTTTGTTCATAGGTTCTGAGAACATAACGCTTAAAGAACACAACAAGCATATTACCTTCGATGATCTGACTGCTAAGAATTTGGGTCGTTTAAGCATTACCTTTATGCACGATAACGAAAAGTGCACTCTGCGATTCAAATTCCACCGTTTTGCAGGCAACTGGATACTGCGTAGCGTGGACGTAGAATATAAACAAAACACCACCACATTGCCAGCCGTTGGCAACGATTATACTATTCCATCGGCACCTATGGGATTCTCCTACCGCTGCTCTTCAGAAACATTACGCTTTTCAAATCGTAATGAGAGTCAATTTATTTTGTTACTGAAAGATTATCAAGTGGAACCTTGGCTTGGTGGACGCACAATGTTTGGAGATGTCTACGATTGTGTCGGCTTTGTTACTGCACCTATATTGGCTGGTTTGTTAGTATCAGCATTTTTACTAGGCATCCTAGGATTGGGCATTACAGCCATGTTGAGCATGCATACACCCAACCGCTTTGAGAGCAATCGTAATAAGCAACTTACCTTTACCACACAAGAGTAAAGCGTTATTCTCCTGCAACAAGGTATAAAAGTATTAGGCAAATAATAATTGCAAAATGTTTGTGTTGATTACCCACACATCGCCCTTTAATCCATTGGTCCTACTAACTTTGGCCATGGAGTTGGCTCTTATACAGTTGCTATTTGTGTTAATAGGGTTCTATATGTATGTGTTCTGGTATTATTAAAATAATACACAATAAATACTCACACAATAAATAACAAATTTTCTTTTGCTTTGAACTCAATTATAAACATTATTAAGGGGAAGCTGTAATCAAATTCAATAATCGAATTCTTTTATGCTGTTTTGTAGCCGCAATGTTAAAAAAATACCAAACTATTTATCGATATATCGATATAGCAGTTGCGCGCATTTTTTGAATATAAATAAATCAACAATTGCCAAAAATCTTAGTAGTGTGTTATTCATTTTAACTGAGTGTTTTATATTTTACTCACGATATTCTTACAGTACAGTTTTCTTATATGTGTATGTATATATAAATATATAGTACTGAGCAGATATTTAGAACTTAATATTTTCTTGCAGTCAGTTCAAGTTAATGAATTGTTTAATGATCTTAAAATATATGTAATGTATTTGGTGATAAATTAAATGCGTGGTTTGTGAAATTTTCATGCTTGTTTGTTTAATAGAAAAGTGAAATGCGTTGCAGTCAAAAAAAAAAAAAGAATTTAAGTTGTGGCCTACCAAAAAAGGATGATCGCGACGTAGTAGTCCAGCTGGAAATTCTGGTTATATGCTTATCAGTTTTTCTTGACTCTTATTTTTATTTGCTTGTAAGCAACTTACTTTCATTGGCGGTTGCAATGTGCGCAATTAAAGTCAAATAAAAATTTTGACTACACCATCATAGCACTGAGCATTGAATATGCAGATGCTTCATTCACACACATTGAGCACTTGTACACGAGTTTGTGACCAGCCTAATCCGAACTGGCTCTATATTGATTTATGCATCATTAAGTCACGCCAATTGCTCGTTTGAGGCGCGAGTTTGTTTGTAGATGTTTTTTATTTTGGTTGCTTTTGGCCGGGCTCGAAAGCATTCCGGTTTTAAGTTTAATTTCTACAACTGACACACGACACACTCGCCCCTGGCTGTGGGCCACCCAATTTTATTTTCTTTAAGTCATTCCAGATTTTCCAAGACATGTAAGCCTCCAGCTGCTTCGAACATGCGTTTCCAAAACGATCTTATTTTTTGTTTTTTATTTATTCCAACGGCCTCAGCATCCGTTGCATTGGTTTGAGTGAGAATGTTTTAGTACCGCATATGTCAAAGTGGGTCGACATCGATTGCGTTCACTTTTCCTGCTTACTTTTACTGTCAACCGAACGTGCAGTCTAATTGCCGCAGTTCACTGACATATGCAACAACTAGTGGCAAAAGCGACTGCAACAGCAAAAGCAAAAGTTGCACCTGATTCTGTAATAAGAATTGCAAGCGATGGAATGACCAAAGAGTGTAGTAAGATATACTGGACTTGTACATTGCCGCTCCAAAACCCACTTGGTAGCTGGGCAAAATTTTTGTGAAAGTTATTATTGCCTCCCAAGGAGCCGCCACAGCAGCTGCCTCAACACTTTGGCTACATATCAAGCAGATGATGTGCTTGTCTTTCGCCGTAACTCGTTGCGATTGGGAATAGGAATGGATTTTCTCCATCAATCGAAATGGCTCTGTTCATGTCTTATGGCCATTTGTGTTAACTTTTCGCGTTTATTGCAAGTTAATTTTCACATCTCCATAGTTTATGGCACAAGATTGTCATTGCCAGTAGACTTGACTATAACTGAGTACTTACTTACTTACTTATTTACCCTTACTCTTTGCAACTCAATATTCATTACATAAGAACTAATCCATATCTGATACATTCAATGCAATTATTGTCTTTGCACCAGTTCCAGTTGCAGTTATAGTTGGATAATAATTCAGTTTGAAATCATCTTATAATAACGTTGCATCCGTTGGTTTTGGCCTGGTGTCTGTTACGGAAGCTGTATGTGATATACGAGTTATAATTCACAACATATACTATAATTAACTTTAATCAATTCAAAAGGGCATGCAGCATGGGATTATAAGTATGCCAGTTGAAGCTTGCAACAGCGGAAATATCTTTTGTGTATTGCAACTAGTTGATATTTATCTGTAGGGTTCGGGATTGTAGTAGCTCATAAAACTAGATGCAGCTCCCTAGATTAAATTCAAAATACATGAATTATGAGTTAAATAAAAAAGCTACATTATATTATCATATTTTATTATTATAAGTAGTGGACTTCCTAACTACGACATCTTGCTAGGATTAAGCTGTTGTATTTATTAAATATGATGAATTTAATTGCTAATCTCTAATAAACCGTTTACATATTATTATATTATAAAAATATTGCATAGGAAAATCTTATAAAATATAAAATATACTTATCATAAATACTCTAATACACACATAGATACGCTTAACATTTATTTATAATAATTACTTTGCTCAATATTTGTGTTAAAATTTTATGATTATTGCAAAACTTTTCCGAGAAAGAGAAATCGCCAATTGCCTGAGATGTCCCATTGGGGGAAAATGCAAGCAAGTCAAAGCAAAGTTGCAAAAACAAAACAAATGCCACGCGTATTGGCTGAGTACAGCTTATAAAAATGTCCATGTGTATGTTGATGCCACTAACTAAGTCAAGTGGTTGTGTGTCCAAGCAATTGCTGTTGTTGCCACACAATGTTGATGCTACGGTGAAATGTGCGCAGGCGCATTTAAAGCAAATATGAAATACAATTTGATGAGACTGCAAAAACTTTAACAAAGAGCAAAAACAAAAAAAAAAATGAAACAAAAACGAAAAACACACACAAAATATACAAAACAAACAAGTTGACATTTTTTATACGTTTAGTAAATCAAAATCAGTTAATTACTTGATTTGGTAAGCGATTTCAAAATGCGATAAAAAAATTGTAGAAAAAATTTAATATAAATAATAATTAATACTAAATGAAAACTGTAAATAGTTTGCTCTGTTTTTTAACGTTGTCCAACAATTTCCCATAAATATTTGCACTGCGCTTGTTGCTCTTGTGATTTGCAGCTGGTGAAATGCGTTGGCGAAAAGTGAAATGCGTTTTAGAAAGGAAAAGGAAGACATCTGGGAATAGCTCCAGACTTGTGAACACAGCACTATATACATTATGTCTTAAGCTGCGCACAATTAACGTTAACCTTGACTTACTAACACCTTAATTATTATATTACCACCTCCCCCCTTTTTTACCACAAACATTAGACCCAAGTATATGCCACTGATTGTGTCGGCAAGCTGATTACCAAGATAAGTTTATTTATATTTTATGCCTGTATCTATGGCGAAACTTAACGCCCTGTTAATCCGACTAAATATGTATATTGTAGCAGTGCGGCAGCCCTGGCGCAAATAAATACTATTACTTCCACACTCTTTACACCCCCTTCAACCAGTGCTTCGTTAAATATTCAACTTATGGTTTGTTTAATTGTTTTTGGAGTTTTGTAGCTGCGTCTTCAATTGCATACGATTAACGCGTAAATAACACGTGAAAATTTTGCAATTTTCCGACAAGGTTGTACTACTTGTTGAAGTTTTCCAGTGTGGCCTTAACGAAGCTGCGCCAGGTACCTGTAAATGTACCTCAGACTGAGGCCAAGTTGCTGGCAATGAGTGTTAATCAGTTGATTTAAATCTCTTGGCTGTTGGGAGTTTACCACTTACTTTTGTTTTTGCATTTTTATGCAAAACGCTTGCCATTTCTACCTCAGTCACCTTGTTCCCAACTTGCCCCTAATCTTGTCTATTTGTGGCACTATACGCCCGCCTATCTCTATCATATCGTAGACGCCATGGGCCATTTTGTGCAAAATAAAATGAAGTTAGCTGGCAAAGGCAATTAAGACTAATTGGTTGGTTGTTGTTCAACGGGGTCTCGTGTTTGTAACTGGAAGTGCAATTCAAACCGTTGAGTGGTTGCTTTGCATAAATCTTTAATGAAAGGTTTTTGAAAACTATATCATAATAACACAATTGTTATAACTAAAGCCTCTTAGTTAGGGAGTACTCAATTTTTGTAGCAATTTTCAGATTCGATTTTCGAGAACAGTTTTTTTTTTGTGTTTTAATAAGTTAATAAATTAGATTCGTTTTTAATTGCTTATGATTATGGCCAATCTTCGTATAGCTTAAGCCGTGCACACTAACCCAAATACCTGCGTTTAAAACGGCATTGGCTTTGTCAGACAACCTGACATCGAGTTACAGCTCCGGCCCCATCAACGCTTCGCATTTCAGATTAAAATAACCATCGCCAAATGGCAAAATCAAGCAGCTGCGAAATGTTGCTTGCACTTTGAGTGCCAGTGGAAAATCTTCAGCAACTCGCAAGCAAGTGCTTTAACATAAATACCCTGTAAATACATTGAAAAATAGATCAAAGTTAATATGGAGAGCATAACATATAGATATATAGATCTTTTAATCATTATACAATTTATAGTAGTACGACAGCTTACATTCTTATGGGTGAACCCTACATTACTATATTGTATGTTTGTTAAGTATTTTTGTACATAATACTCTCTATCAATTCTGTTTTCACTTAAACGGTATAAAAATAAACAAACAACAGCCATTAGTCGCTTGTACAAGTATTTTGGGCGCGCTCAATTCAAATTGGTCGCCAGCCACAGCAGCATCTGGTGCGATGGCTGCGTCCACATGCGCCTAACCAACAACAACAGGCTTCAGCGCTACAGCGCAGTCAACGCGCTCTCTCTTTCGCTGTATCTCTTTCTGTCATTATGGGGCTTACACGAATGCTCTGCACGTTACCTGTTGGTACTTTTCGGTCATGACATTCGTTCAGTCTGCATTTGACTTTCGGTTCGTACGGTTGGGCTACGGCTACATTCGGTTTTTCGTATTTTGTATTTCGCTTTTACGCCTGCGCTAATCGTTAAGTGAAAGATTCGTTTACATCGTGATCGCTGACAGTTGCCGCTGCTGTTGCTTCTTCGTTTTATAGTGGGCGCGTGCGCAGAGAGTGCGGTGTAAATGTAAACTGTAAATCGTGGATATTGAATGAATGAAGAGAGCGAGCGCGCGCGCGCGGCCGTGACAAGAATTTTTGTTGTGGCATTTGCCACAAATGTTTCGAAAAGTTAATGAAGTGTAAAAATGTTTGTTGCCATTGTCGGTTTTGCTGTATTTTGTTGTTTGCTGTCGCCAAATTAAAGTTGTGGATCTAAACGCGTTACAAACACAGTAAACGCTTTGATTTGCGGTTTCAGTTGCAATTGCAATTGTTGTTGTAGTTGCAGTTACATTCTCTGCTCTGCTGTCTGACCCTGGCCCTGGCCCTGACAAAATAACATTCTGGCTGGCAAGTGAAAATTGTGTAGAAAACTTGATGCTGTGCCACAGCTTTGGTAATGTGAAAATTGTTTTTGTTGATTCCACAACGGATTTGTGTCATACGCGTACTTATTCATAGAAGATCGAAGTTCACAGCACCAATGTAAGTTTTCTGAAACATTCCAAAAACAATTTTGAAAAAAACTTTTTTTTTATTTTTAAATTTCTCTTTCACTTTGGCTTAGCCAAGCGATTGACATATCTTGTGTTAATTTATGCGACTTCAGATTGTTTCCCATGGACAACTCGATTAGCTCGTACGGCACACCCAATTAGTGAAGCAACTTGAGTTGGTCATAAAAAAAAAATAGCAAAAAAATATATAAAAATAATAAAGAAGCAGATGAGCTAAGCTCTGTCTATTCTAATTGAATGAAATTAACCCACTTTTGGACGTGTATAAAATTGTAGCGGTCTTTGTTTTATTTTCATAATAATTGCCTACGAAGAAGAATAAAAAAACAAAAACAAAAAACACAAAAAGAAAAACAGGCAAAAAATGTTAATATGAATAAAATTGTTGCTGAAGAATCCAAACACCAGACAGCTGTCAAACTATAATCACCGGTAACCTAGTCAACCGAGTATATATAGGTAAAATCTCACTTGTATAACCCCAAGCTAGGTCAGACATAGGTCTTAGTCTTACCAATTCGACGTGTTTCTGTTACAGGCAACACCTCCAGCTATAAGACGCTTAAGAGTCTGGCGTTTGGCTTAGTCTTTGTCTAATATCTTAACTATAGAAATCAATCAATAAACTTGGTTAATAACGCTTTATAAAGTATCGGGAAAGGTGGCCATTGTTAAATAGTTTATATGATCGGCTCGGTTCAACAGTTAGCCCGGCTTTTGTAGCCAAATTTGGAGCGTGGTGTTGTTAACTGAAATTTCCTTTACTATGCTAAAATTTGTGCGTTGTTTTACAACAATAAATTTGCGTTGGCTGCCACAACGTTTCGCATTGTCTTGGACCATTTGTTCTTAGCTATTTTTTTGGGTCAAGTTGATTTTTTGGGGGCGCTTTGATTTACGACTTAGCGGTAGTCCCCCTACTGTTGGTATTATATTCTTGCTGTTGTTGTTCTTTTAGTTCTGTTTATTATTATTATTGTTTTTTTTATATATATTCTTTTTTGGAGTTCTACTGTAAATTGCAGCAGGTGCTGCTCCAAGCTTCTGTCTAAGCTGTAGTATAATAAAATTGTAATGGCAGCCGCACGCCAGCGCCATCATCAGCTTTATCCCAAGCTCCATGCTAAGCTCCATCTTGTTATGATCATCATTTGAAATCAGAGAAGCCAACAAAAGTCGCTCGATTGCATGCAAGTTGTTTGGACGAGGCAATTAGAAGTTTGTTGGCCTGCGAAACTATCATATAAAATAAACTAACAAGAACAACAACGCAAAAATAAAAACAACATAACTAATTGTTGTAATAATACTCGTAAAAAAATATTATGTTTGTCTTTTGCTTTAACAACAAATCATTTCACATTTCCACCACATCGTCTGAATCTGCTGAATGGGTTCATTAAACCGTCCGTAAAGCTAAGACTCTAGGTGTAACTAAAAGTGCCGCAGAGACCGCAGAATTCTACAGTTTGGCTTCCGTTCTCGGTCTTTGGTCGCTGCTCTCTGTTGCTCGCTGTCACCAACAGCTGCATGTGGGTAAGCCCAAAACACAGCTTACATAACCCCCATGCCCCATGCTTCATGTCTCTGTCTCTCATCCCACATCCCACACTTAGCTCAGCCAAGCGCGAACCGATCTTAGGTGCCATAGGCACCCATGTACTCATGTAGTTATATGGCCTTTCTCGCATTTTTAAATTTGTCGCCGCTTGTGGCATAATTGTAATCAGAATGCCCTTTCTTTCTTTCTTTCTTTCTTCGTTCCTTTCTCTGCCTTTGGTTATGCGTGTCTATCTGGCAATTTGTTTGCTTTACCTGCTCTTTCTGCTGGTTCATCATAGTTAGTGCTAGTTCTAGCCTCAGGGAAACTCAATTGCTCATGAGCTCAGCGAAAAATATTCGCAAACAGTCTGTGGACTTATCTGACAGATTTGTCTAACGACATGTTTTGGTTTAGCTACAGCAAATCACTTGCAGAGTTTTGGCAACACGTTGCAAGACACCACTTAAACGTTTCCCACATTATGAGCACTGCAGCTGTCTGTTTTATTAATAAGAATCAAGTTTTAAACTTGGTTGTTTTATTAATATGCAGTCGTAGATCTTAACCAGCCCATAAAATTCTTTTCTCACAGCGACACACCTTTCTTTAGCCGGTAGTTGGAATCGGAGTAACGGCAACAAGCGGCTATTGCCAAAGCGCATTTAGAACGAAACCAAACATAATACCAAAAACAAAAAGAAAGATAAATAAATAAAAACAACAGCATGTAACCCGCTGCTAGAGGCCTTCAATTAAGGTCTCTACCTGTCCGGTTAGCCGGCTAGCAGTTGGTCTTCCAGCATACAATATACATTACAACATTTTCCCCCTTAGACATATGAAACAAGTAATGCACAAAGTCCAAGCTCTTTTGGGTGGGTCACTTCCACCTGAACCAACGCGCTGCGCTTGGCTGCTTTTCCTATGGATGTTGTTGTTGTTGTTATTGTTGTTGCCACAAAAGACCCACAACAATTGTTGGTAAACATAAAATGTTTAATTCTTGGGAACACAAACATATCTTCTAATGGTGGATACAGAATGGGGGGAGGGAGGGATGACATCCCAACCTTAAGTTTTTGGTTCAGCTTCAGAGCGCATAGGCGCTCAAATTCCATGGAAATGTACTTATTGCATTTACATCCAGACAAACAGGTGGAAAATGTTGAATAGATTTTTCGTATAACAACTTCGAAGATTTTTTTCTAATTCAACACAGTCAATTTAAGGGTCATAATAACTATTATTATGGCCATTATATATACACTATATAAAGTAGTATATATAATATACTTTATAGTGTCAATTCGAGTTGCTTTGGAATATATATAACATTATTTAAGTTTGAAATATATTTAATATTTTTATGTTTAAAATTTGTTAACAAATGTTGCAAGTTGTTAAAGTTAATGGCTAAAACGAACAGTTCCTTTTATGCTTTTTTGTGTCCTATTGTTGCATTTAATTTTTTCGCAGTTATTTGTCAGTTTTTGCAATGAAAAATTTCCCACAAGTTTTCCATTTGTGTGATTTTATTACATTCATATATATCTATTTAAGTGGGCTATATACGTATATATATATATATATATATATAATACTTCCTGAACAATTGCAGAGACCCGTTTGGTTGTATGTATGATTACGCGTGACGCTTTAAGTTATGATAAATTATGTGGCACGCCTAACGGTGAAAGTGCCAATTGTCTTGTAAGCGAATTCTTACCCAGACAGATTTCCTATTTATTAACAATTGTTGCCTGGGCAATATTTCATTTGCAGCACCAGAAGAGACTACGCATAGATAAAATCCCTGAGATTGTAGCCCACGCATTGCCAACCAACTCCACCAGCTCTAACCAATTGCCACCAATTGCTACTATGGAGCCCAAGTTGCTGTAAGCGCCCGCACATACATAGGTGTATAGACGCTCTCTCATCGCATTCGCATCAACATTTGTACAAAAAAAAAATAAAAATAAAAAAAAGGCACCTTTCATATTCACTCATTGCCACATTGCCACCTTGCTATATTGCCACAAGTATTGCCAATAGTTTGTGTAATCTGATTCGGAATCGTCGACAGGAAACAATTGTTACTGAAGAACCATCAGGACGCCATATACCAGACACAGTCGCAGTTTCAGTGCCACTCCTTGTCCGTGCCAATGGCAGACAGTCGGGAACGCATACGTGGTCCCTCACGGGATGGCCGTGAATTTCTAACCAGTCCACGCCAGGTGCTGCGTCGCCTCATGTTGCTCTCGGAGGGGCGACAGTATCGTGAGGCAGCTGGCGTTGTGGGACGTTTGGGTCCATCGGTGTTGCACTCAGTCATTTCGGAACTGCCTATTGATTTGCTGCTCGAACACTTGCCACATAGTGCGTATCTGCTTGAGTCCTTCTATACAAGGTAAGTAACTGGATTTGCATATTCTCATCCAACTGCCCATTTGTCCCATTTCAGGCTGACGACCCTAAATACTACGCCCAAGCCAGAAGTACCCAGTGAGACAGTTGTCTGGCAGTTGGTGCGCTTGTTTGCTAATCCACACGAGTCCGGCTTGAGGCAGCGCTGCTCCAAGCTATTACAGGCCTTGGCCCAATATGAACCAGGCCTGCGTCAGACTCTGCGGGAGCGTCGACGCAGCTTCGACAATGCTGTGCAGGGTCTGGGCGTACATGGCTTGACCACAGATGCTTCGGGTCAATTGATATCGTTACATGTGGCACTAAAGACGGAACTGCAGCGACATGTTGATACCTACAAGATGGCCATACACAAGCTGGAGGAGCTTAGCATGGTAACCGTTAATCAGGATCCAGCGCATTCCTCGCACCAACGTCTCTTGGCCATCAGCTACGGCGACATACAACAGCGACTGATCGACAACAAGACTCTGCTAACCATGTTGGATAAACCAACACTTAAACAGCTTCATACGCTCATTGAGAATCTCAGCACCCGTGTGGAGAATGACAAGGATATGCTGTCCTGCGTGGGCCAAGTGAAACGCTTGGATGCACAGGCGCACATTGAGAAGCGACCTGCAGCTGGTCTACTCATGAACTTCTCTCGCGGCTGTGAGGTTGTTCTGCATATGATGGGACCAGAAAGTGTGCCACCGAGTCCCATAACTGCCAACAAAACCACAGCTGCTGGTAGTGGCAGCAGTTGTAGTGATGGCTATCACTCCGACGATTCGGCCAGTGAGGATGGCAGGTAAGCAGAAACCGCAAATTTGCACTCCAAGATTTTCAAAAGACCCCGTTTTACCTACTTACTACGAATTGGTTCTGGTACTTGACATGGTTTTGTTGCTTGCCGACTCCCACGCACCATGCGACTTTGTCATCTGCCACAGTCAGTCATAGCCAACTCTCACTTAAAGCCAATGGCATATGTGGCTTAGCCTACACACCACACTCATCGTTTTCGTGTTTGCTCCACAGCGAAATGGTGTCACATTATCGAAATCTCTACATTGAGAACCGAGCGGACGCCCTGGAGGCATTGGATAGCTTGCCACAGTTGAAGCACGTGAATAGCCTGAAGGGCAAGATACTCTTCTCCATGATTGTGGTAAGTATTTACCTCTAAGCCCTATACCTAGGCCTATACCCAAACCAAAATTGGGTAGTCGAAACTATATATACATATATATATACAGTTCGTATCGATGGGGCATATCTATTGATAGATATAATTATAAAGTATCTATTGAATGCAGCCAAGTTGCTGCCAATCAGTAAATTATTATTGCAAAATATCAATTTGCATCGCATCAGAGAGTGGCGTGGCAGCAGATTGAGATTGTGCCACTAATTAAATGTTATAGAAGAAAGTTAAGCGCCTCGGGAGAAGTGAGCTTGGAGTACACAAGCTGTTTGCTGAGGAATTACGTTGGCGATCTGGTGGTGCTGCTTTTGTGCTTGCTATCAAAAACTGGTAAATGAATAACTTTCGATCTTCATCGGTGAATAGAGTCAAGTGTTTTGCTGTGTGAAAGATGAATGACATTGGCAATTGGTTGGATCAGCTGCTTGGCTTCGATTGGGTTTTCGGTATGGGTTTGGTTGTAAGTTGGTAGACTTAGCCGTGGGCTGCTCAATTGAATCAATGGTAATGATTGGCATATTTATTTCAATATTTTTCTCTTTTTGCTTCTTCTTTCGTTTTCTTGTTTTCTATGCGCAGCTTTCTTTTCGTCTGTGCCACGGTATGAGGGAACGCAGAGTGCTAGAGGTGCGCCGTGTACTTAATTGCGCATTGGACAGCAGCAATGAAACATCTTTGGCCCTAGATCGTTCTGTACGTCATCATTTGCATGAGACCACGGACAGTTTCCCGCTGGGTGAGATTGAACGTTCCGTTTTCAATCAGGTATTATCCACGCTGCATGAATATCCCTGCCTGGAGTCCTGCCCCCCGCTGACACAATATGTCAGTGCCTGTGTACGACTAGCTTGGCGCATGATTAATCAAAAGGCGCCCTATTATCTGGATACAGACTTCAATTTAGGTAAGTAATTTGGGGTTAATGCAGATTTATGTAAATGAGGGAAAAAGCTCTAGGAGAGTCAGTAAGTATCTCCCTACAAAGGTTTAAGACAGGAAATGAGAAATTAATATAATTATAGGGTTGTCAATAGCTTTAAATCTTTTAAAATGTATTTTAATTAATTTTCATTGATTCTTTAGGCTTTCTGCGTCCCGAGAAACATGAACGTCATCCGCAGTCGGATCGCCGCTCGGATCTGATCAAGGCCTTCCTCTGGCCAGCTCTGATGCAGAACAATCAATGCGCCTTCAAGGCTGTTGTGGCAACATAATAATCATCATTCCATATACATATATTTATCTTACATTAACCTTTAGTTAAACAATTTGTACATAATTTATCTTACACATAAACCCAATAAACTATAACCTAAACTCTAAGACCTAAGCATAACTTATGGGCCTCAGCAGGACACTCTGACTACGCTGCTTATTGGTGCAGAGCAGTGCATGTTCCATGTAGAATTCAATAATATCGCAGGGTGAGGCAAAGTGACGTTCGTGGGATTTTAACTGGCCAATGGCATAACGTTGTCTGCCATCGATTTGACGCACAAACAGATGATAATAATGCTGTGCCGCATATATACTCACAATGTACTTGATGCACAGATCTGTGGCCTTGAACGGGCGCACCAGACAAGCGCCATCCTCGCGTCCGACTAACATATGCTCGGCCATGGTACGATCCACAGTGAAGTAGTATGATTCTGTTTCAATACTACGCTGCTCGATCTCCACATAGTTGGCATCAGCATCATCTACGATCAAATCGAGGTGTGAGCTTGTTGTGTTATCAGAGCCAGTGAGCACTCAGAGCTTACCCACAATGACATAATCGTGTTGTACTCGCGGCTGATCGTCATCAACGATCGATTCTAAAACCCGTTTGTCAGAGTCGCTGTCGACGTCACCGTCTTCATTAAGATCGCTTGCCTGGCGCCTATAACTGCCGCAGCAGCAACAACAGTAATGTC
Organism: Zygothrica quintamaculata; assembly: GCA_037044455.1. NCBI lineage: Eukaryota > Metazoa > Arthropoda > Insecta > Diptera > Drosophilidae > Zygothrica > Zygothrica quintamaculata. Next base: position 42,163 of record JBAMBS010001126.1, on the reverse strand, counting down.
GATTGCAGACACAGTTTCTCTCTCTTAGGCTATTGTAGAGTCTTGCAAAAAGATTATGCAGAACAGTCCAATAGACACGTGCACACCAGCACATGGCTTTAACTGGATCACCGTTGCCAGATATGTATATATCTATATATATAACACAATATCCCCAAACCAGAATCACAGATTAGCCTTGACACTTGAATTGGTATCTGGTTCTATGCCGTAGCCGTTTCGTCACATCTTTCACGATCGAGCGATTCTGAAGACTGAGCAACAGTGCCGGCTCTGGACGGCTCTGGACGAGTGCCACACTGCCTCTTAATTAAAATGTGCTTAATGCGCAGCTCAGCTCCCGTCTATATGTCCGCGTATGTATGTGTGTGTCTGTGTATTAAATGTTCATATGTAAATATCGTATAGATATGTTTCGAATTAAGATAGCCCTCTGTCATACACTCTATAATCATTCGAAAATTAGTTTGAGAATAAAATTTGAATTAATTCTCATGTTAATTAATCCCGTAACACTTTTTAGAGTTTTCTGTTCCAGATATAGCCATATTTAAAAGTCATTTGCAGATGACTATATAAATAGTAAAGATCCATAACTATTAGCTAGTGTATCTGTTATTCGTATAGTCTCATCCGTTGCGAGCACAAAAGTTTTGTTTATATTCGTTTTGCCATTGCTGCTTGTAATCTGATACCAACAGTGCCACAGTCTTGCAAGCGCAGCCAAGTACATATAATGCCACTGTGCAGCTAAATGGTTGTCCAATCCCACTGGCTGTGACAATTTTGTAAACAATTTCCACGCCAACAAATTTGTTCACATAGATAACTTCACACCCCTCACATGTGCCCCAATCCCAACCTATATCAACCCTAGCTCCAATATACTATACCCCTGTGGCACTATATGTGTTACTCATTGCTCCCTGCCTTCGTATCTTGTACACTTCTAGAATTTCCACTTGTAGACAGATACTTAGTGATCTTATTACTCTCGGATACTGATACCCAGAAGCGTAGACATGCTGGAGCCAAGTGCTTGCCATGTGTTGTAGTAAAGTGCAACGGAAACTTATTGATTGACTTGGCATTTAGAAGATAATTTATATATAATTTATAATTAATTAATAAATAAATATATAATTAAAAATATTATTATTAAATGATTTAAATTATTAAATGAAAATAGATTTATTATTTACAAATTATTTAAATATTATTTTGTATATTTATTTTGATGTTTTTTATAATTAAAAGGTTGAAATTAGCATTCCAGACAGATATAATAATTAATTTAATAAGTCTTATACACAGAAGTTATATTATATAAGTTATTAATGCACATAACGAAAAGAAACGCAAGCTTAACGAAAGTCTATTTACGTTTTAGCCTAGCACAGTGACTTAGCTCAGCAATAGCCTGGCACAAGAGTAAAGGCAGCAACCTTTAGCCTAGACACACATCTCGAACGCAACATGTTCGTTGTTGCATAAAAGCTTATCGAATTATGTTTGTGTGTGTGTGCCTGGCGCGCAATTTGCAAAAATTTAATATCCATTTGAAATGTGTGTAAAATTTTTGTATGGTACATTATAATTTTATGTTTTAGCCATTTTTGGGCAAGGCGTTATGACCAGCCATTGATGGCCTGAAGACCATTTGAAGCCATATATCGATTGGACAAATATTCATATACTAAGCCAAACAAAACATTAAACAAATACTCTCAAAGTGTGAATGTGTGAGTGCTGGGTGTCACGCAAAGGTATTGGTGAGGTTTTGAAAGAAAAGAGAGAACAACGCCAGTCACGTGCGTCAAATATCAATAAAATATTTATATATGTACATATCTATATAAAAATATGTATAAAAGCAATAATATAATTGTTGACGATCGTAGTTAACAGTAGCAACTGTGGCGTGCTGAATTAATATGCGGGAAACAATTTTGATTGAAATATTAGCAAGAGGCCACACAGCGGTTGGGCGACATTAGAAGTGTTCATAAAGCAAAAGAATCGCAAATTGATTTTGACCATATGCAAAAGGTGTTTGATTGTGCTGTGGGCTATGGGTATACGCGTCAGTGGCCGGCCCAGGGTCTAACCCCATAACAGTAGCAATAATAATATACAATGTCAGTCAAGGTGGCGCCACATCTTGGGCTTCATATTCAGCAACACTTTCCGTTGTAGCCGAAGGGGTTCCATCATCAATTTCAATGAATGAATTGCCAGCCATCGATGCTGATTGAAAGTACCGACAATTGTTGCCGATGAGACACATATTTATTTGCGTGCTGATGTCAAAGAACTCTGACGAAATATAAATTAATAAATATCTTAATAATATTCAATATTTTGATGCTCGTGTGTCCCTGAAAATGTAAATAAGATTTACAGCAGCAGAACCAAAAATAGTTGGGCAGCAGCCAACGCGTCGTATGCTTAATATAAGTACAGTGATTCGCGGGCGTTTTTATTTGCCACTAAAAAACGAATATAATAAACATTCATATAGACATAGCTAGTATATGCTAGCAGCCATAGAATTGCCGCCCCAAAACTCACCAAAAGCACAACAAAACACACACACACACACCGACCCACACATATAGAAACACATTTCAATAAAGAATATATATATATATATATATTCAACATGCTATCAATGGGACTGACAATGTGTATTGGGTTTGAAAGTGGGAGAACGGGACTGGGAATGGGAACGAGACTGGTAAGGGATATATTGCCTGCCGAATCCAGTCGAATCCGCGTCGTGTCGTTACGAGTCTAACCGCTGCGCAACAGTCACAATCATCGTCACCGCAGTCGCAACCGTAGGCAACGCTATCGCATATGCTATACGGCCATACAGCGTCGTATCCCAGCAGCGAATTGTTTGCGCATTTTGCCATCGAGCGTTGGGCAGCGCGGATGATTTTCGAAGCAGGCGCGTATGTGCAAATAATTATATATATATATATACAATTATTTATATATATAATATATAACAAAATAATTAACAAAAATTCAAATGGTGGTAAACATAAATATCTAATAAATATAACGTTATAAATCAGTCAAACGAATATATACAAAATATAAGTTAATTTTTTAAATGAAGTTGCCAAAAAAAAATAACAAAAAATAAAATATAATAAAAAAAAATTTAGTAAAGTTTTTCCAGCAACTTTTATTGTGCGGTCAACTCAAAAGTGTCAATTGAATTAGCGTCAATATCCAACGCCGTTTGAGATTAACTCCGGACGCAACAGGTGCTACTCAAACACCTCTTACACCTTTTGCAGCAGTTCTGCCAAATAAAATTTGCATTAATTTAAATGCAAAAGTGAAATTTAAAAATCACTCAAAACATAAGATATCAAGTGAAGTTATATATATAAATATGTGTGTGTACAGGAAGTGAATATGATTGGTTGTGTTCATATATAGACCGTGAAAAAAGCTTAAAGATCATATGAAAAGTGTACATCAATGGACTAAATAGAAAAATAAACATAAACTTAATTTAATACAGGTAATTTAGCTGACCTAACGGTTTGTATAAACAATATATATGTATATATTATGTGTGTGGTTTTTATGAGTGTACTAAATGCTTTGGTTAACAGTCAAGGCTATTAACTGGTTGAAACTTTTAGTTTCTACTTCAACTAAAACAAACACTTTCACATCAAAGTCTGCAGCCAAAACATATATATATATATATACATGATCCTTAAACATATAAAATGCTATGCCTAAGCTACATCTACAACTGATGTAAACATTACATAAAACAATTAATTTGTTATGTTTGAGTTGTGATTGCGTTTAGTTTAGTAGTAGTTAGTAGTTTAGTAGTTTTAGTATCTGTAACTAAAACATATGTTTCGTCTGAAATCAATAAAATTTTATATATTTATCGTGTAGTAAATGAAGCTATAAACTGATTTTTATATATATGTTTAATGTTATGCTTTTATATATATATAATTTGTATGTGAATTTCCCTATATTGAAATCAAGTGTTTCGTTTGATATGTATTTTACCTATTGCTTAAATTGTTGCATGTTCAATTGCCTAAGCCGTGGCCAGTTTTTTTTGGAATATAATTAATAATGTTGCTTTTTTGCTAATTGCCGCTTCCGTTTGTTTAATCCAGCTGTCTCTGTCGCTGTCTCAGTCGACTTGTGCGTTGTTTTAAGCTAATAGAAAACATTTCATTAGTTGAATTTAAATACATAAGAGTACTATACATATTTATATATATATAGTAATTTATAGTATATAGTTAAGGCAACTGCTAAATGACATTCACCTGTTGAGTCAGCGCAGATCATGGTATATATTGCACATACGCCCCGTGTGTGCAGCTGTCGCTATCCAAAATGCAACAAGAAAAGATGAAATAGCAGCAGAAAACAACAACAACAGCTAGTATAAGAAGCAAATTGAAAATTTGCTCATGAGGAAGCGTTCTACTACCCGCTGTTCATGAATTATGAGTATTGCAAGCAATTCACATTCACATTTCTCAAAACAAATCGAGCAAATGCAATGCCAAAGCACAAAACATCATCTTAAAAGGGGCAAAATAGCGTACAGTTCCATTCCATCTATTCTAGTTTTATCTATCCAGATATCTGCGTATATCTTACGGATGCATACACAGCCCTCAGTAACCGCAATTCACATGCATTTTCAATGTTCATATTTGTTTTTTTTTTTTTTTTTTCTGCGGTCAAAAAGGGGGATGACAGTCGTCATCGTCGGTATGCAAACGTCTTTTGTTGATTGCGCCTTTGTGTATAAATTAATTAAATTAAAAGTTTCCGCTTAAGCCTCCAAATGCTAAACGCGAGTCACCCATTAAACTATGGCACAAATACAAGCTCATATTTTTATGCAAGTAGAATAACTTCTACGACCTTGCAGCTGCAACCCTTAGCATACGTTCAAGGGCGAGGCAACACCTTTAACACCTTGTTTTTTTATTTTTGCGCAAAAGAATGATATTAATTACTTAACCATAAATGGTGTAATCCCTCTTACTAATTATATATAGTAGCTTCATAGTAAAACTTTACTCTATGTATAAGAAATTTATAAGGAATTTTTTCATCAGCTGCAGAGATTGCATTTAATATTTTATAGCTACAGTATATAAAATTATAAATAAATTATTTGTTTTCATTATTAAAGTTGCGGTTGATAAGTAAACTCTACCAGCTGTATATAAATACTTGAGGTTTAACGTCAGCTATAGCCATAAATCAGCTGGTTTGAGTAACTTTCAATAAATTTGATTTGAAATTTTAATATCGTAACAAATGTATAGTTTGTTTGAGTTAATTTTAAATAATTAGATTAATGAGCATGTTACACTCGATTGATTTGCAAGGACAATTTCTAAATGTTATATATTTTGGGAAGCAAACTTAAAGCACATTAGCTGCTGGCTGAGCAGCAAATGAGTGCAACGGGGCGTATGCGCAACTTATCGCATACAGTTCAATTAAGTGCAAAGCTACACCTATACAGTTATATCTGCTGTCTACTGACACTATTAATAAGTTATAGTAAGAGTAGAAAATTCAAAACATATTTGGAAATTTGTAAATAACTTGCGATAATTGTAACAATTTGTTTCATTTGTTTATTTGTTGTTGGAAATCTGCAAACAGTTGCCAAAATGAAAACAAGCGTACATAAATTGTATAAATCTAAATTGGATTTTGATTATATATATTAAAAGTAAATCACGAAAATCATACACATATATAACCAAAGTTTTTAGCATATACGCCATTGGCAAACATATAGCCAAAATCACAGCCAGACCTTTTGGTTACTTCAATTAACATTCAATTAGAAAATAAATACGACGCTAATTTTTATAGCAAATTGGCACACGAAATGCTCATAATTTAACGTGGGCTGCCTGATATTGTCGCTGATTTATCTATAAACTGGTTACGCCTACCGCCCAGCGTAGGAGTAGTACTATATGCCTCCGCCTCCAATACACACACACACACACACACGGAGCTTAACATGCAATTAATGTGCAGTTGACCTTCATGTTACGTGTAACTAAAGAGCCAACGTCAATATTTTGACAGCTTATACACACGAAGAGAGTGTCAATGGTTTTGATGCAGGACATGTTGATGGTGTGTGTATGTGGTGTGGGTTAGTTAAAGGATATGATGGATATGCCAGCGACGCGTCCACAGCAAATCCCATTGGATGAAATTTTAATGTCCTTTTGTTGTGTTGTTATTGCTGTCGTTTGTTGTTGTTGTCGTTGTTGGTGTTGTTGTTGACAACAACACGTCGCGTGAACGTGTACTTGTGCATGTATATTGGTGGGTGTGTAGTTGGGTGTGTGGTTAAGGGCGTTGCCCACCTAATGCTCACATCACTCGGCCATTTAACGGCAACCTTTATGGCTGCTTTAACAGCTTGAAAGTAAACCGTCTACAGACTTAACTCTAATATTGGTGGCAAGTAGCAAGTTGCAAGTAGCAATGTTTAAATGTGTTTTCTTCAACTGACCAGTAAATAGATTATAACCTTTGCACTGACTTAAAGACTTAAAGTGGCTTAGATTTTATTGCAAGAAATTGTCTCTAAAGCACAATTATTTGTTAACAAAACTAAACCCTTTCAGCCATTTACAATATGTTAGCCAATTACATTTGTACTGCGACCAGTTGCATCAGTATTTATGGCAACAGCTGCTGCCGCAATGAATGTGTTCCCAGTAGGCACGTGCAATTGCATTAAATTTGCATTGATCGGATTGGGAATTGTAGCAACCAGGCAAATGGCCAACGAGTCAACTAACTGACCAACGTCAAGAAGGGAATGCCTTTTATACCCAATTTGTTGTTTTTAATGTCATAACTTTTCATTTCACTAAGCCCCATATAAAGTTTCATATAACAGACCTGGATTATTTTACATGTGTGTGTATGTGTGTATGTGTATGTGTGTGTTACTGAGCTAAAGTGGATTATGGATTGTGGCAAATTGCGTCTAAAGTTCTTATGGTAATTTCTGATTAAAATGTCAGAAACAAAACAAACAAAAGGCAGGGCATATCAACGGCTCATCATTGCCACAATTGTAGATCTCTTGGGCAACACAGCTGCCCCCAACAGCCGCTGCAACACGTGCTGCTGACAGAGCAAAAGCAAATTCAATGTACTGTGGCAATTTTTGTCATTGCACACATTGCACATTAATTTTGCCAAAAGATAGATTGAACAGCCAGAGCTCATTTAGTCAATCGGTCAAACTGTCAATCAGTCAGTTGTTCAAACATAATTAATAGTATAGAAGAGCACCTTTCTTTATCAATATGTATATATATGTATATATATATTGATATATATAAATGTTTTTATATCAATAATGATTGTATAACTTGCAGTTGCCACAAGGAAGCTAACTGCAGACATTCACTCACCAGTCAGCAGCATAGGAGGAGGGGCTGGGAGAGGCAAGTGTTAATTTCGTATTTTAACACCACAGAATATGGCATATTTGTTTTGATTTATTTATTGACTTAAAGCCATTTGATCAAATTAATGATTCATAATTTATTTTCATAGTCAAAAGTCTCCATTCAATTAATTCAGCAACAGTTTCAGTAGACAAAAGCCTGGCGTACCTGAACTGTTGCACGTTCTATGACAAAATAAAAAAATTTAATTTTGTTTATATGATAAACAAAATTTCAAATTAAAATTTTATTAAGTTAAAATAATTTAACTCTAGTTTTTATTGTTCAATTTTTTTTTGCCGTGTTGCCTTTTTGCTGGTTTGCAATTGCTTTAACTGATACAAAAATAGAATATGGATAAATCTATGGCAAAGGCAGATCGTTTAAATTCAAATCTTGCTCAATATATTAAATTTAATGGGAGGATAAAGATGGATATATGACTAGGGTGGGTTCAATACCCACAAAATGCTGTAGCCAATCCCAGCACGCAGCCTGCATTAATTTTTTGTTTTGCAACTTTGTTGAAGCTCGTGTTAGCCACAAAGCGAAGCACATCCGCCGGAAACGCGCAAACTTTAGCTTCCAGGCAATTTATTGGTATATGAGTAGATGACTATATATATTACTTTATATATATATATATATATACATATATATATATATATATATAGTATATAAGTATACATTGTTAGTTATTAAGTTTCAGCTAAAGTGCGACACTTGTTGGAATGCTCCTTTTTAAGTATCTCCCATAAGCAAAGCATTAAGTATGCCACTGTCACTCGACCGGTCACAATGACAGTCTACAGAGGTCACGTAGTTGTACCAAGGCGTCTTAATGAATAACATCACAAGTCCACACATCATTAGCTTCCTAACTTAGCCCAGCATCCCAAACCCAACAATAGCTTCAACTCAAACTTTGTCTCCAGTTACATGGCAATTGGTTGTAGGCTGTTCTTTGGGACATTCTAATTAAAATTAACTGCCAGCGTTTATTCACTTGGAAGACATTCCAATAATTACAGCCAGACAGTGTTGTAAAACGTATAAATATTATAAAAGTGTAATTAAGTTAAACCAATAACTTAATTATTTATAATTAAGTTAAAATTATGCCATTTCATCTCACATCATTTGACGCAAAATTCTCTAAATTAAATTTGCAATTATTTATAACAAGCTGCTGACATTTATCTGTCAACTTAGCTATATATACATATATATATAAAACCTGATTATACAGATATATATATATGTATTTATTATGTGTAGGTTTCTCTTTCGGCTATATGTCATCTTGGTTGGTTAGAAGCACTACGTTAATCTTTACTCAGTGCGAAAATATACGAGCTGTCATGTTAAAAAAGCGCAGGACGCACATTTTACAGCCAGGACATAGTCGTAAGCTGTCCTGTCAACAGAAGGTTATCAACAGCCTTGACTGTGGCTGTGGCAGTGACTTTGCCATACATATGCGCTGCTCAGGAACGAGCTACTGCGCAAATAGCCAAACCCTAGAGCCTGGCAAAGCAATTTAGAAGCAGCATTGAAGGAGGTAGACGGGTAAACTGGCAACTGGCAACTGGCAACTGGCAACAGGCAACTGGGAAATGGCAACTGTAACGAGATGCGTGTCATTGTGCCAAAATCAACAGAAATGCAAACGATGTGTGCTCACTGTCTGCGTTTTAGATGTGGGTGCGTATGTACCGAAAAGCACCTTGCCACCTACTACGCCTTGCCATTTACCACTTGCCACTTGGTGCACGCCACTTGCCACTTCTCACACGCTACTTACCATTTGCCGTTTACCATTTGCCATTTGCCATTTTGTATTTAGACCGCTGTGGCAGGAGGCAGGGGAAGGGGCAGGTTTTGTCAATGAAAAGCCAATATGCTGGCACGTTGAATAAACATCAGTATTGGGCAACAGGACTTGGACTGGGATAGTGTGGCATGCTTTGGGCACGGATAAACTGGCAACTGTTGTAAAACAAGCAAACACCAATAGAATCTTTATTGGTTTTGTAAATATTTGTTGGGTTTTTTCTCTTTGCTTTGTGTGTGTGTGTGGGTGTGTGTGTTATTCTATTGTTGTGTGCTTTGTCTATGTGTCAGTGACAAGTCTTTAAAGCCTGCTGGACAGCAACTGGAAATGATTTTAAGCAGCGCAGCTTATGCGTAGTCACAGCATATTTCTTACCATGTCCTTGACAGCGGACTTTTTCGATTCGAGCTGCTTTAAGCCAAAAGCCAACTGAATGGGGACAGGCAATGATGGATTTGCTCAATGATTTTTTGACTTCTCAAGCGTAAGCCGAATTCAATCTCAGTGCCTTTTAATGTGTTCCAAGTTTGGCTCTACACAATTATTCAGAGAGAATCAGGCAGGAGTTGCGTCTTTGTCCTTATGGTTTCTATTGCCAGCACTTGGAAACAGTTGAAGCATAGAAAATTACTCATACTCATACCCACAAAATGTCTTTCTTACGCTGTCCCTTGGGCTGGCTATAAGTCAAATATTGTGCAGCTCGAATATGGCCAAAATGAACTAAGGCATTGCCAAAGGATTTTCTTCTATTTTCTGTACACAGTTTGATTGATTTGACTGTGTTTTTTGTGATGTCTGTCAGTTGGTTTACAATAAACCAATAAATTCAGTGGACACTCTTTCATATGCAGATTAAGCCACAGACAGAGATATAATATTGATGAAGCATCTTCTCATGTCGATCAAAAGATGCAAGAGAGTTCATAACAAACAAATTCATAATATTTAATAATATAAAATTTATATGTCTATAACAAAAGTTAATAACAAAATATATTTTGTTGGCCTGGTTAAATGGCCAAGTGAACGCTTGATAACAACAAATCAACATAAAACTTGAACAGTGAGAAAGAGAAGCTAACTTTAGCAGCTGTTACCCAAAGCAATTGCCAAAATCAGCAATGTTGGTTCAATTGAACCGTATATATAGATATATATATATATATATACTGACTACTAACTGGGTCTTTATATTGTTCCGTAGATTTAGCATTATCTAAAGCCGCCAGACGGCGCATTGATATGTCATTCAGCTCACAGTTGACATGGGAAATTTTACACATGTTTTCCATACACGCCACAAGAATACTACAGATCAGCTATATAGCTACTGAATACGTCAATATATATGATACTAAACGTGAGCTGGAAATCAGCTAATATATCTATATGATATATATATATATATATAGATATAGTATTTATTATACAAAGTCTTTGCTATAGTGTCTGCCATGTGATATTTTGAGTTCTTTATAGCTCATATGTCTGCACAGCTATAAAAATATATATATACAATATATATATATATATATATATATATAAATTCATTCATACTGCAACCATTTCATTGATCAAAATTGTTATATATATTATACACAAGCTTATAATATTGTGTATATATACGTATTATCAACTTTAATAGGGTATTTAATGAGTAGTTTGAGTGATTAATTGCTGCTTAATATATTAAGCAATTCAAACTGAAAACATTCGATTTATTTGATATTGTAGCTTAAGTGGGAGGCAAAAGGAATTTAAATTAATTTGTTGGCTTCTGTTTTTTTTTTTTAGCAACATATGTTAAAGGACCTTTAGAGTCCGGAGTACAACTACAGCAGTCAAATTACAATACTCATTTGTTGAAAGTCATTTTCCTGTAATTAAATAGAAGGAAACGATGCCGCTACGAAGCTCCATGACCACGCAGATATATCTTCTAAAAGATATATATATATATATATATATTCATTTATGTAGAGTATACAGCACTGAGGCATAATCTATTAATAGAACTCAATTGTGATAAGTTTTAATTCATTCGAATATATAATTACAAACTTATGCAAAACTTATATATTATATAAAGAAGTAATAAGTAAGTAATAAGAAATAATTTTGCGATTACAAAGCTGTCGGATTCCAAGAACCAAGACTAAGTTCATGTATATATATACTATATATATGTATATTGTTTCTGGTTATCAAAGTCGTTGATTTTGTGTAACTTTAAGAGCTGCATTCTACTTCATTGGGGCAAAGAATAGTGCATAAAGGCAGCTGCACACTTTGAAGAAGAAGAGGGGGGGCAGGCAATAAGCAGGCAAGCAGAAAGCATTTAGATAAATGCAAGAAGCTACAAGCACTTTTTGGGGCATTTGCCAAAAAAGATACGATAACAAGTGAGGCGAAATTGAAATTGGGTTAGGGCCAATGGGTTGCCAATTGTATGTCCTTGGTAGCAACTGAAGGAAGATGAAATTTCTGTTGGTTTTGACAGCATTCACACTTGAAATTCAAATACTTATGAGACGCGTATAAAACTTACTGGATTTGACACTTTCATTTTATGTTATAGCCAAGAGGCAAAGTATGTCATTTTGTTCTTTTAAGTTTATGGCAACAAGAAAGTTATAAGTGTTTACAGTCTGCTGCTAGCGGGTGTATGGGGCGTATGAGTTATGAGAGAAACAGAGAACACACACAAGGGAATAGTGATAGAAAAGTGGCAGAAATTGATTTGCAGCTCACGTCTTGCAATCATATGTTGCTCTTGTGTCCTAGGCAACAATTTTAATTATGCTTGTCTTGCTTGAAGGCAGTTTAAATTGCATTTTGCATATCAAATATAATAAATCAAATTTAATATATATATAAATATATATATAATATATACATCAAATAGAAAAAATAAAAAATAAAAGTTATTTTGTGTCTTTTAAAGACTTTCGTTAAAAGGTAATTATTAAAATTTCTTGCACGCGGCAAAATCTAATTTATTAAATTGTAAATGCGAGGCAAGGCGCTAATTGTATTATCCAAATTAATTAAATCAATTCAGAGAAAGGTTAACAATTAGCCATTTGTTGATTCTGTATATATATTGCCTTTTACTTTGTTGGAATGGTAATGCGCAAAGGCTGAATTGGAATACCAAATGCCATTTTAAATCGATTTCCTGTTGCCAATTGGCAATTGCCTGTTGCCTACTGCCTGCTGCGTGCTGCCTGTTGCCAGTCGTAAATGCCATTCGAAATGAATTAATTAGGCAAAATCCAATTACGCAAAACGACTTAGAAGTATGCCAAATGTTGGACAATGGCACGCAATAGACGTACCCCAAGGGTATGATATACAATGGAGTCTAAGGAGTTCTTTTTTAAGGTCGATTGGCCTAGGATCAAAATAAATTTCAATTGCCTGGCAAATGGATGACTGCCGTTTATGATATGTCCAGTGTCCTGAGAGTAGTGTTAATTTGACAAGCCTTTTATATAAACATATCATTGTATGTATGTATAGTCCAATAACAATTGAGGCATCACCCACACTCAAAATGTCGCCTCATCGATGATGAAGTGCGTTTGTTTAATTCATTGTCAGTTACTAGAAATTTCACTTAGCTGCAACTGCCACACGTGTGCTAATAAATCGCTATGGTCCTACACACACACACACACACACACACACACTAACGCCATACGCACACATACAAACGTAAACCCTCCACAGAGTCGTGAATTAAATGGAAAACGTTTTCATGCCACGCAAATTGTTGTCATAGCTTGATTGATGCTTCCAGCACAAAGTGCCTAAGTACTTGTAGGTGGCAAGTGAACTTTTCTTTAATCCTGCTGCTGAGCACTCCATCAGGCTTCAAATGCATATCCTTTTGGAGAGTTTAACTTCTGGCTTTAACTTCTTAACTAGCTACACGCTTCACGTGCATTTATCAAAGCCAATTCCGTGCTTAACTTGGTCTAAAGGCAGCAAATAAGTTGAACAGCTGTTAAATGGGAGCATACTTCATATTGTTGTGGCATTTGTTGCACGTGAAATAGATACCAGTTAGAGCGAGTTAACGGTAAAGATAATGCCAATCGCCAAACTGTTATTGTTTTCATTATTATTTGCTGTTGTTGATGAGCCATAGCCATAGCTATAGCCATAGCCAAAGCCTTATCGACTTTGACCTTTGTCGTATATGTTTTTGGCAAATATTTATCAATTTGCTACACTAAAAATTGCTGCAATTACTCAAAGGTGCTACACGTGTGTGTGTGTGTGTGTGTGTCTGTATGTAACAGTCTATATATATATATGTATGTATATGTGTGTATGATTAATGTTATTCTCTCGGTATGTTCATATTTTTTCTGTATTTTCTTTCACTTTTCCAGTGCTAACACATAAAATGATTCGCCTGTACAACAAAAAGGAAAAACTATATTAAAAACAGAAATTACTGCGTTCAAGGACTTACTGTTGCTATGCTACACAGAGTAAACATGGCGTATACAGGATATGCACTTGCAACATGTAATTGTTGTTTGTTTGTTGACCAAGTCGACTCAATTAAGAAATTTACGCATCAAAGCACAAAACAATTAAAATTCCTTATAAAATTCACAAATTAAATTAATTAATTGATCCGCTTTATACACTGAAACTGACTGAATCGCTGTATCCTTAATTAAAAGCATTGCAAAAATGTCCGAGTTTCGTTTCTACTCATACACCGACTATGCATACACTATAAATCGCACGCAGAGCACCATAAATCTGCCCTTCTCATTATATCATGCTGCAGCCAGTACCACACAGGTGGAGGAATCGAAAGTTGAGCTCAACATTCCATATACAGTCTTCGAGATACTCGTCGCCATTGTGAGCATCATTGGTAATCTTATGGTCATCATTGTCTTTCGACGGGAACGTAAACTACGCCGACGCACTAACTATTATATTGTCTCCTTGGCCATTGCCGACTTCCTTGTGGGTCTACTTGGTGTGCCATTTGCCCTTTTGGCATCCATTGGTTTGCCAAAGAATCTACACGCCTGCCTCTTCACCGTCTCCCTGCTGGTAGTGCTCTGCACCATTTCAATATTCTGCCTGGTTGCCGTATCCGTGGATCGTTACTGGGCCATACTCTATCCTATGGCCTATTCTCGCAATGTACGCACTCGTACAGCAATTGGTAAGTAGACAGCAAAAACAATGCTGCCACAACAGTCATGTTGCTATATTAAGCTGCAAAGTTGCAGCATTGTCTATGCATTGTTACAACAAGTGGCAGACTTGCAAATAAATAGATATAATATTGCATATTGTTTCGGGTGGTAGAATGGTCATGTTTGAGTTGCAGCTTTGTGCCAGCTAGAATACAAAGCGAAAGACAATTAAGATGTCAGATAGTAGACAGAGAGGAAGGAATAGCCACTGACAGCGCAGCTGTTTAATATAATGCTAGCAACAAAGAGAAAGAACCAGCAGAGATGAGCTATAGATTGCTCTGGAATAGGTAACAATATATAAGCTTATCATGTAGTTCATTGTGCGAGCTGTCAACAGAACCAAATCTTTGGCTAGAAATATATAATGGAATTATTATATAGAAAAGATGCATACAAAGAGAGGGAGAGTGAGCTGGAAAACAATGGCTTAACTGACCATTTGGGAAAATGTAATGGCGCCATATATTCCAGGAATGTACATCAATCTATAGCAATTTTTTCTGTCTGATATTTATAAGGTTCAAAGCTCCCTTTTTAGTTGAGTTAATAGAACACGAGTTAATTGCTTGGAACTGGCAGTTTGTTTAATATTAATAAGTTTCTGGCCCAAGCATCAGTTGGGGTAGCAACTCTGGATGGGATGACTTGATTTGGGTTGATGAGTTGTTGGGTTGATAGGTTGATGTTTTGATGGTTTGATAGCATGTGCGTCATTTGACTGCAACATATAGTGTGATATATATAAATGTGTGTGTGTGTGTGTGTGTGTATGTGGTTCAATGTGCTCTTCTGGAGCGGCACAAATTGTGTATGACTATTGCTATAAGCAAAGCCAAATAATATCATTGACTGACTGAATAATGAGTACAAGTGCAGCACATTTAAAACAAGTAACAACCGTTGACAGTAGTGCCATTAGCAGGGATGTAAGGGGTTTGAGGGTAGGATGGCATTATACAGGGATTGTCTGTGACGTCAGTATGTCAAGGACCAAGAGTATCGCTTGTATGGGGCTTCGGGTTTATTTGTCTGCTGCCTTCTAATCCATGTGCATTGTGCATAAACATTTACAGTTATCATTTCGGTGTGTTGGGTTGCCGGCGCCATTGTGGGTTTTCTGCCATTGTTTGGCTGGCATGCGGATGTACCAGAAGATCACTATTGTCTGTTTGTCGAGGTAATGGACTACGACTATCTGGTGTTTCTATACTTTGCCACTATCATCACACCGGCACTACTAATGCTGGCCTTCTACACACACATCTATCGTGTGATCATTAAACAGGTAAAGTTAACTCTTTGTAATACTAGATGCAGATTCAGTTAATAGTTTTCCTTCATATGAATAGGTTCGTCAGATAGTCACAATGAATCCTGCCTCGGATTTGAGCAGACGTTCCTCCACAGCTCAAATGCAAGTCACTGCACCCGGACGTGCTGGTCACAGTGGCACTATGCTGCGCGTCCTGGGCGCTGCACGTAAACGGGATGTAAAGGCCACACAGAATCTGTCAATTATTGTGTTATTCTTTATGATCTGCTGGATACCGTTATATACGATCAATTGCATTAAAGCCTTCTGTCCAGATTGTTTTGTGCATCCGAAACTTACATTCTTTTGCATCATACTTTCGCATCTGAATTCTGCAGTAAACCCTGTTCTATATGCTTATCATCTCAAGGACTTTCGTCTGGCCCTAAAGAATCTAATGTTGAAGCTAATGGGCGTGGAAATTGATCAGCAGGCAGATGCCATGCATCGCTTCTCATTGGCCAGTCAGCATCGCCTACAATCCATGGACTCCAATATGCGCACCACGCAGCCGCGCATGTATGTGGGTGAGTGTGAGTGTGCGTCGTATCCTTTTATATACTTGCAGTGTCTTTCTTATGTTTCCTTAATTACACATTATAGATTCACCCATTTGGCTGCGCCAGCAGCAGGAGGCACTGAAGAGTTCGCAGCTGCTGCCCAAATGTGGTGTACTTACACCATGTGTCAACAATATCAATCAAACGGTGGCTGCTGCTGTGGCAGTTACAACGGACATTGAACGAGATATGTGGAACATTATGGAAGCATCCAGTGGTGCTGAGTTGGGTGAGATCAGCTATGAGTTTCCCAGTGCCAAGCAGGAGAGTGACAACGACAGCAGCATCTCCGTGTCAGCTCCAGCAACGGCTCAACCCATGGCGCATTCAGCCCTACACCAACGTGGCGATAGCGTCTATTCCTATGATAACCACAACTACTCCACGGGTCCTGAAGATGGCATAAGCCTACCCGATGACATTGATTTCGAGGATGTATTTGTGCCACCGAGCAGCACAGTCAATTATCAAGGCGTTGATCCGGTGGAATTGAGACGTTCCTTGGCTTGTGTTATGCGTGAGAAGCTGCGTTCCGATGACACTGACTACTACAGCCAGCAGGGAGTGATATATGACAGCGGTAGCGGAGACTTTGAGCCAACATCAGAGCAAGGGAAAGTGAAGGAGCTGATTAAGCCCTGCTCCATGCGTACTTCTCCTAGCAATGGTTCTTTGGCCAATCAGCTGCGATCTAAGCTACTTGCCGGCAACTCAAGCAGCGATCACTGCCTGCCACAGGCCAGCTCAGATAGCTCTGGTGCTATCTATATCATCGATAGTCCCATGAATCCATTGTCTCCGGGTCATAAACCAAAGTATCGGAAGTCAACGGCTCTCACCAGAAATTCGCTTAAGAAAAGCCGCTCCTGCAGCTGTAACAGCGAACAGAAACTGCCGAGTCCAACTAAATCAACCACAACAACCGCCCACCATAACAATAATCTCAGCATAAGGCATTCTGCTGCTCCAGAACTAAAGACACAGACACAGAGCCATGAGCACTTCTTTAGTCCACTGAAGACTGTGGGCAGTTTCATGCAACACTCCAATATCTTTAATCTCTTCCAGCCGCATACAGCTACGGTAACAGCCTCCACGACTGTTACCACAACAACTGTACCCATCCCTCCACCAGCTTTGGTCGCAGTAGTCACGACCACATCTCAACAGACTCTAGGGGCTCAGACATCAACGTCGGCCTCATCATCATCATCCCTAGTCGCCGCCAGCGGTGAGAGTTGACCACTGGGCACTGATCCTCAATCGGTAGGCAAACTTTAGGCAAATACTCGCAAGTCAAAAGCTTTTATTTTAAGTCCTTAGGATTTGTAGTAAACTTATTATATCGGGTTTAGTTAGTTGCAGATCATGTATATATATAATGATATATGTATGTATATGATAGTTAATGCTGTTCCAGTCGATTTTTTTAGTGAATTTTTGAGCATTTATTTTACTGTAGCAGAACATTTATTTACATTAATTAGTTAAATGTGTCAACTAACTAAGATTTAATGTTTAATTTAATGTCAATTTAAGTAAAAATAACTATATAATTAATTATAATTATTGTGCATACTCGTATTTTCCACTCTATAAAATGTTTAAATGTGAAATTACTTAGAGATTTTCCTGTTCCACACTAAACTTTAGTGGAACATATTTAAATTCATATTTGAACTAAATGTGCAGTAGAAATTCCAATTAAAATAAAATAAAAATACCAAAACAAATATAATAAAATACGAAAATACATTATTGATAACAATTTGGCATTTTTTAGAACATATCGCATGGAATAATAAAGCGTCAGCTGATGAATATCGAGAAGCTTTAAGCTTGGTGTAGGTTTGTGTCCACACTAAAATATTTGCAATTTTGTTTTTAAATTTAAAATGACATTGACATTAGACATTGACTGTTTACTCATTTCTAAACCTTATCTCGACTGATTTATATATTTCTAAAAAAAATTTTAGAAAAACAACTTTTTTACTCCCATTTTTAAATTAGCATTATGTACTTGGTGAATCAAAACGTGATTTCGAATATTAGCCGAGCCCAAGCAATTAAGAGTACACATAAATACACATTTGAAAACACAAATCAAATACATTGCGCCGCACAAGAATTATCAGCAACCATTATGGACAAGAACCCAAATTTAAGAGAGCTTACTGCTACGGCATTAAAAAAAGTTCTTTCGGAGGCGCTTTTGGGCAAATTCACAGCTGTTTTTCCAAAGCTTTTCAAGTGCCAATGGAAGACATATGAAGGTCAAAAGAAGGTTAGTTAGTATATCAGTTGATTACATTCGAGGTGGGTGTGTTTGCCGCAAATTAAAAAGTTACGCATTTATTTTCACTTGATTTATCAATCATAATTTGAGATTCAGTTAACAATAACTATAAATTATTTATAACTAAATTGTATACGTATTTATTTTATATATTTTATACATTATTAATTTAATATAAACACCGGCCTGCAGTTCTTTCTAAATTTCTCAAACACCGCTTGCAATATGTCGAACCGTAAATTTTGTGTGGGTGGAAACTGGAAGATGAATGGAGATCAGAAGTCCATTGCTGACATTTGCAAGACCTTGAGCGAGGCCTCTTTGGATTCCAACACTGAGGTGGTCATCGGTTGTCCATCCATTTATTTGATGTATGTCCGCAATTTACTGCCCTGCAATATCGGTGTAGCCGGACAGAATGCCTACAAGGTAGCCAAGGGTGCCTTCACTGGTGAAACTTCACCAGCTATGTTAAAGGATATTGGCGCCGATTGGGTCATTTTGGGACATTCGGAGCGTCGTGCTATTTTCAAGGAATCCGATGAACTGATTGCTGAGAAGGCTGAGCATGCTTTGGCCGAAGGTCTCAAGGTTATTGCCTGCATTGGTGAGACTCTTGAGGAACGTGAAGCTGGCAATACCAATGCAGTGGTTGCCCGTCAAATGTGCGCCTATGCCAAGAAGATCAGAGATTGGACCAATGTAGTCGTTGCCTATGAACCCGTCTGGGCTATTGGCACTGGCAAGACAGCAACACCCGATCAGGTATAGTTTTCAATATATAATATATATATATATATATATATACATGCTAATTTTACCTTTATAATAGGCCCAAGAAGTACATGCCTTCCTGAGGAAATGGCTTGTCGAAAACATTAATAAGGAAGTGTCGGACACTCTGCGCATACAGTATGGTGGATCAGTGACCGCTGCCAATGCCAAGGAGCTGGCCAAGAAACCCGACATTGATGGTTTCCTCGTTGGTGGAGCATCACTTAAACCCGAGTTCGTGGACATTATTAATGCCCGCAAGTGAATGGTTCCTGGCTTGAACCAATAACATTGTAGCAAACAAACTGCCACAACTCAAGACAACCAAATGCATTATGTACCTACCTGCACAACCACAAACCATATATATATAGACAAAAAATTTGGTACCATTATCAATGGTTTAGGTAAAGATCGATATAATGAACGGCGCCGGAGAAAAGTTATTCAAATGTAATTCAAAATTTATTGTTGACAAAAATTATCGTTTTTAATACTTTCTCATATTATATAAATATATATAAGTTAATATCTCTTTTGGCAATGCTCAAAATTATATATCAAGTATATAGAAACGATTATATGCATACAGTTCAACACAACAGATGCTGAGGCCTCAAATAAAATGTTATAATAATTCTAAAAGGAAAAACAAAAAAGATTGTTCATTTTTCTTTTATGTATGTAACATTATCAGTATTTAATAGTTATAGATTATGACGGACTTTGTACATAATCGTTTAGACTTTGATAATGTTTGTTAATGTTTTGGTATCTGGTGTTTGCTTGATAATCAAAGTAACCCGATTTGTTGTAGAGAATTGTTAAGTAATCTATATGATCATAGTTTATTTCAATTCTTGTTTAAGACACGTTGATTTATATTTTGAAAAATTTCAAATTTTTAAATAATTAAACTTTTTTGTGAATTTGTTTAATTGATAATTATTCGATTTACAACTATAGAATTATTATTGGTTTAATGATCGTAACGACATTAACACCATGGAAGCCACAAAGCAAAAATATACTTTCGATATCATTTTGATAAAAAGTAACTTAAAGGCAAATGCAGATTCAACATACACCTACAGCTTTCGGCTGTATATGGATTTTGTTGATATACCCAATGACCGTTTGTTAGCTGAAGAGTTTCCTGACGAACCATTGGGTGATTTCATCGCAAGCCCATGTAATCTGATCAGTGCCCTTAGTAATAAGGGTGTATCTATATCCCTTACGGAGAATAACGACTTTTTAGCCACTGGCAATGCGTATTTCACAGCGAAAGCATTGCGAGAATTGACGGAAACCAAATTTACCCTAACCGAGATGCTGTCTATGGATTTGTTAACTCCAAAACAAAAATTTATAGCTAAGATACAAGTGCAACTCAAGATTTCTACAGCAGATCCCAATTTGGAGTATGTATATGCCTATTAAGTCTTATATGTATATGTTATCTTTATCTATATCATATCTTAATCGCATTTAAAGTGAACGGTTAGTACCTTTTGGTTGCTATGATATATGTAGACCACCCGACAAGACGGTTAATCCACGTGATGTTCTCTTCACTTTGGGACGCTCCTGTAAATGTTGTACTACATCTTGCATCACAGACGAACGCCTTATGAGCCATGCCGGTGCACCTTTTCAGTGTATACATGCTGAGCGGGGACAGGGCGGAGGTGAATGTGGCTGCGTTTTAAAAGGAGTAAAGCCTCCACCGGAATTAGATGCGTCTAAGGACCGCGAGCGGAAATTGCTTAAGAAATTATTGGTAGATTTGGATGTTGATAAACAACATATACCAACTCCACCATCTGGACATGATAAATCTAGGCGCTGCAGGTGTAAAAAAGCTAATGTAAGCAGCAGTTCTTACAGTTCATTAGGCTTCGTTAAAAATTGGTCTGATAGCAATGATAATGACTCAGGAGATGAACGAAACAAGTTAACACAAGAAAAGGAATTGCAAATGCAAATAGTACGCAAAAATCTATTAGGTATATGTCCACCAGATAAATCACCACATTTAGTACAAGAAAAATATAGGCCACCGACTCTATGTCCCATGTGTAAAGCAAATATCAATTGGTTGCCCAAAATAGCTGCGTGTCCATATTGCGGTTACAAGCGATTTGTAATGGATAAGCCCAGCGAAGAGCCTTTCGATGAGACGGCAACAGCTACGGAACTGTTACGTAATCACTTCTTGAAGAAAAGATTAGATGGCAGTAGTTCACCTTCACCACGTAGTAAAGGCTTCAAGGATTGTACAGGTAGTTCGAAAGCGCCGCCTGCGTCTCGAACATCAGCACGACCATCAGCATCACAACCAGGACCAGGACCAGCCCACACACAGGACGATAGTAAGGCAGTAAAGAAGAGGGCATCGACAACATCACAGCGACGAGAGGAGTTGGTTAAGATATTCACTGATATGCGAAAGGAATACAGTCCAAAGAAGGCTAACAAACCTGAGGAAGACGAGGAAATGCTTAAGCAATGTGAAGAAGAATGTCACAAAGCAACAAGTAAAGGCAGATCCCCACGTAATCAAAAGAAAGCATCACAAGCCTTTAAGCAAGCGCTGCAAGATTTGGAGGCTGACTTTCCGGTTAACAAAAGGAAAATCAAGAAACGCAAGCCCAAACGACGTCCACGTTCCAAACGGTAATATTTAGATTACCAACGATTAATATTTGATGATATACCCAGAAATTTTCTTCTTAAACAGATACACGTTTCTAGATGGTAAAGCTATTATGAAACCATTCGTTGCGCATAAAATGTGTGCCGCCGACATTGGCAGGGTACCCTGCCATATGGGCTGGATGTGGACGCACAATGAGCTGGCACGTTATAGGTGCTGGAAGCCTGGCGCAATAACAAAATCAATACGTCGGTTAATGACATATTTCCTAAAGGACTATCCAGTAGATGTTCTTGGTACTTCCAGAATACATTGCCGGCGTCGTCCTCGATGTCCAGGAGGATCAGGTGATGCAGAGCAAACTTTAGTACAGCATCCAACATTGCATATAAGTAAAAAACATGATGAATATGTCATCACATTAAGGCCACTCAAAGATGCCAAAAGTCTAGCAGTTTGTGCTGATCCGTATGCAAATATGAAACCAGTAGTTTTTCGTATCTATAAGGATCCAATTGCGACGGGTATGCGTAACATAAAGACCACTCTCAAGGATAAGGGCTTTGCTATCTGCACCTGTGGGCAACCAATTAACACTTGCTTTTGCCGCACTGCCGTTGACAAGAAGATTGTTGAACACGAAGTGAAAAAACTAACTGAAAAGCTTGGCTGGGATGATATAACCGAAACATTTGTGTTTTCCGATGTCAGCGAGTCGGGTAGTGAGAATGAATTAGATTTAGGTGTAACGCCACCAGCTGGACTCATTAAGCCAGAGCGACTTAATGTAATCAATAAAGTACATAATGAAACACAATATAATGACAATGATTGGGCCATGCCCACTATGTATCCACATCCACCTAACGCCTATGTACAGTACGGTGGTTGTGTGCTCGGCGAGCGTAAAGATCGTTTTAAATGGATCTATGGCAAGGGTAATGTACATGGGCCAGAAAAGCCTCCCAAACAAATCAATAAGCCACCCAAAAAAGAAAAGAAAGGTAAAAAAAAGGCCAAGCCGGCGAGAGTAAAGGGTGGTTGTGATGAGATCGATTTCGATGATCGCATTCGATACCCACATGGAATTCCATTAACACGTAACTGGCACAGATCTAATGATGCATTTCCTACATACACTATCTATAGCAATGGACCAGTGCGTTGAACAGAAAGGAACACATTACAGAGTACGGAACAAAAATACAATCACACAAATATATATATAATATTATATATATACTAAAATTAAAAGTAAAACAGATGAATGTGTAATAAATTGTAGAATGTATAGTCTCAATTGATAAATAAATAAAATTTTTAATGTATAAGCTTAAATTTCATCTTCTCATTAAATCAAAAAAATAGTTAAATAGATTTTATATATAGTTAAAAGAATATAAATATATATATAATATATATAAATATATAATATATATGTATATATAATGTATATAAATGTATATAGTATATATATATATAGTATATATATATATATATATATATAATATATGTATATATATATATATATATATATATATATATATATATATATATATAATATATATGTATATATATATTTGTAAATTTTCGAAAATTTTTCTTTGGCATCAGGTTAGCCTTGAAATTTGTAGGCTAAGTTGGATTTGCCTCGATAATATTTTTGTCATACTCTATTGAAATTTCAGAGCGTTGGCTTCCAGGCTCAATAGTGCTATAAATTAAATATAGTTATATATTTTTTTTTTGATATTTTACCTGAAAATTAACTGTACAAACATTAAAATTAATATTGTAGTATAACCTTATTATTTCTAAAGATAACTTTTTACATATACATTTAGAAAACAAAATGTCGAAGGCACCGTGCTGTTGGGCTTCAAATGAATTGAGTAGGGATAAAGAAAACTATATACGCTGTTCAACCAAGGGATTTAATCCCCAACAAAGCAGTAAAGATAGAAAGAGTAAAGCCAAAAAAGAAAAGCTCTGTTGTACAACAGCATTTCTACAAAAGAAAGCGAATGAGGCTGCACAGGAGGAGGAGGATGATGAAGATTCCGGACCCTGCAGCAAGAGCAAAGGCAAAAAGAAGAAGGGCAACAAGGATAAATACCGTTTATACGAAGCCAATATGATTTGCATGAAGTTATATATGCCAGGCAAAGAATTTGATTGCATGGATCAATTAACTATAACTGCAAACATATGCAAAGGCTGTAAGCCTGTAATGGGTGAGGAACGCATCAATGTTAATTGCCTTCCGAGTGAGCCCAGTGCTAGATTTTCAATGCTTATGGAGTGTCTAGATAAGGAACTACAAGAAGGCATCACCATATCAGTAAAATACCTAAATAAGGAGATTGGTGGGTTTTTAAATATATCTAGTATATATATGTATATTTATATATATATATATATATTTATAACATGTCTAGGTCGCGGCTGCTATGTATTACCAGAATCTGTGATATGCAAGATTGTCAACACGTTTGAGGATGTGATCCATACTGCCAACGTTGAACTGACCTGTAAGGGCTGTACCGTTGGCATGTGCACAGTACGCCTTATGATGCGCATGCGGTGTCAGTCCCTTGAAGAGTAAGTAAGCTCCAACTATGGAGCCTGGAGCCAACTTAAGGCGATAGATCCTGAAATTTCAATAGAGTAATGGACACGGACATGGACCTTTGCAGCTTGGAGGACTCCGACAATGACGACTCTTGTGATAGCTCGCAGGAACCTGGGTCAACATCTAGTGATCCGTGTTTGGGCTTTAGAAGCATTGATGATGACGATGATGATGAATCTGGTGACTCCTGCCGCAGCAAATCTAATTCGTATCGTGGCAGAGGAGGTACTGAGGTGAGTTACTATATACACTTGTTGCAACATGCTAATAGTCTGCGATTTCCTGAGTTTCTAGGGAGGGACTCACAAATTAATAGATATGGCTGGGCCCTACAATGTGTATGAAAAAGCATCTGGTGACAGTGGTTGCATTGAGATATGTGCAGCACCAAGTCCGGGGCAACAGTTTTCCTTTGAGACAAAATTGGGTGAGGGTAACATCAATCGCATGTGCCCCCAGTTATCCGCACCTGAATTAAAGCAAATGGGAATGAGGAGAGGCCGCATTTGCCCTGTTTGTCATGAGGATGTATCCTGGCTGCCACAGATTTCGGCGTGCCCACAATGCAGCTACAAGCCACTGCCGGAATTTGATGAACATCCATACGATGAAGGGGCTACAGCCAAGGATATTATTGTAGAGTATTTCGATCGTAAGGGTGAGCAGAGCATTGACCAAGACTCGCCGCTAGACTCGCCGTTAGACTATGAACCATTATGTGAAGGAATTAAGAATGGATCTGCTGCATCATTTGATGCCATTGTGCATGACTATAAGTCTTTGAAAAGCAGCTTACACAAATGCAAAAGGCAAGAAGCGCAGACATGTTCCCCAGCATCTTCACATGCAAAGAAGAATCGTAAACAGAATATGTATACAGTCTTCACAGAACTGAAGAAACTTTTTGAAGGCGAAGGCGGTGAAGAGGAGAGAAAAGCTAGAATAACGGAAATTTGCAGTGCAGCGCATAAGCTTGAAAAAGGACATCATTCGAAGAAGACAAGTCCGGAAAAGACTGAAAAGCGTACTGTAGTGAAAAAGCGAAAGAGACAGCCAAAACGAATTGAAGCTTGTGTGAAGTCAAGGCTCTACTCACCCATTGATGCGGTTGATCATCCCCGACAGAGTCATTCGCAGTGTCATCGTAATGAGACCAAGGTGCCAGCGCATATGGGTTGGCTATGGACGCATTGTCCTTTGGGACGTAAGCCAGGCTGGCGTCCTGGTGCTATTCGTCGTTCTATACGTGCACTAATGGGTTACTTTCTCAGAGACTTTCCAGCCGATAGCGTTCCAGTGTCAAAGTACAAGTCTTACCATAATCATAGGCATTGCCAGAAAACTGGGTATGAGGAGGGACCCGAGGATCTGGTGCAGGTGCCGACTCTGCATATTGAGAAGAAACACGATGAATATCTTATTACATTGCGTCCACTCAAGGATGCAGAGTCATTGAGACGTTCCGCTAATCCCTATGCCATAATGAAACCTGTACAATTTCGTATTGTTAAGGATCCATTATTAAAGAAGGTTCGTGAAATGAAACGTTGCCTCAAAGGCATGGGGTTCAGCACTTGTACTTGCCACAGGCCAGTTATGCAATGCTATTGTCGCAGTTTCATTAACAAGAAACTGTTAGTCGATGAAGTAAGGCGTCAGTGTGTAAAGGAACATATGAATAGCTGTGAGAATCAGTTGGTTCTATCCGATACATCAGACAGTGAGGCCGAGTTCGATTTTGGTGTAACACCACCAGCTGGCCTAATGAGGCCAGAGCGTCTAAAGAGTCATGATATTGTACATGCTGAGACGCAATATAATGAGAATGATTGGGCCATGCCCACTATGTTTCCACATCCGCCCAATGCACAGGTTCAATATGGTGGCTGTGTTACTGGCGAGCGGAAGGATAGATTTGACTGGATTTTTGGCAAAGGATATATACATAAACTACCAAAGCCACCCAAAATGCGCAATACACCTAAGAAGAAACCCAAACGCAAATTTGGCCCACAAAGACAACAAGGTGGATATTCAGGCGATTTTAATGAAATGCCCAAGACTATCTTAAAGAGATGTACTATGCTAGATTCAATAGAAGATCTAGATCATCTAGAGCAACTAGATCGTGCTGCATGTCCACCAACCGCGGAACAGTTCCAGCAAGCAAGGGCAGGTCAATTGAAGAGAGTACGATTCGATCCCAATCCAAACGAAAGGTTCACATCGTAGTCCAAACACCAAAATTTTCAATATTTAAATTTTAAATACATATTTTATTTAAATTATCAATGGGATGCTTTACAACTTGACCCTGTCAGGTAAGATACACAAGGATTCATGATGCAAATTGCTGGGGAAAATATGGTTTCAATTGGAATCAACATTTATACCCGAACTTGCAATACAAAAACGATCAATAGATCGGATATGCTAAAAAGAATAGATCGAATTGTAGTTGAATACTGGAGATGAACAGTGAGCAGTATCCACCATATGATGGATGGATATAGATATCATTGAAATATATTCCTTCAGGTAATAATCGATCAGTTGCACTTATCAATAACCTAGAACAGATCCATTAAAGTAAATTAAAGGTGACCTTGTCACGCAGTCACTTTGTAACCAAAACTATATTTTTGTTACCCAATATTTTTCTAATCATTTATAAAAAATTATATTTTCTATCAAAATTTGTTTTCTTTTCTAACCTTTGACACGATGATATAACAACCAGTGCGACGCCTAAATGTAAACACTTTGTGGCAGTCATTTAAACACATAGACATTACCTGCCACATAACGTTTTTCCAAGTAATAAATAAATAATTTTCCTGTCTTTTGTTTCGCTCTGTTGAATTCAAAACTATTTTTGTTTTTCAACAAAAATGTTTAATATATCTTTGAACTGGCGAGTGATCAAGTGATTTCTGTACGTACAGTAAACCCGAAACGAGATTTGCATGTCAATTCATGAATTCAATCTTGCAACCTGCTTCTGGTACTGCTTCTACTACTCGTGCTGCTGCTGCTGCGTAGCAAGTGCACCTAGTACCTATTATTGCGCTTTAGTTTTAATGGATTTCGTATCGTGATCTTTGTGGAAAACGCGGCAGGGCATGAAATTCACATGAAATTGGACCCTACAAAGAGTCACAAATTGTGACTACAGTGCTCAGAGGCAAACCAACTGCACAGCGTATAGCACGTGCCACAAAAATGCGGCACAACAGTTGGCACAATATTTTGGTGTATAATCTGGGCCTGATGACGGTGTTTTTTGTGCTCGGAAATGACGAAAGCGCCGCTGGCACAGACACACATTACAACGACTATTATTATTATGGCAATGCGAGCATGAAGCTATTGCGTTTTCACGACTTTGAACCGAGGCAGCAATCGGAGCAGGATTTGTCCAAGGATGAGGAAAAAACTGACAGCAATGCTGAACGTGAGGCACGTGGCTTTCATTTCAATGCCAGTGGTGAGGATGTTACTGTGGATTTCGAATTTATAGTACCCTTTCTAAAGGTGCCAGCGAAACGTAGCATGAAACTAGCACGCGATGCACTACAAAGTGTCCTCAATCTGCGTACGGGTGCCTTGATCAATACGGCTGTGATTGTGGCTGCTGGTGCCATAATATTGGGTATAGTGCGCCTGGTGCTGGCACCACTTGTATTCACCTCATATGGCAATAGTTTTGGTCAATACGGCAAACAGTACGATGAGTCCTCAACTGGCAATGGCAACACCATCAACCGTGGCAGTGAGTAAATCTTGCAGGCTTTTACTTTCAACATTTCTTTAATGGATTTACTTATTGGTTTCTGTTCACAGTGCGTAGTGTAACGCAAGTGTTGGAATCCCAGCTGGATGAGCACGATATTGATGTTTCTAAATGTGCACAACGCGCTATCTGTCAGTACTTGCAACATAATGCGGCCCAGTTGCAGCAACCTGCTCAAAACCTACACCAAACAAATCCTGCCAAACTTATTAATTTTCTGGCCAAGTAAGTGGCTTAATATGTTTCAATTACGTTTTCTAATCCTATTTAAACAGCTCCAGCTGGTTGGATACCTATCTGAATGGCACTGCAGTGTTCAGCGCCATTGATGTGGCACGCAGCAGTCGCAGTTGCGCTCAAATCTATCGTGGCTGTAGTTGGTCTCAAGGCGACTTACTGCTAAGGTCCTGGCCGGCTATTGTTCAATACTTTAAAGGCGATTTATTTTCTTAGCTAATTAATTTTATTTAATTTATTTTCTATTTTTATTATTAATTTATGTAATATTATAATTATAAATAATTTGTTTCTATAAATTAAGAATTCTTTAAGAAAAAATTAATTAACAAGTTTTCTAGTTTTTTTTGCTGTTCTCCAAAATAGAGTCACAAGAGATTTAAAGCTGATAAAGTAGTGAATATATTGATAGTTATTCTACATTGAATCTGTTGAATATAAACCATCCTAGAAAGGTCCTTTGCAGGCTGCAACTGTTCTTTAATACTTTATATCAGACTCTCTGTATTGCTTTATAGAAGGTAGCATCTTCCCAGTTCAAAGTCATCCAATTAAGTCCAATAAAAGTTAATTGCTAAAGAATTCAGAAATATAAAATGGAATTTATTTCATTATTTTATATATTGGAATAATAGAATTGTAGAAAATTGTGTGATTTGACAGATTGATGAAGTAGTTTTAGGATCAATATATCAATAATGTTTAATATGCAAAAGAAGTTTATTAAAAAATATTCTCATTAGATGATGTTTTTTGTAGAAAAGGAATAACACATCAACTCATCCTTATGCTTTCTGGCATTCTACTTACTGTGCTCTAATATCGTAACCTTTGATCACCAGAGCAGGCTTCACTGTACCAGTGATAGTGAATGATTAGCTAAGAAAATACAAACATTGTCAAGCAAGAAGAAAGCTTCGTTTTTTCTCTCTTTCATTTCGGGTTAGACAATTTTATTACCTACCTTTTTCAATTACCACAGTAACTTGCCACTTTTTTCTTTTAATGAAATTTCTCTGTTTGAGTTGGAGGAAAATAAGTCTGAATTATTATATTGCTTCCTTAACATTTCCGCAACTGAACAAATCGGTTTCGCATCTCAGCAGATTGGCTTATGTCACGCATGCGCAACTGCCACAATGTTACATTTGCTGAGTTAGCAACAATATGTGGCACAACAAAGTAGTAGCAGTGGCAGTAGAGGCAGCAAATTATAACAGGCAACGATGCGTCAAGTGACAAAATTGATAGCAACACGTAACGTGCAAGTGAACAAAACGTTGCAAACAGAATATGTTTCATATTTGTGGCAGCTGCCAAGGGCAGAAGACATTAAGACGCAACCATGAAACATTTATATGTGGCAACATTGATCCTTATATTGGCCAGCTGTGCTATGATTTGGGCTGCTAGTGGCGAAGAGAACGATGAGGAGCAGTCAACAGCTGGTTCCACGGAGCAGCATGGTGCAACAAGACAGCGGCACAAGCAACATAAGCATATTCAGGGAGTACGCCTAATATCCTTTGATGCAGTCGATAAGGACATCAACTTGGGCTTAAACTATTTGCTGCCATTTGTAGAGGTGCCTGTCAAGCGTCAACGCAATGCGCCACCCAAAGTAAGTAATCCATGTGGCAACTGATTGCAGCATGCACTTTAATTGCTTATTTGCAGCCGCTGCTTATAGTCAACTCTGCAGCAATCCTTAGTTGTGGCCTAGTTGCTGCTGGTGGTGTGCTTGTGGGTCATATGATACGCAGCATGGGCTTGGAGACAATTGTGCCAGATACCAAGTCCAACGCTGCCGAGCAGCACTCAGCACGCGGTCTGCTGGATGAAGAGCAAAACTTTCTGCAGCTCTTTGACAACTTTAAATTGATTTATCGCAATGCAAGTGGTGAACGAGTGGGTAAGTTCTCGTATAGAATTAGTTCCTTTTTGTAAACCAACAACAAAATTGCCTTCTAGAGACTAGATTACCCACACTTATTAACACCATTGAGGGCACACTACTGGAGCATGACATTAACCTGCCCATCTGCATGCTAAAGTCAATTTGTGCACTAATCCGGAAAGCTACCAAAAATGTAGAACACGGACAGGCAACAGAATTGGAAATATTTCTAGATGGTGCCACCAGCTGGTCCTGGCTGCTATCCTGGCTACAGCAAAGTGCTCTAAGACAGGCCATTGAAGCGGGTCGAATAACCACACCCAACTATTGCACTGCCAAATATTCTCGCTGTAAATGGTCAGCTCCAGAGGAAAAACTGCTGGAACTTGTCCAAAATAATGTGCAATTCAAGTGATTTTATTTATAACAAAACTTACCATCAATAGTTAACTGCATTTATTAATAAAATATGAAATTAATAAATTGGCTTAACTAGTTTATTTTTTGACCCTCACCTTACCTTTTTTTAAACGCAATTCCCGCAAAATTCCATTCAAAACACATTTTTTTGTATTTTCTTAACTTTTCTTGGCTATAGCTCTGGCATAAATAGACCGATTTCAAAAGCATATACTTTTTTTAAAGTCCTGGGACTTAGTCCTTTCGAATTCAATTGGTTTTATTCAAATCTGAGTCATTGAAATTTTTTGAAATTTTTGCAAAATTGCAAAAAATGAAAAAAATTTTATTTTTATTTTTTATTTATTTTTTGAAACCAAATGTTAGTAGCGATCCTTACAAGTCCTGCAAGGTATAAAAAGTTATAATCGGTGCATAACTGTCAAAGATATAGATATAGATTTCAAATTAGATTCCTCTATGGTGTTTTAGAAACAGGCGTACATACAGACGGGTGGACGGACGAAGAGACAGACAGATATGGGTAGATTGACTTGCTTAGTCTTCTAGATCAAGCAAAATCTGTATGGTCTCAGATTAGTTTTCGTGTTTCCACAAATCCAACAACTCCCTTTAAAGTTTTTTAAGTGAAATAAGAACAAATTTTATGTACGGCATCATGAAACGAATTCTACATTTATTGATCAAAATTATTATTATTTATTATTATAATTATTATTAATATTATAAGCAAAACATGTATTTGTAGGTGAAAGACAACATTTAAAACAAAATTGAGTTTTAGAAAGCAAAATAATATTGTAAAAATTCCTAACTAAACAGATGATGATTTGTGATTGATTCATCTACTAGAACTTAAGCTAATTTACAAAGAAACTTTTTTGTTGAGTAAAACAAAAAATACAAAAGAAACAAAATAAAAATAATTGTTAAAAATTGTTTGTAAATTGTTGTAAATTCATATTAAATTAACGAAAAAATGCAAAAACAAAAATTTGGTTTCATTGTCAAAAATTAATTAATTATGGAAAAATAAAATAACAAAATCTTTTGACTTAGTTATTTGTATTATATAATAAACATTCAACTTAAAGCTAAAGTTACTTTTTAATATGACCTTAAAATGTTTTTTTTTTTTTTGTAATATATATATTTTTTGAATATTTTGTAGAACATTTTCCAAAATATATTTATATATTTTTTTTTTATATATTTTATAATATTTTTTTGTTTGTAATTTTTCAGAGCTTTTGCGTTTTATTTGTTGTTCTTGAATTTACAACCTTCACCGGAAAATTTTTATTAAACCCCAAGCAAAAACTAAGAAAATTACTTGCTTTCCTTTTAAATAAATTTTTGTAATTTTTTTTTTAAATTTTTTTTGTATTTTTTTCTTGTTAGTTTTAATCTAAATTATAAAGAGTCATATATTCATCTGTTCTAGGCAGTTAAAGTTGCTACAAAACTATTCAAAATCATTTGAACCATTTCCTGTTTTAATTTGTATGTGTGTTGTGTGTGTGGTGGGGTAGGCGTGGCCAGTTGTATAATTTCTACTTTAATGCTAGGCTCAAAATCAATCTTTTGGTTAATATATTTGTTTTTGATTCACATTTTATTTTCTTATTTTTTTTTTTCTTTTTGCAATTTTAAATATCAAAATAAAGTTGAAAGAAAAACAAAAAAAATATATATATTAAAACCAAAGGAAAATGCCATGGCAGAAAAATGCTGATTGATGTTCTGATGACATTTATAGTATCTCAGACCAGCCCAGCAGCTGATCATCATTGAAGCCATCCTCATTCATATTGTAATCATTATTGCACAGATCCATCAGGTATGGAGTGCGCAGTAAAGGATTGCTACTGTCTATATAAGATATGGATGTTTTGCGACTAGTCGCATTGCTGCCAATGGATAGAATTGCCTCCTCATCATCATCAATATCCGAATTGAGTTGTTGTTGTAATGTTTCTGGTGCTGGTGCTGGTGAGACCACATCAAGTGTTGGAATTGCTGCCTCGCTGTGCTCATTGTTTTCGGTATTGGCCAATGCCTGGAAATGCTTTAGGGTAGATACAACACCTGTTTCAGCCATGCTATTATCATCAATGCCACTGTCACTGGAAGCATCCGTGTCACAAGGTGTTAATGCCGGTGGCATTGAATCCTCTAGAGAAACCACCGAACTGGCATCACCATCGCAGCCGCCCTGAAATACTGGCGACAGCTGCAAATTGGTGCCACTTATCAATGGATTGTGACGATAATTGCGCAGCACCGAAGCAGTTGCCGTATGACAATGTAATGGCAACGAGTACCTGGATGTATCCACAAATTTGGCTGGTATGGCCTGATCCAGGGAGTTGTCATCAACGAACATGGGCTCAGCAGCATTCTCTGTGATGATGGCCTGTTTTTTTGGGGGTGTAATAAAGAAACAGCAAAAAGAAAAATGCGAATTAGTAAAGTTTTGTATAAGTATCGGATTCACATTCAAAAATGATGTCTAATTTATCGTAATCGATAAAAATAATCGTATATGTGAATGAATGTTGACGCTTTACAAATGAATTACAATTCGCATACAAGAACATAAGAGAACTTTTACCAGAGTTGTACCTAAAGTTAAGGACTTATAAACACGCTGTTATCGTTGTTATCGATAATTATTTCAGGCACTTAAAAGTTTTATCACAGCTTACCCATTTCGCATTGTTGTAGTTGTAAATGAATCGATTTTCGGGTTGGTTTCTTACATAAACTTAATAATTAACTTAATTTCAGTTTGTAGTAAAATTAGCTTAACATAATTTAACTTAAATTAACCTATTTATGGCCTAATTACAATTTCATTCTCTAAAGTTAACACTAGCCAACAATTAGCGCATTTCAAATGCCAACATTAAATCCAAGTAAAAAGCCTCATTCGCATTCAAAAGGAGCAACAGTAATTAGTAGCTCCTTCGATAAGGAGCACGAGCCGACTATAAACAAGCCACAGCCCACTATAAAATCTAGTGAAAATTAAGCCAAAGATACGGCTCTAAGCTAGACCCACATACACACACACACAGACAGATAGAGAAAATGATATCAAAGATACAAACACAGACACACACACACAACAGAATTATTAAAAGTCAAAGGACTAAAGCAACCCTAGGGACAAAAAAGGGAAAAGCCCCAACGAACCGCCCACACGAGTACATCAAGAAGCCGACGGCGTAAGGAGGTCGCCACAGCAGCTCGCTATAAATCATATTTTAATGATGGCCCAGCCGGAATTCGTTACAGTTCTTGTTGAAATAGTATACGGCATACAGCAATAAGGCTTTAAGACTGGGCCAAGAAACGCAAAAAATGATTATGCTATATATATATATATCTTTTTTTTTTGTGGTAGTGAAAAAGATCTAAACATTTGCTGGCAAGGATATATCGAGGCACATATCAATCTTGAGGCAAAAGAATTTAGAATTTGGGGGAAATGTTGTTGCTTGCAATTTTCAATAATGGCCACAATGATGAGGATTAAGTTGCCAAAATAACAATAAACATACGCTTGGTTGGCTTTCACTTCATACAGTTTAGACAGGATATGCTTTTCACTTCAAGTGCAGTTTATTGAACCAAGTGAAAGTAGTGAAAGTTCTACTTGTATTTGCAATGCTTTTACAGCGCTAATTGCTGTTGCAGTTGAGTTAAGTTCATCATCAATAAACAGCAAACAAAAGCAAAAGTGCTGTAAAATGATCGATGACCAAATAATACATAAAAGACAAAAGACTATAGTTGCGTGTGGCAGGGGTAAATAGGGTGTGGCAGCCAACGGACAGAAGAAATTTTTGTGCCACATCAGCACATAGCGCAAATCTGCGCCTTTGGCAAAGCTGCCGGGCAATAAGCTATGTGACTGCTCAGCAGCTTGAATGGAATGTATAGTGTATAGATACAAAGATACAAAGTAACATAGATACTTGTCTATAAACACACACACACACATACACATATAGGCACACATTCCTGTCAACATTCATGCAGCGTATGCGTAACGAAATTGTGAGAAATGTTACTTGACACACGCCAAGCGCCTACAGGTCGCAGCCAAGAGACTACAACAGACTCCTAGCTGGTAGTATCCTTGTTACCAGCAACCTTTACCAAATAAATGCCAAATGTATTGTAATAGGTTTATTGTTTGATATATGGTTTGGCATGTGCGCTTATATATATTTATATATATATATTGGCCAAGCATCGACCTAATAGGCCGCCGCAATATGCGTAATAAATTATAAAAACCCCTACGAAAGTCGCATTACAATAATTGTCAAGAACATCCTTTGGGACAGACAGAGGCACACACAAATTATATTTGCTGAGCTTTTGCAACGTAGCGCTTTAAAGTAATTTAATTGGACTCCTTTATTTACGCGTTATCCAACTTCCTGTTTTTTGTTTTTCTATGTACATTCTATCATTGACATCACGTGCCACAAATTGAAGCAGGCACTTGGGTGAACACTTTAAATGCACAGAGCAGAGAGTGGCAGCAAAAGTAATTAAAGCCAAAGAAAAACTTTTGATAGCCTACTTTTGCCTGGCACAGCCTGGCAATACTACAACTGTTTGATGAGTCCTGTGGGATGGTGTAGCAACATTTGACTTCTGCCCTACTCTGCCACATACACATTACGTAATTTGAGTGGCAGACTTCAGGGAATCTATAGAAAGTACACTTAATGCTTACGCAGTAGCAATAGAACTTCAAATTGATTTTGTACACAGCAAACGGAATTTCAATTTTACTCACAATTTCTTTTTTTATATTTTTTCTTGAAATACGCACGAAAGGATTGCCTAAGGATGTATACTCTTGAGGTATGCTTCAAAAAAAGGAAAAAAAGGATAAGGAAAAAGGGAAATCAATAATCAATGTTATAAACATGCGGCGTATACGTAATATGAATTGACGTGCAGTCAACGTGCAACATGACACCACATCAACTGTTTGTCATGCAGCACATTATTTAAACTTCCCACACACGCACACACACACACACACACACACAAATATGTATATAGTTACAAGTATGTGTTTGTGTGTGTGTGTCTAGCATACATAAGTGGAGCTCAAGTAAGTTGTAGCTTTGCTTTTGATAAGGCCAAAACTAGAAGTTTAGGCAACTTGATTAGCCAGCCAGCCGGCCAGCCGGCCAGACACAAGGCTATCATTTATTCCAATCAAAGATTTTTATAAATGGCTTCATTCAACTGGGCGTGGCATGACAGGCTTAAGCAACATATGGGATTAATCAAGTATAGGCAGCAGCAACAACTAATAAATATGCTGGCTGGCAGGCAAATAACTAAAAAGATCCTGCAAACAAATCACTAAAAGGACAACCCAAAGAAAACACATGGAGAAAAATGTTATTTAACTGTTTCGTTTTCATAGCTTAATTTACAGTTAAAGTTTACTTCATTCGCTTTTCAGTTTTTATTTTTGCTAAAATATTTATTAAAAGTTTATTAAAATACTTTTATAATCCATATACCATATATATGTATATTCATATCATCATCATCATTATCATTATCATTATCATTGTATTTTTTTGAGTTTGCACAGACACATATACATAATATAATATAGTATGTATATTATATACTTTGCGGCGTTTATACACTATATCTTTAGCATTATAATCCATTTATTTGGAGTCAAATTGAAGGCTAGTTAAATTTATGCTACGTTTACTTTTTTGTGTCTAAAATTTGATTTAGTTGGAGGTATTTTCTGGTTAGGTTTGTTTCCTTGTGTGTGTGTGTGTGTTTTATGTCTCTTTACGATAAGGAAAAATAAAACAAAAAATGTAAATCAAGAAAATTTAGGTGTAAATTTTATACATTTTCTGCTCCTTTTTCTTTTCTGCTAAATTGCCGCATGAAAATTGCTGCTCATTTGCTTAAGGAAAGCGACGACGTTTTGACAAATGAGCCAAATTATGGCAACAATTTTGGGTTTAACTTGAAAAAAAAAGGTGCTTTAAAGTTATATATAAAACAGTAGAAACTTTAAATATAAGAAAGTTAACCTGTTGCAGCAACAAATTTGTTGCTGTTAGCCAATTAATCAAAGGGAGGATAACAGTTAAACTAGGCGTATGAGCAATGTTTGATATTTTAAGTTTAAATAAAGACACTGCCGGTTGATGATTGGCTACAAGTCAAACATCAACCGGCAGTGTCTTTATTTAAACTTAAAATATCAAACATTGCTCATACGCCTAGTTTAACTGTTATCCTCCCTTTGATTAATTGGCTAACAGCAACAAATTTGTTGCTGCAACAGGTTAACTTTCTTATATTTAAAGTTTCTACTGTTTTATATATAACTTTAAAGCACCTTTTTTTTTCAAGTTAAACCCAAAATTGTTGCCATAATTTGGCTCATTTGTCAAAACGTCGTCGCTTTCCTTAAGCAAATGAGCAGCAATTTTCATGCGGCAATTTAGCAGAAAAGAAAAAGGAGCAGAAAATGTATAAAATTTACACCTAAATTTTCTTGATTTACATTTTTTGTTTTATTTTTCCTTATCGTAAAGAGACATAAAACACACACACACACACAAGGAAACAAACCTAACCAGAAAATACCTCCAACTAAATCAAATTTTAGACACAAAAAAGTAAACGTAGCATAAATTTAACTAGCCTTCAATTTGACTCCAAATAAATGGATTATAATGCTAAAGATATAGTGTATAAACGCCGCAAAGTATATAATATACATACTATATTATATTATGTATATGTGTCTGTGCAAACTCAAAAAAATACAATGATAATGATAATGATAATGATGATGATGATATGAATATACATATATATGGTATATGGATTATAAAAGTATTTTAATAAACTTTTAATAAATATTTTAGCAAAAATAAAAACTGAAAAGCGAATGAAGTAAACTTTAACTGTAAATTAAGCTATGAAAACGAAACAGTTAAATAACATTTTTCTCCATGTGTTTTCTTTGGGTTGTCCTTTTAGTGATTTGTTTGCAGGATCTTTTTAGTTATTTGCCTGCCAGCCAGCATATTTATTAGTTGTTGCTGCTGCCTATACTTGATTAATCCCATATGTTGCTTAAGCCTGTCATGCCACGCCCAGTTGAATGAAGCCATTTATAAAAATCTTTGATTGGAATAAATGATAGCCTTGTGTCTGGCCGGCTGGCCGGCTGGCTGGCTAATCAAGTTGCCTAAACTTCTAGTTTTGGCCTTATCAAAAGCAAAGCTACAACTTACTTGAGCTCCACTTATGTATGCTAGACACACACACACAAACACATACTTGTAACTATATACATATTTGTGTGTGTGTGTGTGTGTGTGTGCGTGTGTGGGAAGTTTAAATAATGTGCTGCATGACAAACAGTTGATGTGGTGTCATGTTGCACGTTGACTGCACGTCAATTCATATTACGTATACGCCGCATGTTTATAACATTGATTATTGATTTCCCTTTTTCCTTATCCTTTTTTTCCTTTTTTTGAAGCATACCTCAAGAGTATACATCCTTAGGCAATCCTTTCGTGCGTATTTCAAGAAAAAATATAAAAAAAGAAATTGTGAGTAAAATTGAAATTCCGTTTGCTGTGTACAAAATCAATTTGAAGTTCTATTGCTACTGCGTAAGCATTAAGTGTACTTTCTATAGATTCCCTGAAGTCTGCCACTCAAATTACGTAATGTGTATGTGGCAGAGTAGGGCAGAAGTCAAATGTTGCTACACCATCCCACAGGACTCATCAAACAGTTGTAGTATTGCCAGGCTGTGCCAGGCAAAAGTAGGCTATCAAAAGTTTTTCTTTGGCTTTAATTACTTTTGCTGCCACTCTCTGCTCTGTGCATTTAAAGTGTTCACCCAAGTGCCTGCTTCAATTTGTGGCACGTGATGTCAATGATAGAATGTACATAGAAAAACAAAAAACAGGAAGTTGGATAACGCGTAAATAAAGGAGTCCAATTAAATTACTTTAAAGAGCTACGTTGCAAAAGCTCAGCAAATATAATTTGTGTGTGCCTCTGTCTGTCCCAAAGGATGTTCTTGACAATTATTGTAATGCGACTTTCGTAGGGGTTTTTATAATTTATTACGCATATTGCGGCGGCCTATTAGGTCGATGCTTGGCCAATATATATATATAAATATATATAAGCGCACATGCCAAACCATATATCAAACAATAAACCTATTACAATACATTTGGCATTTATTTGGTAAAGGTTGCTGGTAACAAGGATACTACCAGCTAGGAGTCTGTTGTAGTCTCTTGGCTGCGACCTGTAGGCGCTTGGCGTGTGTCAAGTAACATTTCTCACAATTTCGTTACGCATACGCTGCATGAATGTTGACAGGAATGTGTGCCTATATGTGTATGTGTGTGTGTGTGTTTATAGACAAGTATCTATGTTACTTTGTATCTTTGTATCTATACACTATACATTCCATTCAAGCTGCTGAGCAGTCACATAGCTTATTGCCCGGCAGCTTTGCCAAAGGCGCAGATTTGCGCTATGTGCTGATGTGGCACAAAAATTTCTTCTGTCCGTTGGCTGCCACACCCTATTTACCCCTGCCACACGCAACTATAGTCTTTTGTCTTTTATGTATTATTTGGTCATCGATCATTTTACAGCACTTTTGCTTTTGTTTGCTGTTTATTGATGATGAACTTAACTCAACTGCAACAGCAATTAGCGCTGTAAAAGCATTGCAAATACAAGTAGAACTTTCACTACTTTCACTTGGTTCAATAAACTGCACTTGAAGTGAAAAGCATATCCTGTCTAAACTGTATGAAGTGAAAGCCAACCAAGCGTATGTTTATTGTTATTTTGGCAACTTAATCCTCATCATTGTGGCCATTATTGAAAATTGCAAGCAACAACATTTCCCCCAAATTCTAAATTCTTTTGCCTCAAGATTGATATGTGCCTCGATATATCCTTGCCAGCAAATGTTTAGATCTTTTTCACTACCACAAAAAAAAAAGATATATATATATATAGCATAATCATTTTTTGCGTTTCTTGGCCCAGTCTTAAAGCCTTATTGCTGTATGCCGTATACTATTTCAACAAGAACTGTAACGAATTCCGGCTGGGCCATCATTAAAATATGATTTATAGCGAGCTGCTGTGGCGACCTCCTTACGCCGTCGGCTTCTTGATGTACTCGTGTGGGCGGTTCGTTGGGGCTTTTCCCTTTTTTGTCCCTAGGGTTGCTTTAGTCCTTTGACTTTTAATAATTCTGTTGTGTGTGTGTGTCTGTGTTTGTATCTTTGATATCATTTTCTCTATCTGTCTGTGTGTGTGTGTATGTGGGTCTAGCTTAGAGCCGTATCTTTGGCTTAATTTTCACTAGATTTTATAGTGGGCTGTGGCTTGTTTATAGTCGGCTCGTGCTCCTTATCGAAGGAGCTACTAATTACTGTTGCTCCTTTTGAATGCGAATGAGGCTTTTTACTTGGATTTAATGTTGGCATTTGAAATGCGCTATTTGTTGGCTAGTGTTAACTTTAGAGAATGAAATTGTAATTAGGCCATAAATAGGTTAATTTAAGTTTAATTATGTTAAGCTAATTTTACTACAAACTGGAATTAAGTTAATTATTAAGTTTATGTAAGAAACCAACCCGAAAATCGATTCATTTACAACTACAACAATGCGAAATGGGTAAGCTGTGATAAAACTTTTAAGTGCCTGAAATAATTATCGATAACAACGATAACAGCGTGTTTATAAGTCCTTAACTTTATGTACAACTCTGGTAAAAGTTCTCTTATGTTCTTGTATGCGAATTGTAATTCATTTGTAAAGCGTCAACATTCATTCACATATACGATTATTTTTATCGATTACGATAAATTAGACATCATTTTTGAATGTGAATCCGATACTTATACAAAACTTTACTAATTCGCATTTTTCTTTTTGCTGTTTATTTATTACACCCCCAAAAAAACAGGCCATCATCTTAGAGAATGCTGCTGAGCCCATGTTCGTTGATGACAACTCCCTGGATCAGGCCATACCAGCCAAATTTGTGGATACATCCAGGTACTCGTTGCCGTTACATTGTCATACGGCAACTGCTTCGGTGCTGCGCAATTATCGTCACAATCCATTGATAAGTGGCACCAATTTGCAGCTGTCGCCAGTATTTCAGGGCGGCTGCGATGGTGATGCCAGTTCGGTGGTTTCTCTAGAGGATTCAATGCCACCGGCATTAACACCTTGTGACACGGATGCTTCCAGTGACAGTGGCATTGATGATAATAGCATGGCTGAAACAGGTGTTGTATCTACCCTAAAGCATTTCCAGGCATTGGCCAATACCGAAAACAATGAGCACAGCGAGGCAGCAATTCCAACACTTGATGTGGTCTCACCAGCACCAGCACCAGAAACATTACAACAACAACTCAATTCGGATATTGATGATGATGAGGAGGCAATTCTATCCATTGGCAGCAATGCGACTAGTCGCAAAACATCCATATCTTATATAGACAGTAGCAATCCTTTACTGCGCACTCCATACCTGATGGATCTGTGCAATAATGATTACAATATGAATGAGGATGGCTTCAATGATGATCAGCTGCTGGGCTGGTCTGAGATACTATAAATGTCATCAGAACATCAATCAGCATTTTTCTGCCATGGCATTTTCCTTTGGTTTTAATATATATATTTTTTTTGTTTTTCTTTCAACTTTATTTTGATATTTAAAATTGCAAAAAGAAAAAAAAAAATAAGAAAATAAAATGTGAATCAAAAACAAATATATTAACCAAAAGATTGATTTTGAGCCTAGCATTAAAGTAGAAATTATACAACTGGCCACGCCTACCCCACCACACACACAACACACATACAAATTAAAACAGGAAATGGTTCAAATG